>VZRH01001409.1:194296-235732 GCA_013397555.1 Urocynchramus pylzowi | reverse complement strand
CCAGCAGACGCTGCAGGCGCTGAAGGACACGGCCAACCGTCTCCGCATCAGCTCCATTAAGGCCACGACCGCGGCCGGCTCCGGGTGAGTGAGGGAGGCGGACGTGCAGCGACCCAGCCCCGGCCACGCACCGAAGCCGCGCTCCCGCATCCCGGGGCTGCATGGGCCTTGGGATGGTGATGGGAGAGGCTGTGCCGGGCTCCCGCTGCCTGGAGACGCTCCGGTGCCCCGGGGGCAGAGCCCCAATCCCGCGGTCCGCTTCCCGCCNGCCCGCGGGAGCGCTGGGGCGGCGTGCGCGGGGATGGGGAGCGGGCGGAGCCGATCCCACCGGAGCCCCGGCACCCCCGGTGCTGATGGATGCGGAGGTGGCACGTGTGGAAATGGCGGCCAGGGGCTCCGCGAGCAGAGCCCGCCTGGGCCGGGCCACGTCGGTCCCCGGTGCCGGCGGGGGTTGTGACTGGGAGAGAGGCCGGGAATGCTAAGTTGGGGCAGGACTGGAAACCAAAGAATTTGTGCCCGAGGCGCAAGCGGCTTCTTTTTCATTGCGTGCCCGTCAGTTGGAACTAATTCTGCACAGAATTTCAAGTGGGCCCAAGTGGGATTAAGTGTGCAATGCCCGCGGTCTCCAATGGGCAGTTTATTCAGGCCTCTGGACAGGATTTAGCTCTGATGTGTGCAGATTCCAGGGTTATCCTTTCTTTGATCGTGCTTTACCTATGGGAAAAAAAAAAAAATCTCTGCAAACAATCCGGTTTTAGTCATGTAAAATTAAAGCCAGTTTTTCTGCTTGAAAAATATATGAACGCTTCTATATAAAGGGCTGGGGTTTTGGGTTTTTTTTTACATATATCCCGTCTTTTTGCAATTTCCTCCTTTGGACCTCTTTGAAACTAGCTGCAATGTTTAAAAAAAAAAATCTGAAGGAATCCCTTGGATGCTGAGGTTTGTGTGAAGAAGGGTGATGTGAGAAATGTTATAAAGCTTCTTTGAATTGCCTTACAGTCCCCACCCTGTGCCTGCCATGAGCTCCCTCACATGGCTCTCGAAGCTAAATTTTACTCATTCCGTTTGCAGACAGCAAATGAAAGTGCTGCTGTGGTTCTTCCTTGTGAAATGGGGTGTTGGACGCGGGAAACCTCTCAGCAAGTCAGGGCAGTGCTTTTTTACAAATCTGTCTTGTTGGGTCCAGTCTGGAGAGACAAGTATGGGATACCCAACAACTGCCCTTTTAGTTCTTGATTTGTTTCAGAGCTGCAGTGTACAGTATTACACAAGTCTATGTGAAAGTCTAAATTGAAAAATTGTGCTTTGTAGAACTTGGGCTTCTGTGTTCAGCTTCCAGTAAGTATTTTAAGCAGGCCACAAGGATGTTGTCTTATCAACAGATTAAATTATTTCTCTGTTTTGTCTGATGTGCTGTTAAAGAGTAAGGATCGTACTACAGCCTCTGTTTCCCTACCCTGGTCCATGAAATTCCCCAGTAAAACCATTCTCGCCATACTGATGAAGAAACAGTAAAAGTAGTTTTACTCAAGCTGTTTGCTCCCTGGTTCATCTGTGCTACAATACTTAGCTCCTTCTAGCACAAAGGCATCTAATTAATCCCTTTGGTTTATTCTGCCACTGGAGTTGTGTAGTCTGAAATTATTACACAACCTGGTAACAAGCAGATTGTGAAAGATGGGCTCTTGAGAGAAGATTCTGTTGATTAGTAATATATTTTCTTAATAAGATTTGGTTGCCAAGATGATGGTGTAGTAATGTGCCCAAAGACATTCAGTCTGTTGTGGGGTTAGGCAAAGCATGTACATTTCCAAAGCAGCTGTGGATTATGAATGTTTTCCAAAAACTGAGACAGTGTGCTTTGCTTACATTGCTGGTGTACATCACTGAGGATGGGAAAAGATGTTTGAATGCAAGTTGAGTTTAAATAGAAGCTTACAATTAGTAAAAAATGTGAATTGTCATGATGGCTTTGACTTTGTTAAGGAAATACATGTTTGTTAAAGGTGTAGCTTGTAAAAACTGAAGGAAATACTTGCAATAAAAGCACTTCAGAAGAAACAGGACCTGCCTACTACTTTCAAGGAAGTAATTTCTGTGAACTGTGGCATGTATTGCAACACAAATGGTGGTGTGGTAAATATGTCACACCAGTTCTTGTAGTCTTTACTTGTTTTACCTTCTGTTAAAGAAAGTACAGTCTTTGCCTGGACAAGACCTAACTCAGTCTGATCCTGAAGTTGCTCAAACACATCACTTGTGTATTTCATCAGCTGGAGTAGAAAAATTCAGTGTACTGGAAAAAAAAAATGTGCTCAAAATTACTTACGTGTGCAAAAAATTTGATTAGGTTAGTTGTAAAGATTGAACATACTTGCTTTGGGGTGTGGAAGAGCTTCTGCTTTTAGATAAGTAGTGCACACATTCCTATTGAAATGGGTAGAGTCTCTGCTGTAGCTGATGATAAATTTCTGCAGTTTTGAAACAGTGTCTTGGCTTCCTAGAGCAGGATGGATACATTCTTAAAAGTGGAAGTTGCAAGAGTTTCTTAAGAGGCAGTTAAGTTTCATAATATGCGATGTGATCACTTGTTGCAGATGATTTTTTCTTCAGTTTTTTTGGTTTTGACTCTGTGTTCCATTTTAGCTTTCCACTGCTATCAATGTGTGGATACATGTAGATGGAACAAATATCAATTGATTCACAGTAATAAAAAACCCCTACAAAACTAACTTGGAAGAATCATTTTACCCTTGTTTTGTGTGTATCCAGGATTTTGGTGTTCTAGTGTACTTTGGTTTGGTCTTCTACTGAAGGACTGTGTTTTGAAGTTAAGGTTTTTTTATTTCTGATAGTAGAAATTCATTTAATTAACCTGTAGCTTTAACAAGATTTTTTTTTTTCCAATTTTCAGGTGATTTATTAAATTTTTCTACTTTTTTTTTTTTTATTTCCACATGCTACCATTTTAGGTGGTTTAAAACTTTTTTAATCAAGACCAGGAGTTCATAGAAGTATGGTTAAGTATAAAGTTAATAAAATTAAAGGAATGAAAGCTTTAAACAAGCATGTAAGGCTTATTGATTAACTCAAATACATAAATATTTACTAATATGTTTGAACCATGGTTTAAAGCTAATTCTCTTGGTTCCCTATGTGTGAGTACTTACTAAGGGATGGACACTAACCATAATTTGTATTTTGCTGGTGTTTTGCATGTTTTTATTCTCTTATTACAGTTATGTTGGGGATGTTGGGCGGGAAGGTTTATTACTATCAAAAGAAAATATTCTGATTAAAGTTCCAGTGAAAGTGTTGTCTAATCCTAACATGCATGGTAAATGTACATGTAGGAAACAAAAGTGACACTTTCATAGTCAGTTTGTCCTGTTTTACAAGTAGGATCAAATATTTGAAGAATAGCCTGCTAAAGATGAAAAGTAAATGTTGGTAGAAGAGGAATTGAGAAAAAACTGCTTTTTCAACCTCCTTACTATTCATCATCCACTTTCCTGTACTTCAGTAGCAATGGCTGATGTCAAGAATTATGTTTACACCAGTAAAATCTGAAAAATGCTATTTTTCACACTCAATAAAGATTTTTAAAGAGCCTTCGTACCCCTTTTAAGCTTTATGGCAAGTGAAAAGCTAAGGCTGGTGCTCCCAAGTGGTCAAGTGGTGCCACCCATTCCAGGTGCATAAGAACCACAGTGATCATTATGTAAATTACAGTAATGTAGATAAATAAAAGCAATTCTTTGCCCTTCTATTGCACTTCAAATGAAGTACATACCTTGTCATGGAATAACTCCATATGTGCTACTTGCATAACCTCTTCACATAAATTTATATTCACTTGTTGGTACTTTATGGCACAGTTGCCTGTGAAATGGGCCTATGTATTCCTAAGGCAAGTTATAGCTGAAGTATGAATTCATGCTGCTGTTATCCCAGACAATTCAATGTGAGGGATTATACCAGATACTTTAAAATGTTTGATAAACCAACTCATACAATATTTCAGTCTTATAAAGATGTAAATGTAGAAAATGTTAGCTTCCCTCTTAGCCAAAGATTAAGCAATTTAGTATTTTACAATGTGTTTCTGGGTGTTTACCGGAGACAGTAAATTTCCATATCCAGTTTCAATAGAAGATGAAAACAAGAATTGCATTATTTAATGTCCTCTTTAGAAATCAGAATTCTTATTCTATCAGCTCTAATGTGGTACAATGAAATGGTTCTTAAGTTATAATATTATAAATGTTCCAGAATTCTCTGCAGAAGTTAATCTTGCATTACCAATCCCTGCATGTGCATCAGAGCCTGAACAAGTCCTGATGCCATGCTTTTAATTTCTCCACTCAGTGAGTGGCTCCAGGTCTGTGGAAAGCTGTCCTTGTTTCCTCTGCATTGATGTGAACTTCTGATTTTTCACTGATAAATCAGTGGAGTCTGATTTCAGGCCCAGGCTGACACAGTCTGTGTCTGACTGTCCTGTGCTTCAGCCACCTCTTCAGGTGGCTTGGAGAAGAAGGGAGACTTCTAAAATAAAAGTCCTTGAGCTGTCAGCAGGGTCTTGATTGAATATCCATTTCAACCAGATCAGAGGCTCTCTTTGTCTCAAAGTATTTGATTGGCATTGGGGGAACAGCACAGGGGTGGGTTATCAAACACTTCAGATTTGTGTATTTTAATGCTGAGGAGTTGGGGTCTGATAAAGTGATATTTTAAAGATGCAGTCCTGGGCAACCAGTAACACAAGTGGTAATCTTGGGTCTTCTTGACTTGTAGCCACCCTACATCATGTTGCAGTGCAGCAGAGATTATGTCTGTGCTGTTTTTCCATACCATGAGGTACAAAGTGCAAGACCCCAGAAATGCCAGCAACGACCGGTTTGTTCTTTCAAAGGTAAATAAATAATTACTGGTTTGCTGTCCTGTTACAGTCTGCTAGCAAAGAGCTGTCTGTCTGTAGATTTAATTGACTTGTCTTCTTTGACTTGTGTTTGCATACACTTACATCTGCAGAGAAGTCTGTTGGAAATATTTGAGAGCCTGGAATTTGTCTGTTTCAGAAAGAAAGAAGCTGGCTAAATTAAGATGCAGCATAACCTAAAAACAGTTTTAAAAGGGTCTTTGTTATGTGTCCTGATAAGTCCTAACTCCACTATGTTAAGTTGTTGTAATGTTAAATAATAAATATTATATTGTCTATACAATCTATCAGGATGCAATAAGGTCTGTTTTATTTATCTAATGAGGCAGTTGCAGTTGTGCTTTCTTGTTAAATGCAGCCCTGCTGTTCTGCCTGCAGCCATGTCACAGTGGGCACTAATTCCTGCCAGCTTCTCAGGGAGCATTACATGAAACAGGGCAGGTTAGTGAGCAGTTTGTAGTTTGCATTACTACTGTGTCAGTATGGTACTAAAGTCACTGTTATATCTGAAGTCACTGTGGGTCAGAAAACACTTAAACCCCAATCTGTGCTGCCTGTTAGTGTTTCTGTCCCCTTTTATATTGTGCCCTTGCAAATCACAGGGATATATTGTTCATATGATATAAAGGCAGGTGAGGAGCCTTCAGAAAACGTAAAACATGGCAAATGATATAAAACATGGCAGATGAAGTGCTCCAGTGATGCACATTCCATCTTTGAGTCAGAATTTCTCAAGTGGTGGATTGCAGTAGTCCTGTGTAGCCCACGGTGAATGTCCTTGTGCTGGATGTAACCGCTGCCATTTCTGGTGGCCACTCTGAAAGAAGGAATTGAGTGAGAAGCAAGCAGTTGATGCTGAGGTGGTGAAGCACTGAGAGTCACTTCCTCATGTCTACTTTAGCTCTCTAATTAATCAGTGTTCTGTCCAGAGTTGCCAAATGGCTTCAAATCTCTGCGTCCTGATGACTCCAGGAGTAGAAGATGACTGCTCCACAAAGGTCTGAGTGTACAAAGCTTAAAACTTTGCCTGTTGTCACTCACTGCATTCAACCCTGAGTACATTCATATTGAAGAAAGTTCTAGTGAGATAACACTGCTCATCCTGCTGGGGTGCTGTAAGCAGAGGCATGGGGAACTTGGAAACAAGCATCAGTGTGGCTGTGTGCGCTGTAAAACTGTGTAATAACTATGCCTTCCTGATGGGCACAAGAACCTGATTTCAGGGTTTGTCAGCTTTGTAGAGTTTTGTCCTGATGGTTGGGAATTGTGAAACTTGTGATTTGTTTACAATTTCTGTTTCTCTCTAGGGTCATGCAGCACCAATTTTATATTCTGTTTGGGCAGAGGCTGGCTTTCTACAAGAAGCAGAATTACTGAACTTGAGGAAAATTGATTCTGTCCTAGAAGGACACCCAGTGCCAGTGAGTGCTCATAATCTTTGATAAGGAAGTATGTTTTCTGTGAAACAACAAGTGTATGTATTTCACAGCAATTTTGTTTGCCAGCTGTACAGTACAGGAAAGATAAAGACTTCTAAGAAGGATGATGGCATTTATGGCTTCACAACTGAATTTGAATTTGAACTGTGTTTGAATGAGAATGTAGAAATGACCTTTATTGTTGTAGTAAAGTTCCCCTACAACCCTGCATGGCAGTATTTTCCATTTCATAAATGTTTAGGTAAAGTTCCATCCAGGCTTCACATGCCCTTTAAGCAGCTTTGAGGTATTTCGAGAGTTTACACCCCGTTTGGCCACCTCATTGGTCTTTTCATTCCCAGCCAGTTGTTTCAATTGATTCTTTTTTACACAAAATCATCAATTCTTAACTGTTGCCATCCGAAGCATTGCTGAGAAATTCCATTCCCTCTCAGAGTGCCCAGTTAGCTTGTGACAGTCATCATGAAGGAAACTTGCATTGCAGGGAAATCAGGGGTTCATAGCAAGAGTTACAGGGACTTGCACATTGTTATGGCTGAGAAGCTGCATTTTGATGTATGTTGAACCATCTTCTAGCACTGGAAATGACTTCCTCTATTTCATAACTATAAAATAATTGTCTTTTTATTCCCAGAGACAAGCCTTCACTGATGTAGCTACTGGATCCCTTGGGCAGGGTCTTGGTGCTGCTTGTGGAATGGCATACACTGGCAAATTCTTTGACAAAGCCAGGTAATTCCATTTTCATACTTCATGATTATAGGCATTCAATGGGAAAATTTTGTTAAAATAAATTAGATAGATAGATAGACAGACAGACAGATAGATTCATTCTCCTTTATTCAATCCCAAATCTGATTTCAAATTCAGGTTTTAAATGATAGGTAATTACAAAGCTGTTGCCAGTGAAACTACCAAGGGTTTAAAGATTAGCAATAATCAGTGCATAAGTGTGTTTCTTTTGTAACCTGACAGCATTGCAAGCTGATGTTCCTGAACAGAGAAGACAGGGAGTTGTTGGAGGAGCCTCTAACTTCCAGAGAGTAACTGATATCCATTTTGAGACTGGATGTGTCCCTTTAGAAGGAAAGTGCAAGCTGGAGAGGTCTGTTCAAAGTCAGATGACAAATAATGGAGAATGTTGGATAACGAACTGTTACGGTCAATAGAAGCATAATTGAATCATAAAGTAGGGCTCCAAAATATTATCAGAAAGGCACTCTACTCCAAAGAGACAAAAATGACTGCTCCTGCCATTTGTTTTGTGCACAAGAAAAGAAGATGTCTAAAGGCAAATCTGTATTAGGAGGAAAATAGCCTGATGTGGTTGATATATTTTATTTGACAGTTCTGGTACATCTGAGCATAGGCTGCTCAGTTAATGTGTCCTACACTTCACTAGGTTGAAATCATTTCTGTGAAAGATGACCTGCTGATTTTAATTGAGTTTAGCAGATGCTACGTGTGGGAAAAATCTTAACTAGTGCTTACATGACAAGAGGAAAAGGTGGTCTTGCATGCAGCACTGGGGAGCAGCTTAAGTGCAAGGAGTTCACATTTAGCTGCAGGCAGGTAGGAATCAGATCAAAAGTCTCTTATAGCTTCATGTTGAGTAAAAAAAAAATCACTTAATGCCATCTCGATTATTTTGTTTTGAAATTATATATTTGAAGAATAATTTACTATTCTTTTTTTTTTTTTTTTCATTTTAGTGGGTAATAAACATTTACCAAGTTTTGTCATCCAGAAGAGTGGTAGTAAAAGACAAATGCTGTGGCTGAATTTGGTAGAGATGAGGCAGTACTCCTGCTAACTGAATTTTACCTAAATAAAGGGCTTCAGTGGTTGGAGAAATACTCTACAAAGTCATATAATGTTGGTTATCTTTTTACTGAACTCTGAATTTGTTATGCAGTATGCTTTAATCCATAGCTGAGCTCATCCACAATTTAGAGTTTCCTGAAATTAATTCCTGTTGATTGTCCTTCCAAAGGGTATATGGGAGGAAGGAAGAAGCAGAGGTAACTGTCCCTGAATTGCTCAGGATCTCGCTGAGTCACAGTGACAGGGTTCAATGGGCCTGTTCACTCAAGCCTTGCAGTGGGAGGCTTAAGACTCGATTTTGTTTGAGACAAAGGTTTGGAAAGGAGTGCAGTATTTCTCATCTTATTTTTCTTACGTGTAACAGCTCATAACTATTTTAATTTGATTTGTCTAAGGTTAGGTAACTTTAGCTGAGGTGAATGCATTGAACAATAGGAACTGAGTTTGGGATAGAAAAATGAAGTGAATTCTTACTATGAATTATTGGAGGAGCTTTGATGTAATAGATGTAATAGTGCTTACACATCAAACCTAATTTATTTTCATTTTTATTTCTTCTAGCTATCGAGTGTACTGTCTGCTTGGAGATGGAGAGTTATCTGAAGGCTCTGTTTGGGAGGCAATGGCCTTTGCTGGCTTTTACAAGCTTGATAATCTTGTTGCTATATTTGATATTAATCGTCTTGGACAAAGTGACCCTGCTCCTCTGCAGCATCACGTTGAAATCTACCAGAAACGCTGCGAGGCCTTTGGGTATGTGAGTGGGAGAAGCTCAGGATAATCTCTCATTTGAAAATGTATGTTCTATTTGCTTCTCAGAATTGTTCAAATGAGCTTTCAGATCTAAAGGATTCCATCAGCAAGGAAGACGGTCTTTCATAATGCCTGATATCGGTCGACTTTATGGCTGCAGCAGGAATATTGAAAGTGGCAACATTTGTTGGTTTTGAGGAAAAATAAGGACTGCTTGCACAGATAAATCCTTTAGGGGGTCTTAAAACTGTTTTTAACACATCAAATTCAGATTTTATAACTGTGACCATATATCTTATTATAGCAAGTAGATCAGAAAAAAGCAGCATGGAAAGTAAGAGAATTCTTTGTGTATTGGCTTTCATTTAGTTTCATATTTCTATGCAGATGCAAAGTCCATGCTAAAAAATTGCCAGATACAATAGAAACCAAATTATGCCTGAGTGTTTTGGTTTTTTTTAATCAACGTCTATTGTCAGTTTTCATCTTATTTCTGGATGTTTGATTTGCTCTTGTGATTAAAAATGGCCATTATGTCTGAAGAAATGTAGGATAACTTAGTTATCTGTGGGCTGTGAATTTTGCTCATAGTTGTTGATCCTCCTGTGACTCATTTTGCATTATAAAAAAGCAGCTGTGCTATTTTTTATGGTCTCAAATAAATGCTAGTTCATGTTTCTGGCATACTTTGTGTCTCTTAAAAAGACACTGCACTGGAATGAAGTCGTTATTTGTTATTGGTATTGCTGACTACCAGAGAGTGTCACATGCTGAAACCCTTTAGAAACAGTTGATCTGTTTGTGTTCTTAGCTGGCATGCCATCATTGTGGATGGACACAGTGTGGAGGAGCTTTGCAAAGCCTTTGGCCAGGCCAAACATCAGCCAACAGCCATCATTGCAAAGACTTTTAAAGGCAAAGGCATATCAGGTAATAAAACAATTCTTGCTTTGCATGCACACGTAGATATAATGTGTACCTAGTGCTGCAGTACAGGTACCTGCACGTCTGAGCAACAGCATGCAAAAGGTCTTTCACCCTCTGTACCTGTCAGCAACATTATTGCTGAGAAAATTGGTTTGGTCCTATCAAGGGAGACATGTGACAGCTATGGAGTGTTGTATCCGTGGCATGGAGCAAATGCACACTCAGTGTGTCAAGGGCTGCCATGATTCCCTTTAGCCACTTTTAGCAGCACTCTGAGCTTGCCTTTCTGATCAGATAAATATTAATGACAGCAGTGAATATCTTCATTCCTTTTCACTGAGTAAGCAAACAAAGTTCATTATTTGCAGTGACTGAGGGAAAAGCAGTGTATCAGCCAGAGAGGTGATTTGGCTATTAGTGCTGGGTGCACAGATAAGAGTCATCAGAAGTTATTAAAATAAAGCTGTAAAATATCAGATCTTGTTTGAATTGGACACCTTGGTTAACTGTTGTTTCAAACTTATCTGAGTTTGTTTAAATAGGACTGTTGAAATTTCATGGGAAATGTTCACACCGATTTACTGGTTGCTTCCTGCCAGTACTTAGGTCTGTTAGGTACAAATTTACAAATAATTTCAGTAGAAGATGCTGGGATTTTGTCACAAGTTTGGAATATATGTAATTTAATTAGGTAAAATTCCTCCTATTTGTTTAAATATGTCTGTCTTAATGCAGTTGAACACTACTGTAATTGTTCAAGGAATTTCTTCCTTGGAAGACAATACTGGACTGTCATACTCCACTGCACTTTTATCTGGGTAAAATCTGCAGCTAAAAACCTAAATTGTTTTTATACTTTTCTTACTTGTAATATGACTTTAAATACACAGGTGTTGAAGATAAGGAAAGCTGGCATGGAAAGCCCCTTCCAAAAAATATGGCTGAACAGGTCATTCAGGAAATAGATGACAGAATCCAGAACAAGAAAAAGCTTTCTCCAGCCCTTCCAGAAGAAGATGCGCCTGTAGTAAATATTAGAAACATTAAGATGCCATCTCCACCAACTTACAAAGTGGGAGAAAAGGTATTCCCTTCTTTTTCACTGTTGGTCAGATATTTCAAAGTGTGAGATTGTTTAACTGGACAGCAGGAAGTTTTGTGTTATCCCTTGCCCCATTTGCAACTACCAACCTCTTCTCAGTAGGCAGATATCTATTTTTGTGGTGTGACACAGACAGTCAACTTGCTGGGTATCAAAAGGGTATATAAATATATTAAAATATGGAGATTCAAATCACTCTTCTTCATTTCATGATCATTATCAATTTTCTAAACTATTTTATGTGCCTTTGAAATTGAAGAAACTCCTTGAGGTTCAGTGAATTTCCATTATTGGAAAGCAAGGTTTTAAACACTTCCTAGCCAGATTGGTGGGGAGTTGCCAATTTCAGCACAGATGTATTTTCTAATGCCTCATTGTGGGTTTGTTTACTCTTCTGTGTGTCACCATTCTCATATGTACTTTTGATACTGCTATCATTTGAAAACAATAAAACAGGAACAAAAAAGCCTCTAGAAAGCAGCAAGTCACAGCAGCCCTGGTGTGTTTTCCTTTTGCAGTGGGCCACCCGCAAGGCTTACGGGGTTGCACTTGCAAAACTGGGCCACGCCAATGATCGAGTGATTGCTCTGGATGGTGACACAAAGAACTCCACCTTCTCAGAGCTCTTCAAGAAGGAACATCCCAGTCGCTACATTGAGTGCTACATTGCTGAGCAGAACATGGTAACTGCTCCCTTGGGTTTACTGAAAGATCAGTATGACCATTCAGTGTGAGTCCCCTTACAGTGGGGGTCTTTCAAATAAATGTGAGGTAATTGTAGCAAAAACCAATTTAGAAACTTTGTTCTAATTTCCATTTTGCTAAAGAAGGGCCCTCTTAGTAAATACCAGCCCAAATAACACAGGTAAATCCATTCCCTCTTACTAATGATGATTTTTGTCTTCTGGAGATAGCAAGACCATGTCCATTGGACTGAGAACATAAGCCTTTGATCCAGGAGAAGAAAGAGGGTGATAAGTCTTAAAAATCTTTGAATGGCTGCTTTAAGCCGATAAAGAAAAGAAGCTGCCAGTAAGAGTCAACAATGACAGCTAGCAGTTGAAGCATGGAGCAGAGGAGATGCAGGAGAATAGATACTGGGAGGGTGAGTTGCCTCCTTTCCTTTCTGGAAATGCCAGCAATTAGAAGCAGGACTAAACAGAGATTTTTAATCTGCATTGAGAGCTTCTTGCTCAATTTTTAGGGCAAGAAGTCCCACAGATGATGTCCTGGAAAACACCAATAAATGAGGAATTCACTGTTCTTGTCCAACGTCCCTATTTCAGGTGAGCATTGCAGTTGGTTGTGCCACTCGTGACAGGACCGTTGCTTTTGCCAGCACCTTTGCCACCTTCTTCACGCGGGCGTTTGACCAGATCCGCATGGCTGCCATCTCCGACAGCAACATCAACCTCTGCGGCTCCCACTGCGGTGTTTCCATCGGTAAGGGCACCCACGGCTCCCTAGCAGCAGTCCCCATCCACTCAGTGACAAGTGTCTGGCAGCCAGATGGATCCTGCTCTGTGGAGGCAAGCTGTACTGTAGCTGGGGTGGTGTAACTGTGGCAGCAGTGATAGGACGAAGTCATATTTGCAAGTCCACTTCTGTTGTATTTAGAAAGAATGAGAAAAATTTCAAGCTGTCATCAGCTTGTTTTTCCTCTTTGGCCTGATGAAAATAGGACTTTTCCCTACAAGCTTTCCTACTGTACAAGTAAAGACTGATATAAAGGGATTGGACTGAAACTCAGGGGTTTAGGTTCCATTTCATCTTTGCAGTAGATGAAAAAAGAGGGAATATTCTCTCTGTGGAGAGACTAGTCACGTGCTTACTGTACTGTTGTTTCCCAGTCTCTTAAATGAGAAACGAACGATACTGTTCTTGCACAGATGTTCTTGTCCATCAATCTCAAAAACACTTTAGAGATCACACATTTGAAATAACTACTTCAACTTATCCCAGTATTTTTTACTACTGGAATTGTTAATATGGTGATTAAAAAAATCCAAAATCTCTTACATACTAATAAAGCAGGAACTGTGAAGCTGTTACATAATTCAGAAAATTGAATCACAGAAGGTTTTGGTTTGGAAGGGACCTTAAAGGTCATCTCCTTCCAACATCTCCCACTAGACCAAGTTGCTCAAAGTCAGGCAGGACTTACCCTTGGCTTCTTGAATCACCTCCCTCTCCCCATGTGCCTTAGTACAGCTTCCAGTAGGATCTGTTCCAGGATCTTCCCAGGCACAGAGTGGTAGTTGGTAGTTCCCAGGATTCTCTCTTTTCCCCTTTTTAAAACTGGGTGCAGTGTTTCTTTCCCTTTTTCCAATCACTGGGGACTGCACCTGGTACTGCTGTGACTTTTCATGGGGAGTGTCTTGGCAGCTACATCAGCCAATTCCCGCAGGACTCCGGGATGTATCTGGTCAGCTCCCATGGACTCTTGTACGTTGAGATTCCTCAGGAGGTCACGAGCGTGGTCTGTTATGGTTTAATCCCAGCTGGACACCAAGTACTACCCAGCTACTCACACACTCCCTGTCCCTGCAGTGGAATTGGGAGGAGAATCAGAAAAAAACTTGTGAGTTAAATACAGTTTAATAAATGAAACAAAGTAAAACATACTACTACTACTAATAATAATTGTGATTGTAAAAGAAACTGCAAAAAACAAGCACAATACAATTTCTCAACACCTACTGACTAATGCCCAGCCTGTCCCTGAGCTGTGGTCTTCCTTCCAGCCAACTTCCCCCCCACTTTGTATGCTGAGCGTGGCATTCTGTGGTCTGGAATGTCCCTGTGGCCAGCTTGGGTCAGCTGTCTGGGCCATGGTCCCTTCCAGCTTTTTGTCCATCTCCTCACTAGCAGAGCATGAAGACACTGAAAAGTCCTTGATTTAGGCTAACACCACACAGCAACAATAAAAACATTGGTGTGTTATCAACAGCATTCTCATCCTAAATCCAAAACACTCCACTGTACCAGCTAAGAAAAAAATGAACTATCCCAGCCAAACCCAGGATATTTTACAGCAGAAGGAACTTTGCTTGTCCAGGCCCTGTCCTGCAGTCCATCCACCTGAGAGGTGTGGGAAAAGGGTTTGTCAGTGGAGACCAAGGCAGCAGAGCCAGCACATCTCCATCCAACTGTCTCAGGGCCCTCACCAGCAGAGCCTTCTCTGGTCTTGCATTCCCACTGTAACTGTTTAGAACATGTCAGATCATAGTGGGGTTGGCTTTGGTTTGAAGAAGGAAGAGAATTTTACATTTTATCTGAAATGCATAGACATGACCCTTGAAAACAGGAACAGACTTGCATACCAAGAAGAAAGATGCAAGTAGACATTCATGCTTGAAAAACTAGTAGGTATTTCTAGGGAAAGTAAAACAGAGGGAGAGCTGACAGTGGTAGCAAATTAAGGTTCTCAGCATACACCAGTTTTTCAGTTGATTTAATAGTTTTGGCTGGAAGTAAGGTTTGGAGGTGAATTGGATTTTTTTTCATTTAAAACTAAATAGTTAATTTGATCTGTAATATTGGTAAAGATTTAAAGATGCTTCATAAACATGTAATCTCATCCCAACCTCAAATTTAACTTGTAGCAGTATAGTTCTCTGGAGCAGAGACTGTATGTAGTGTGTATCAGATTACGGCTTTTGTGTGTAATTAAGGCAGGAATTCTATTACAAGCCTCTTATTAAAATCAGTCCTTCCACCTTCAGGCTTTTAGCAATCAGGGTGTTGATGCAAAAGCCAGTTAGGTTTGGTCTTTGCTAATTTAGGAAGATAAAATTCCTTTGGGTTACCTGAATTGTCTCCTAGAACTACACTTCCAAGTTTCAATTTTCAGCACATGAAATGTTCTACTAGGAACTGTGACTATGAAGTGCAGCCTTGGATTTATAAAGTTGTTTGAGGTACAAATCTCATTCAAGCCTCAACTTGATTTTCTAAAAAGAATTTCGACTCAAAGTTTTGCAGCTTATATAAAGAGTTATATAAAGTTATATAGTTATATAATGTTAATGTAAGTTTTGCAACTTATATGAAGAGTTATAAAGAAAATTATTCAGAGAAATCCTTGAGCAGTTAAAAAATTCAATTTTAAATGAAAGGGTATGAATGAAACATACTTCCTATCAGAACTTTGGGCCTGCATGGAATTCCAAATCTGCATGGAATTCAGAATTCCATCTGGATTAGTGGTGAAAACTGAAGTTTTATGTCTGCAGTCCTAGGCAGACCTGGGCTTCTGCTGCACTGAAATTTGAACCATTAAATTTATGAGAAATAGCTATCACAATGACTTTCTGGACTTGTACAATTTCACTCCTAGACCAATAGCTGCTGATGGACTGAAACATTAAATAAGTTTTAAGGTCATAAGAGAATAATGGAAAAATCTGTATTTTTCAAACTGAACATATAGGAAAAGAAATCATAGTGTACATGTGTCAGAAATAGAAATATCAATTGTTTAGACTGTTTTACATCCTGGACATTTGCTACTGCTCATATTAAGCATTTACTTCTTTTATTAAGCTATAAATGTAGGTTTTGCAGATGTAATTGAGAATTATACTCTCATTTGATCTGTGGTATTCCAAAACCATATAACTTGAGATTTTCATAAAGACGTGGGGCCAGATTCAACATGGTGCTAGTCTGTAAGTTACTTTGAATTGAATTGAGGAGTTTTGAATGTTGGTGGTATTGACACCACCATAGCAAAAGCAGGACAAGCATGAGTAACTGTCTGCCTTGGATAAGATTCAGATTCAGGATATTAAAATTATCACCTGATAATTTTATTCTTCATAATTTCATTTTCCTTCTATGTCTTCATTGTGTGAGTGCATTTTAGGAAAGGAAAATGCCCTCTGGATCCCTCTCATTCAGAGTACACACATTTAGAAATGGATGCTGAGAAGTTTTCATGTCATGATTGAAAGCCAAGACACTTCCTTTTCCTGATCTGTGCTTACTTTATTAGTAATGTGCAGTGACAGAGTTCAATGATTGATCTCTTTAACATGTTTAAAGTTCTTCAGAATTTTGTGCTGCTCTTAGGACAATATTCTCCTCCTTCCTCGTGAACTCGTCCTTCTTGAATAACAGGTAGCGGGTGCATGTGGGAAGGCTCTTAGCCCTGCTGCTGCAGGCTGTGACATGAGTGGATTCAGAGCTCTGTGCATGGTTGGTTTGGAGCAATGCCATTCCCAAAGCTCCGTTACATAAGGTCACTGGGGGCGGGGGGTGTTGTGGTGGTTGTTTCTTTAACCGTGGAAAATCATGGCACCCAGCACGTGTCCTGGCTAACCATTCGTTTTCATAGATCTGCAGTTTGCGCCTTGAGGCACTTGAGTTGTTAAATTAATAACACAGATGCCCTATTGCTCCTTAAAAGACCTTTTTACAGCATTAAAAAATACATACATACCCTTCATTTAATCTTGAAATCAGCCTAAGAATTTAAGAGTAGTTATACTAATTGCACTCTCCATTTCTGATGGGACACATGCAATTCTCCTTTCACATTTCCAGCAGTTTAAATCTGGAGGAACACTTATTGACAAGTATAAATTTTGCCTCAGCACATGTAAATCTGAAGATGTTCAGATATTTTGTGATCCTCTTTCTGTATCTGTACCCTTTCTATTTGGTTGTATTCCTTTTGTGTTGTTTTATTGTTATACTTTATTTCCTATTTTTTTCTTTTTAATCCCAGTTCTCTTTCTTTTTAGTCTCTTTCTATTCTTATTTACTGTTTAGATGGTTCCAAGTTTAAGGAGAAGATGATTCTTTTCTCAAGCAGGTAGACTTGCATGTCGTGTGTGTGCCTGATTTTATCCTTTTCTCCTTTTTTGCCTGGTTTATGTTGAACCTCACTTCTATATTGAGTGATTGTCAAAAATGTGCACTTGCTCTATTGTAAGCCTGCTTTAATTCTTCCAGGTGAGGATGGGCCATCTCAGATGGGACTGGAGGATCTGTGCATGTTCCGGGCTATTCCCAACTCCACTGTGTTTTACCCCAGTGATGCTGTAGCCACCGAAAAAGCAGTGGAAATAGCTGCCAACACCAAGGTTTGCATCATAGTATTTCTGAGCCAGAGAATAATTCTGGATTTTGTACTACTCTTGTTGCTTCTGGCATGTTTCTTGCATGTCTCTACCCATGTAAATTCTTCCCGAGGCTCCAGTGGAGCAGTGGGATGTTTTCTTTTCAAGGAAAGGTTGCAGACATTCTGTCCAGGCTAGTGCAGAATGAACAGTCTTGAATGCTGTGGGCCAGATTTGGGGAGATATAAATGAGTACACAAGTGCAGTTTGAGCCTATATTGAATTACAGTAAGTGTAGGTCTTTAGCAAACCTAAATGTGCTCTCCTAGTACCTTATCTCTGGGATCAAACTTGAAGCTGGATATGGAAAGATAAATCTCTATATTGAGGATTTTGATCATCTCATTGATCAGTATTTTCCTTGGCTGCCATAGAAGTTTTTCTTGAGAAAGGAGCAAACGATCTGAAAAAATTCAATCTTGCTACTACAGGTTTTCAGTGAAGGAGTGTGGAAATTTGGTGTGTAACAAATGTGATGAGTGGTTTGTGGAAAAAAAGATGGAAGATGGGGAAAGAAGTGGGAAGAAGAGATTAAAGTACAAGTTTGCTACTTCTTCTGGAAGGGCATCTGAACTTTAAATGATGGAAAGCCTTTTTCCTTGTTTTCAATCCAGCATTCTTCTCTAATTTAAAACTGACAGAGTAAAAGTTGCACATGTATGGTAAGGTTCTAAGAGTCTAATTAACTCAAGTAGGATTCTCCATTTCCACAAGAGAACTAAAGAGAAATAAGTATCTTGGAATAAGAAAGGAAATTGTAAGTAATCAGTGTGCTTTAAGAGGAGGTGAAGTGTTTTGTACTGTTTGAAGCAACCAGCTGCCACAAAGGACTAATGGGAATTGGTGGGGCAAAGTTTACTTGTAAGAACCAGAGAGGCAACACAGGAGGGTGAACGTCAGACAAATAGAAAAAGTAATTTTGCTGTATTTTTCTTCATAGGATTTATCAACTAGAATGTTAACACTTTTCTTCTGTTTTCCTAATTTCTAACATGTTTACCTCGGAAACAGGGCATTTGTTTTATCAGAACCAGTCGTCCTGAAAACCCTGTCATTTACAACAACAATGAGGACTTCCATATTGGACAGGCAAAGGTAAATACTGCACATATAAATAGAATCAGAAAAATATACAGTGTTCCTTTTGTAAAAGCCCTTTTCCCTCTAAAGTGTTGCAAAGATTTGATCTTTTCATTAAAATCTCTAGAAATGCAAAAAAACCCAGTAAGATTAAGTGTTAAAAAACATATGGACATGTTTCCTTGCAGGTGATTTTGAAGAGTAAGGATGACCAAGTGACTGTGATTGGAGCAGGAGTCACTCTGCATGAAGCACTGGCTGCAGCAGAGCAGCTGAGAAAAGGTGGGGCTTTTTTCCTTTTTGTCATGTAACACAGAAAAAAAAAAATCAATACCAGTCAGCCTAACTGCTCACCCTTTGTACTGGTAAACATTAATGACACTGTTCAGACAGCTAGTCAGGCACCTGTTTGCTGATACAGTACAACACAGCATGCAGCTGCCAGTCTTGCCTAATGGAGGAGGTTTTAGTTGGCTTTGCAGCATTAGTAGCCATGAAAATTTGACAACAGATCACATCAGGGTCTCCTTAGAATTGCTGATCTGTGGTAGTGCCCTGTGGGCAGAGGCTTGGGGACACTGTGTGAAAAGCAGGAGTGGCACCTGGTCTGGTACAGCACAATCGGCTGCAAACAGGCTGGAGCCAGGTCCCAAACCACAGCTTGTCACCTGTGTGTGCCTGTGGGCACCTGGCCCTGGGTTGGCCTCACTGCTGACCTGGGTTCCTTTGAATGCAGCAACTCTGAACTAGCATGGGAAGGGCACAAATCTATGACAGTGCTCAAGTCACTGACATCTCACAGCAATGGTAATCTTTCAATGAAATAAGAGAAAGAAACCATCAAAAACCCATCTGTGAGTAGGGAGTCTCTCCCCAGGAAGAGATTACAAATAGCAGGAGATAATACAGTAATGCTGCCTGTGGCTTATGGGGAGCTTTGTGTGCAGCATCCGGGTGGACTGATACTTTATCATGACCTTGAGTCACCAGGCTTAGGACATTTTGAAAGTTGTATTTTCAGAACCATTGTTATTCTTCTACACTTACCGTGCTTTACAATGCTCTGCTGATCTTGAAGTCTGAGTAATCACCTCTGGAGAGATAACCCTGTAGTGCAGAGGCAGGGTCTAATACCCAAAATGTATTGGCCACTAAAGAGCCTTCAGTCACAAAACTGACAATAGGGCCTCTTCACGTGTAGGAGTCAGCCCAGTGTTCAGCCAGCTGGAATTAGCGACAGTCTCACATAATTGCTATTCTTTATCAACAATTGCCATTTGTGTGCAGCTTTAATGAGCCATTGGGCCCGCCTTATGAGGGCAGGGCAGATCTGGGTTTGATGTCAACCAACCTTAAGGGTGCCCTGGTAGGGCTGGTCTGGCACACCTCAGAGGTGGCAACCTGCAGTGAAGAAAATTCAGAATGCCTACACACCAAAGAATCAGGTGGAAATTGTATTTGGCTAGACAGTAAAAGTAAAATAAAGGTCTGGGGAAAGAATTACAATTGACAGCCTGAGTAAGGAGGATTTTTTCTGGTGACTAGATTCTCTTTTACCTGGGGAAGGCCAGTTAGATGACTGTTTTGCTGATGAGTGCTCCTGGTAACCTTGAGTCCCTCATCCAAGGCTCCTCCATCATGTCTGTGAATAAATGCTTATCTATCATGTCTGTGAATAAATGGATATCTATCATGTTTGCGAATAAATGGATAAATTATTCCACAAGGTGCATGGAGAAAGAATACATATAAAAATTAGGGTTGGCTGGGTTCTGTGGTAGATGCGCTATAGGTACAGGTACCTGGGAGTTCATGTAATGGTCTAGGAGATCACAGCCATTGCCTGTACCAGTGGCATTGTCTTGCATGTTGCAATTCATTGTTGCAAATCATTTTCATCTATTTATGCAGAAAAAATCTACATCCGTGTGATTGATCCCTTCACTATAAAGCCCCTGGATAAGAAGACAATACTTGAAAATGCAAGAGCAACCAAGGGCAGAATCATCACTGTTGAGGACCATTACCATGAAGGTGAGCAGGGTCTGGGAGGTCACAGCCCTTAGAGGCTGGAAGCTCCCAGCTTCTCATCTGACAGAGGAGTATGAGACCTGATGCTGTCATCCCATGAAAGCAAAAGAGAGATTTCAGGTTTTTTTGGTGCTGTTAGGATTATAAAGTGACACTGAGAGTTGAAAGGTTCCAAAGATTTAAGGGGTAATCAGGGCTGCCTTTCTGATTACCTTGGCCTTGTGTGCTTGGTCCAAGTGAAGTCTGCATTCATTTGTGCCCAGTGAAATTGTAAATTCCTGCTGTGCTGCAGGGATTCAGCTCAGAGTATTCTCTGAAAGGCTGTACAGCAGCTTCTCAGCAGGTGTGAAATTGCAAAAGAGACCATTGCTGTGCAGGTTTAAGTATTCCATGTGTCCAAAAGCTTGGCTTCGGGTTGCTTGAAATCAGATGGTTTGGGCAGTTTCCACAGTTTTTCCACAGTTACTCTGGGATAAATTCCTCCCTTTTTCTTCTCCACTATCATGGATATCTACTAACAGAAATTAGTAGATATAGTTATGAGAATATTATCTCAATTTGAGGTGAGCATCACTCATGCCAAGTACCTGAAGTGAGCTGGTTCTACTGTAAGTGCTGGATACAACATGTTTTGTCCCAGACTATGGATGGTGATAGATCCCTGAACCTCATTATTTTCTAGCTTAGTGTTCAGCTCTGGACAAGTATTTTACTGCAGGTTTGCAAGACAGCAGAGTCTTAACTGTGAGGTGTTGAACAGGGACTTTGTGCTGGCACGGTGCTCTGTGGTGCAGGCAGGGCAGGTGTCTGGGCATCAGAACCCTGAGTACACTGCAGGCCCCATCAAACTGATCTCACTAGCTGCATCCACAGAGGTGCATCTGGCTGCAGGCTCAGTTTGGTTAAATCCTACCATGCCTGGAGCTCTGGGCACCCCTGTGATCCTGGATACACTCTCTGAAGGGCAGCACTAAGGTGTCCCTTCTACCAGGTCTCACAGCACATGCTTTTGACACAAGTCCTGTTTTCTTCCCTAGTACTTCTGCTTCCAGTGTCTCTCCTGCCTCCATGCAGTTCCTATTGCATCCTTTGTCCCTGTGACTGCTAGTGAGTCAGAGCTGAGCTCTGAGTAAAGGTTGTGAATACATTATATAACCCAGAGAGGTGCCCAGCAGCACATACAGGCACTGTGAAAAGATGGAGCTCTGAAGTACTGATGAGATTGGTTGGAATTTCAGCACCTTAAGTACACTTGTAAATGCTCTTCAGTCAAAGTGTATTTTTAAACCTGGTTCCTGGTGGCTGATGCCGAGGTGGTGAGAGCTTGCTGACAGTCCTGTGCCCTTGAGAGGCAGGTGTGTCCTGCTGCTTACGGCTGAGTACTTCTGAAATGGCAGCCTGCTTGTCCTCAGAATGCCTTTGACACAGGACAGGGTTTTCATTTCACAATTGGCCCACTCAGACACGTGTGACTGGTGCTTTCCTGAGGCTGGGAATGGAGGCTGTAAGTTGCAGGCCCCACACACAGTGTAGATGTTCCTGCTGGGATGCTCCATCAGTCTGCCCTCTCTCCACAGGTGGCATTGGCGAAGCCATGTGTGCTGCTGTCGTGGGCGAGCCCGGTGTCACCGTCACTCGCCTGGCTGTGTCCCATGTGCCCCGCAGCGGGAAGCCAGCTGAGCTGCTGAGGATGTTTGGCATTGACAAGGATGCCATCATGCAGGCAGTGAGGGCAGCCGTGTCCAAATCCAGGAATGCGGAGTAGCTTGGAGCATCTCGTGCTGTGTAACGGAAGAGCTGCGTTCGGAGAGGTTAAGGCAGGCAAAGGTGCTTTATGTAGAGAGTTCTAATAAAAATACCAGCTTAAAAAACCTTCTGGGCTTTAATCTCTTCTTTCCTCTGTGGAGTTTGGTGTTGTGGGGCAATACCTGCATGGAGGTTTAGAGCCCCTCCTCTCTGCATCGCCCCCAGCCATTTAAAGCCAAAGGCAAGGAGGAAGTACCCAATGTGCTGGGTGACGCCCAAGGGGAATGCGATGTTCCAGGTTCTGGGGAACCAGTGGGGAGGTGGGGCTCAGCAGAGCCACGGGCTCAAGTAGGAACTGAATGTTGAATGGTAGTGCAGACAACACAAGTGAATGAAGTTGAAACTCCTCATAGGAACTTGCAGTTTTGAGTGCTTGGCCAATGCTACAGCAGGGGTGATGCTGAGAAAGGACTAAAGGATCTGGAAGAAGAGCAGGAAATTCTCAGGTACTCAAGAGGATGCAGCTCAATGTGTAAGTTGCCTTTTTGCTGAGAACTGACTTTTCTAATGGGACCTGCAGTAAATGGCTTAGCTGTTCATCTCGTATGGTGGGATGCACTTGGTGACTTTTTAAATGTTTTGCTGTTTTTAAATGTTTTGCTTATTTTACCCTTAAGCAGTTTTTGTTAAAAATTTATGTTTACTGCAGAGTACCAAATTTAAAACATTAAGTATTGAAACATGTTTCCCATCTTCACTGTTCCACAAATTGCCTTTCAGAAGGACGTTAGACAGCAGAGGACACGAAAAAAGCCCTTTTCACCACAGCAGGTGACTCTGCACAGTTTTCAGTTCACCCAAAAGCCTTTTGCCACCAGCATGGCTACAGTGGTCTGAGGAAGACTTTATTAGCAGACTAACACAAAATATACAGTAGTTTGGGATGGTGGAATATTTCTACAAAGACATGTAAAGGATCATATAAATACTATGAAATAACTTGTATTCATCCTTCTTGCACAATTTTTAGCCCTTGAGGCATTGGGTGGCAGCTGTGCTGTGTTGGTGCAGGCCTGAGTGCAACTGCTGGTGTTTCTGGCAATGCAGCTGGAACTGTAGGCAAGAGTGACTGGTGCTTCAAATTACACACAACAAAATGTAACCTTTCTAATTTTCTGGGCAAGGCTTGAAATTGTTCCTGTAAAACTCTGAGCTGTTTGGGTTTACAGCTTTCAGATTTACATTTCCTTAAAAGTCCATGTTTATGGCTTTTTCTGTTCAACTGGTTGCCTTCATCACTCTGGGGGTATGAAGATCTTACATTTTTACTAAAAATATAGTTTAGTTGCAGTCTTCCTATGATTGCAGTAGCCCTATATTCTTGCAATGTGTAACATATCCTATACTGTCAAAGTTTCATGTTTATTTTACTCAAAGAAAGAAAAAAGTTGGGGGATGAGTCAAATTAAACACTTTGTTTTTCCCCTGAGAAAAGATGAAATCTGCTGTTGTTAATAATCTCATTACTGCAGCACTCTGTCAGTGCCTGTAACATCTCCCCAGCTCTCCTCGGCTGAAACCACTGCCCACCCGCTGCTCCGAGTTCTGCCACAATCAATTCATCAGCCCCAGTGCCGGCACCGCCGGGGCTCAGCTGGGAGAACAGGGCCAGCCTCTGCCTGCTCTGGGCAGCATTGGGGGGGAGGAGGAGGAGGAGGAGGCCAGAACCCCTACAGAAACAACCAGAGCCTAAGCCAGAACCAGCACAGGATATTGGTCAGTTGATTCTGGTACACTACAGGCAGACTGGTGTGGTTTGTTAAATGAGAGATGCACCACCACATGGCTGCCTGGGAGAGGGAAGATGACTGTTTATATTTTAATGAAATTGAACATAAAGCTACATCTCCATTGTCTTCCAAGCTCTGCTGAGCCCCAAGCCCCTTCGGAATCCAGAGGGGGGCCCCATACCCCAGTTTCAGGTTTATTTTGGTGGCAAAGGAGTGATGTTTTTCAGAGGTTTCACATTTCACTATTTCACATTGGTCATTTGGTTGTTAGGTTCACCTCATAAAGCAGTTCCTTTAGTACTGGAAATTTGCACAGCCAGGTTTGGGGAACTCTCCTGAAATACTCCTAGGCAGCTTTCCTCATGCCTGTAGGATGAAGAAAAAGACAGCTGTCAGGACTGCTGTGTTCGGATTGCACTGTATCCATGCAACTTTTCAGTATTCTTCGTGTTTTGTGTCCATAAATATGGATAAACATGAACCAGGAGTCTGTCTGAAGACCCAGCAAGTGAAGACTCCCTCCACCCCCTCAGTTTTTATTTAAGCTATAGAATTCTTACACAGACACTGCCAGGAAATAGTACCCCATACAGGGTGGCGTATTAAAAATGTGAAAATGTTCTGCCACAGGGAAAGAGTCAAGACTAATTAATTTTCAAACCGAAGCAGCTGTAATGAACTGTAGTAAAATACTCCTTTTTTTTTAAGGCAGTAAGATGGGAAATTGTCATTTAAATGAGCTGGTCTTAATTCTTGACCAAACCAAGGTCCAGGGAAGATAGATGCTGTCAGGAAAAAGAGCACTGTTACCTCTTGGCCTGAATCTATCAATCAGAGGAACAAAGCTGTCAAGGACGCTCCGAATTCGGTACACTGGGTGTGAAAACAAATGTATAAGATAAGCAACATAAACCATAAAAAAATAGAAAAAGGCAAAACCCAAACACTGACACTTGTTTAAACAAGCACATCTGCAATATCATTAATAAGAAAGACCAGACTGAGTCATGAGAGAACCATCCACAACCTCCCACCATGTTAACATGAGATTACAGAGGGGACAAGTTCTTGGTTGGGGAGCCGTAACTTGCTGCTGGTGGCAGCTCTCCTATACCGCCCTTAGGGATTGTCAAAATGCACAGGTTTTAATATTTCCAGTAGCTGCTGCATCCAAGTTCTGCCCTGAGCTCATCCTCAGTCCCAGGGGAATGCATGGCAGCCAGGATGCACAGAATCTTATCCAGTGGATCTGGGAAGACAGGCCTTGCTGCTAAAATTACACGTTGTCATGGCAACGCAGCATTCAGCCATTGCTGCAGAAAGAGGTGACTCAGGGTCTTGTGATCACTAAGAAGGAAAAATGAGTCAACTTCTCCCTTTAGTAGCATTAAGGCTGCCTGTCTGCATCCCCTCTGTAATTGGGAGATGTTGGAGGGAGTTTCGTGGTGAGTTACGGAATCTCAGCCCTGGCAGTTTTATGGGCTGTGGCAACTGTGTGACCTTGTCCTTAGTGCAGGGACACAGCTGCTGCTGGAGGGACACTTACCTAGACCAAAGTATATCCCAGTGGTTTCCAGGGAAGCAAAAGTGATTAAACCAATCCCAAGAGAAATAGTCCAATCTAAGGCAACAAAATAAATGTTAGTCTTCTTCATTTTTCTACAGCGCAACAATATATCCTTCAATTGAATCTTGACTTACCTTTGTGGTAGTAGTAGCAAACCAGTAAAGCTCCAATTGCAAAGCAAAGAATGACAAAATGAAAGAATTCATCTGAAATTGAAAGGGAAGATTAGGTCACAACTTCAGCCATGGCCCTTCCAAATTCACCTTTAGGTACAGAGTATCACTCATGGAATGAAATCAATTTCCCTGAGATTTCTCATGGACTAGTCTCAACATTGTGAGAAGCCTTGCTGATTTTCATCATGAAGCCTTGATGCACTTCAACAAAACACTCATGTTGGAAAAATAAAGGTTTTTTTGAACCAGAGATCTTATTCTTGGACTAAGGTTCAACAGGTTTGACATCAGTTTGATTCAACAAATCAATTACCATCCTTCCGTATGCCCATCCACCGTACTGTCCACTGAGGGGGGTGAGTTCTCTCCTCATATGCTACAAAAAAGAGAAGTCTTTTATTACCATGGAACTGGGAAATTAAGGAGTTTAATGTTTATTTCCCTTTTTGTATCTGAAATAGATTGTTAGAGAAGAATATATGTAAAACTGTTTGTTGGTCTACAAACCTTTCAGAAAGATCAAATTAGCAATTTTAAAATGACTCCAAAGAGCATGATTTTAAAAATGGATTTTAAAAAGTATAACCAGATGGTTGCATCAACAATAATGAATTGTTTTAAAGCACTCTGGGTCTTTTCTGACTCTTCTGGGACAAGCCATAGTCTCAGAATGACAGTGGGGGAGTAAAGCCATAGTACAAGGGAGCTCCAGTTTGATCCCTGGGTGCTTTGCACGACCACAGCTACAGTAAAAAGATTCCCTCATTACTGAGGGTGTGAGAACCATCCCTCTACTAACACCTGACACCAAGTACTTCTGCACCTCCCAAAATGAGACCCGCCGCTGAAATCTCCTGCAGCTACACTGGCATAGAGAAAAAACAACATGAAAACAAATGAGGTATTATAGAAGTTTAAACACAGAGCAGTTTGCTTTTTGTCACGAGCAGAGTTGCCAAATTCTCTTTTTTCTCCACCTGTATTTCCAGAAAGAGCTGAGTATTTTACCATCTCTCCAAAAACAGGTTCAAAGTAGCAGTTTTTTCCTTTCCTCTTTATTGGTGGTTTGAGCAGCCCCTGAGGCACCTGCTGCACCCAAGCCTTTGGGAGTTGATTCAGAACAAGTTTCAGATGCTGATTTCCCCTACACTGGGCAACCTCTGCCTGGCAGTGAATTTTCTCTAAAGATGCAACAGGTGAGTACTGGAAGGGTCCTTTACCTGACCTGTAGACTTTTGCTGTGGTGCTTTTGAACCACAGGACAACTAAATCTTGAAAAGAAACTCTGCTCTGGGTCACCCAATACATTTTTGCCTCTTTGTGCAGTCTGGATTGATCTCATTCCGGTTTGGGGGCAAGCTCAATTCTTTTCTTATTAATAACATAGCATTGCATAATTCTGACTCACAGATACAACTCTATGCAGTTGTATGAATTATCTATAGATAAAGAATTTAGCAGAACATCAATTCACACTTGGCAAGTATCTGTCCCGTGTTACTCTACTTCCTAAATGCAAAAGTCCCACTGTAACTTGGCATCATGGAATGACTTCCACAGTATTTTTTCTGTTAAAGCATTCCATGTTATTCCCTGTTTTCAACCTTATACTTTTTGATTAGACAACCTCTAGGCATCAAGGAGCTGGTATTGCCCTCACCACACTAAGCAAAACTCAGTCCTGAAAGAACATCCACAAAATAAACTTCTGTTTGCATGTTTGTGCTCACCATCTGCATCTAAATCTTCTCTTTTGGCAATCTCTGAAAAGAAACATAGTTCTGTTACTTCTAATGGGAAAAAATACAAATACAGAGCTTCCCACCATACTGTGCACCAAGAAGCACAGTGAGTAATCACCTATCTGCAAAGAAAACTGGGGTGAGTGGTAGAGAGGTCAAACACCAAGGAGAAAAGTACCATGACCTTTTCTGCACCTGGCAGTGTGGGGAGAATATGGCCCTGCAATGGATCCCTCTGCCCTGGTGTTCCTGTGGCTCCTTGGGGATCAGTAACTCAAAAACCTCTCCAAGGGATTATGCTGCAATTTATAACTTCTTCACCACACAGAACAGAAGTGGAGCAGATGTCCTCTCCAAAGGCTGCTGCTCCACAGGGCTGTTTGTCTCTCCTAACTCATCCTGTGGCTTTGGCCTGGGCACAGGAGGGATGAGCTCAGTAATG
This sequence comes from Urocynchramus pylzowi, assembly GCA_013397555.1. Taxonomy (NCBI): domain Eukaryota; kingdom Metazoa; phylum Chordata; class Aves; order Passeriformes; family Fringillidae; genus Urocynchramus; species Urocynchramus pylzowi. The sequence continues at coordinate 208,046 of VZRH01001409.1, read as the reverse complement.
CAATTAAGCTGCTGGCAATTTCCTGCTGTGGGCATTTTACAAACATTCTGAGGCTGTGCAGCAGTGTCTGGTGGGAGGAAGTCTGCCTTCACACTGTCTGTCTGTGCAAGCCTCTTGCTTGGTACTGTTGCTCTGACATCTGGCTTTCACCTGGCACCTCCTGCTGGGAATGCTGTGCATTCAGAGCCAAGCATCACTGCTTGCAGAAACCAGGTTCCAGATCCCTCCCAGCCTTGCACCCCTGCTCAGCAGGAGACAGAGGGCTTCAGGGAATGCTAAAAACTGCCTCTAGCTTTTTTGGCTAAGACTGAACAGTTGTCCAACAGAAAACTGCTGGATTTTTGCCTAAAGAATGACTGATATGAGCTGATCTTGGGAGAACCTGGCAGGCCTACAAAAATGGGTTAATCTGTCAGAGCACCTTGTACAAATCCCCTACTGTCAGCCAGTCACTACCACAGCCTTGCAACAGAATGTCTGCACCATGCCCAGGCCCAATACCAGGTTAACTAGAAACCAGGCGATTTACAGCCTGAGAATTATTTTTTAATGTCTCAGCAGGTCAGAAAGAAGACACTGCAGTTATAGTCATTCCAGCAGGATGAGGTGACTTACCTGAATTGAGAGCACTTACCTGAATCTCTGTAGGGAACCACCTCCGCTGGTATTCCTAAAACATGACACAGAGATGAGATAGGTTAATACCTGCAGTGAGGGTGCCTGGTGCCAGTGCCAGCTCATCAGCTCCCTGAAATCAGTGTGGGTGTGTAACAGAGACAAAGAAGAGACTAACTCTAACTCCTTAAAGAGGTTGGCTCTGCTGGGGTCATTTCCCACTTTTATGCAATCAAAAAGTGGGAAATGACTGAATTCTTCCTCCCCCTCCCCCACCCCATATTCCATCTCTCCAAGTATCTGGAGTCAGGTAGAATCAGGTTCCTCTGAGACAGATTAGATCTCCTAATGTCAATTTTAAATGAGCTGCTCTTACATTTGGGCTGAGCTCAGTTTAAGACATTAATTAAAATATTAATGCTTTACATTTTTACATCCATAGTTCTATAGGTATTTCTGTGGATTGACACAGCACATTTTTTTCATCTGCATTCTACTTATTTTCCATTTTTTCCTTTGGTTGGAAAGGAAAAGCCTCAGGAACAAGTTGGTTCTTGCTGATGATCTCCAGTCAGTGCTGTGGGCTGACTGCAGCCCCTCTAAGTATTGGCTGTGACAGATGCTTTCAGAACCCTCTTGCTGCATTTCAGTGGCAGCTGTGCAGACCCAGGCAGCAGGACTCCTCCCACAACAGCAGATTTTGCTGCTTTCCTGGTTCAACTCTAAGCACAGGGCATGGCTGAGTGTCAGCATTAGTTGAGCTTCATCTTGTAGGAAATGTCTTTCCTACAGCCAAATTCTGACTTGTCTTTCTTCTATATCTACACATGTTAATACACCTTTGTTCAACAGCCAACCCAAAGAATGCAAAAAATAATTCTTTTTTGGTTTATATTGGTTTTGCCTCTAGTAAAAGCCAATACTGTTGTCACTTTGTCCTACCTCCAAGTAACTGGCCTTCAGTCTTCTGTCTTCCTAAATCTTCCTCATCACTGTCTGGATAGGAGAAAGTATTTGTTCATCAGTGTAAAGAAAATTGTGCTAGCAGCATCAGAAACAACAGCACTGTAGTTGTTTGCTCATAATATAACCATATGAAGGGAAAAATCAAGGCTTTGAAATGCAAGGATCACTATTGGCTGCTTTTTCCTCACAGCTCCCTCCAAAGCTGGTGAAACTCAGCAAAACCTGAAGTTGGACTAACTTGTATAAGGGGCTGTAGAGAGAAGTTAGGATCTTTTATTTGGGGAAGGAATCTTGCAGCAGATTTCTACATTTCTGAAACCAGCTTCCACAAGAGTGGGTGGCAGCCACTCTTTTGCTGATTATGAATCAGGTACTGGTGATTTTCTGTGTTCTCTCTTTTGCACAATTTCTTTCTTTATTCAGAGTTCTACAGAATTGCCACGTCTCCTATGTCAATCCTTACAAACATGAAGTCAGAGTAAGTTATGTATCAGGTAAAATAAAATAAAACCTCTTTACCTTGTGTATCTTCATCTATGGACTCCTGGGATGAGTTTTCAGACTGTTTGTCCTCTTCTGAATATACAAATTTCCTTTCCAAACTCTTCAGGAGTTTCAATTTTTCATCTTTTTTTATAAAAAAAAAAACAAAAAANACATTATCAGTGACTATATTTTCTATTTTACAATTACAGATTTCACAATACATTATTAAAAGTTGCCTGACAGGAAATCAGACCCTTTGTCTAATTTCAGTTGTGTTTTTTGCACACCAAGGGTAGTACAAAGCATCAAATGAAAGCATCATACACACTACAGTTTAGACCTTCTTAAATGGTTGTGGTAGACACCTAAAGTTTCATATTGTGGCGTTTAATTATTCATAATATTACCCCTGTGCAAATTCCCACTTCCTGAAGCAGCATCAGCTGCAGCTGAACGATGAGGAGAGCAGGAGAGGAGTGGCTCACCCCGCCCTGGGCTACTTCTGCCAGGGCTCCCTGTGCCGATGCCGCGGCTCCAGCTCCCTCTCGTGGCACAGGAGCACAGGCCACACCAGGATCCCAGCTGCTCCTGGCTCCTGTGGCCAGGGCTGACTCTGAACAGCATCTCTATCAGGAGGTGCAGGATTTGGGCACAGGCAGGTAGATGGGATTCATCTCCTCCAGCTCCTCGAGGTTGGTCACAGCCCAAGGGTCTTGTTACCAACTTTCCTGCTCTGAGAGATGACCAAAGCTGGGCTGGGCACCAGGCTGGGAGGTTTCTCCCCTTCAGGAACATGTTTAATCAAGGCAGAAGCAGGAACAGCATGTCCTTGAGGGTCTCCACTTCAATTCATGGTCATCTTAAGTGAGTACTCCTCTGTCATCTATTAAAGACAATTAATGACTATGGACCCTGTGAAACTGCCCCTGGTTTCTTACTGCACAACCAGGCAAAAGTCTCTTTTATCTTGTTGCCAGGTTCAGCACCCTGTGTGCCACCCCCTGTCCATTCCTTTTAGTTTTACATGAGCTGCCAGGAAATTATATTTGTAAAAATATTTTCACTGGCTCAGCTCTGATTTCTTACCACTGCAAGTGCTCAGAGGGGTCCTGGCTGGCTGGATAACAGTCTGTGCAAAAAAGTCAGGGAAAACTTTCTCAAGTCAAAGAAACTTTGGCAGCATCATCCCAGGATATAGTCTCCTTCCTAAACACAGGTGGTATTTTTCCCCAGAAGAAGTCAAGTCTAACTGCAGTAAAATACTAACTTTGGCTCCCATTACCACCACACCTAACTGCCTTTCCTGAGCAGTACTTCCAGACAGTTCACTATTGTTGTTCACTAATAATCACTTCCAAGCACATAACAGAGTGTTCAAGCTGCTGTCAAGTCCCACTGGCCCTGCATAATTTTAACAAAACAGCTGATGGGAAGACAGGTAGGACTCACCCTTTCCCTTGGAGCTGGGCAGCTGCCTGTACCCAGATGGGTTGGAAGTCTTCAGCAAAAGGTAAAGAAGAGCCATTGCCCTGACTCCTTTCTTCTCTATGGCTTTCAGGCAGGCAGCACAGCCTCCAGGGAGGACATCACAGCTGTTAAGGAGCTGAAAAGGAGGTAAGTAACGAGCAAATGGTCTTTCCAACAAAACACAGTCTGTAGAAGCATACCCTGATGGGTAAATGAGTGTATCTCACCCTGTGGAAAATGTAACCCCTGCTACTACTGTATAAAGGGAAAACTCAGGGCAAAGAATAATGTCAAAGATGGGAACAGAATGAAAACTCCATTCAGCAACTTGAAGCAGAGCCATCAACTGGGAAAAACAGCATGGTGGGCAACAGTTAACTATTCAGAGAGCTGGAGAAATACAGCTATATGGTCTGAAAATGGCCATGCAATTGCTGCTGTATCTTAAAGCAAAATGTGACTAACCTTGGTCCTGCCTAGAAAACAGTGAGCTGAAGTGATCCTGCGGAATTTATATAGAGCCAGTTATTTTTGCACATGGAGAGCGGTGAAGTAAAAATCAGTGGCCTGAACCTCATTTATCTAAGTGCCCAGTTACACCTTTTAATATATTTCAGCATATCAGCTAGTGGGACTGTATGTTCTCTCTCCCCAGAGTATAGTAGAAAAGTAGAATAACAAGGATAAGTGTTTCTTTGGTAACTTACATTGTTCTTTTCTTCAGTATTCAGGATAGGTGGGTCAGTAGTGGCCAAGCATTTCACAAGTGATTCCCAGAAGGACTGGTTCGTTTTCTCATGATTCTCCAAGTACTTGGCATCAGCAGCAAAAACTCTCAGAAAAATGTCTGTAAGGAAAACAAACCTGTCACTGTGCAGGAGTAGAGGGGGGTTTCATAGCACTGTTCCTTTGGTGCTCAGTGCAGATGTGGAGGCAGACACCAGGTTGTAACACACTGCCCAATACCAGCACACAGGAAAGAGAGTGGTGCTGTATTGTATAAAGCATCTCAGTCTGCCACAAAACAATAGACAAATGTCAGTAGTCCATACAAATGACTGATGTCTCTGTGATGCTGTTGTCTCAGAGAAGCATGGCAAGTATTACCAAAGTATTCCTAGCCTGTTTAACAGGTGTTTACTCTGACCATGCTGTTTTATAGACAGGCACAAAGACCCCAAGGACTGGATACCAAGGTACTGAGATTGCTCATCAGGCGTTTAATGCACAGTAAAGTCTCCTTCATGTATCTAAATTCCCACTTGCAAGTGCACAAAGCCTAACAGGAGCCTGTGGAAGAGCTGGGAATTGACTGCTGGTCTCTCTTTTACAAGCAAGGAGATGGATAGGGTGTGTTTTCAGAGGAAACAGATTTCATTGACTCATGCCCACCTTGGCAAACACTTCAGTGCAAGTGTGCATGAGCCAAAGCTCTGATCCTTGTGTGCTTCCCTCACCTTGCTGTTCTTCAGTAAGGTCTGGGATCGGGACATCCAAATTCTCCATTGCTGTGCCTGTTTGAAAGGGGAGAAAAAGCACATTTAGAATCAGGTCACTGACCTTCCTGGTTTTGTGTCTTTCATTTTCTGCAAACACAGTGTCTCTCTTTGGGCCCTTCAGTCTTGAAATCACTTCTCTGTTTCACGTCATGATTCATTTACCCTCCTGGGACCCAATTATTGACACCTCCAAGTGAGCCCTACTGGCCTTTGGTTATTAAGAAAGAACAAAAGTCTGATCATCATGAGTAAAACAAAAAGAAGTCAGACTTGATCATTCACACTGTTGTTTTGTAAAGCTACCAAGGTGCCTAATTAAATATTTACCACAGATGTGAGTAACCTAATAGGCCGGGTTCCATTCAAGAAACAGAACAATTATCCTGTACCTTTTACATCTTAATACTTAAAGTGTATCAGCCAGGAAAAATTGCAGAAATAGTACCTAGGAAAGACTAGGTACTATTATTACTAATAGTACCTAGTCCCCCAAGCCTCACTGGACTTTGATACTTCAACGTCTGTTATTCCCAAGTTGTCACGAAAAGGAAATTTCCATTAACTTTCACTTTATGAATTACAAACTTTTAAGTGTTGATCCCAGACTAATTACTGGTATTTGCCACAGAAACAAATGTTCTGACGTCCCCCAAAATTCAGCATTTCATTATGTTTTCATAAACTTGCCACAGAAGTTTTGGGTTGAGGCTGGAATATTCTGATGGTGCACATTTTGTGGTGGCTATAGTTCTGAACTGTTGCCTCTGCCTGGCGTGGTCCAGGCATTCTGCACTGATGCATCTCCCCTCGTGCAATATTGCAACTAACCAACAGTTGTACTGAGAGATGCAAAAGAAGGTTTTTGGAGAGCCTAAAGCAAAGCTTCCACTATGCAGAATACAATAGGAAAACAGTTTATATGTCCACACATTTTCTTAAAATATGACTTTTGGATCCATTCAACAAAACACTTCCAATAAAGCAGTTTCAAAACTAAGTATATCCTTCAAATTTTCCAGAGGAAAACCTGTTTCTTTTCCTACTGGCACTTTCAGTTCTCTAAAGACCATCATATCAGTCCAAAAATATTCTAATACAAAACCCAAAACAGGTCAGTTAATATCTTCAGAAGGATACTGTGGATACTGTAACACATAGGCAAACACTCAAACAGAACAACTTTTTAGGGTGTCAGTTCTCAGACAGAGGAAATTAGGCACAGATTTCAAAAGGCTTCTGGGAAAATTACATAAGCACTTTCAAAGGCTCAGCTCAGAAAACTTGGCTTACCTGCCTCCAAAGTGTATTGTGAGAAAACAATATTTTAACAACATTTTTAAATTATTCCCAATGATGAATCGATGCAAAAGATCTACAGATCTTCCCCTTTCTCTGACTTACATCCAGCCTTTCCTGCTGTAGCTGTGGCAGCAGCCCTGTGGGAGCTGGGAGCCTGTGAGTACCCGATAGGGAATGCAGGAAATGCATCTGTCCCCTCTGTGGGTAAGCACTAACTGATGTGGAAATGTAGGAACCCAGCACCCACACCCTGGACAGACTCGTTCTCAGCCACTCAATCAAGAATGTTGGTTCATAGGCACTTAAGTATCTCCAGCTATGGTTTTCTGCCTTTTTCAGTCTCTTTCTTGCCTTCCTACTTGCTCAACTTAGACCTTGCAACAGTTGCTTTTTTAACTTAAATCCTTTAGGCCTCTCTCTGGACTGCATGGTTAAAATACCAGAGCTAAAGGAACAAAAGTACCTTAAATAGAAACATTTTTTTTCCAGCTGATTGTTTCAATTTCAGAAAATAATTTAAAAGTATCCTGATATTTTACTATCTAGTGAAACACAAAAGGTTTGTCTTCGGGGTTCCTAATACCTAGTGAAGGCCACTTTCAGTGGCAATTTAAGGCAGGTTGCTGTTCCCCTGACAGGAACCTGTCACAGCAGTTGCCCTATCCCAGCTTTGCATCATCCCAAAGACAAAGTGAGCAGTGGGCACTACCTAACCTGTTCTGCCACACACACACAGGAAGAGCAGATTCAACACTGAAGGCAGGGCAGACACTGCCAACGTCATCTTCATCTGCTATCAGACTGATTTACTTCAAAACTTTGCACATTTGCTGACCCAAATGAGCCAGCAGACTGCTCAGCTATTCCAGCAACAGAAACAGAGTTGCCTAATGCCTTTTGCATCCTGCTGTGGTAAGACCTGGATGCCACAAGAGAATCCAGGAGCACCCAGCATCTGCTTCCATCTCCCTTTCTGCCTTCAGCACAGCTCAGCCCAGTCAGTCACCAAGATTTACATTAACCAAGGAAGTTGGGTAGCTAATTTCTCTTAGACTATGCACATTCATTCCCTGTGGCTCTTCTGGAAAAAAAAAAACAGATCTAAACAAAGGATAAGTATAGGTGCCTAATTATTGTATGTTTTAAAAGTGACTTAGTTGATTATACCTCATAATGAGAGAAGGATGATGATATACAGGCATTTCAGCCTGGCCATGAGCTCACTGGGGAATGACATGAACAACAAACCTCACCTTGCTTTCCTCACAGTAAATCAGAATTTAATTGTAGTGAGGTCTTTTTAACGTGTTAGAATAAAATTTGTTGCAGAGTCAGATTTAGAAAGTGAGGTTAACAACTTCTATACATGAAGTTTTGCTTAGCTGATGAAATATATCTGAGGGAAATTGCCCAGTGAGGAAACAAAAAAAAATGCAAATAAAATTAAATAAGGTTGGTTTAACTTCAAGACAAAAATAGTAGTTCCCTTTGAAACTACTCTCATCTTTCATTTTAAGTTATATGCTGACACCTAAACCTGCTAAATTTTATTTTAAATATAAAGTCCCTCAATAACCTTCTCTCAAAATCAAACCAAACCAACTTCTTAAAGCACACCTGCAAGTCTTAGGTTGGTTCTAGCAGTTGGTTCCACAGGAAGACGTCCTGGAGGGCCGTGGCCGTGGTGAAAGCCGAGTTTCTTCCTGTGAGACAACAAAAACTGATCCACACGAGTTCCGTTTGAAACCCTTCCTGCTCCAGTCTCCTCAGGCTGTGGTAATAATTCTGCTACCCTTCTGCTTGCCTTCCTGTTGTCAAATGCAGCTGAAATGTGACAGAGAAGTCAGAAAACTTGGACTTCTCAGTCTCCTTGAACAGAGGCGTGTAGGGAGACCCAGCAAGTGCATGTGACCGCAGCAAGGGCAGCTCCCCAAGCTGTCTCTGGCAGCCCCACGGGGATGAGCAAGGAGCAGGCACAGCCCATTCACTCCTTGCTGCAGCTTCAGTACTTCCTTTCTCCTCTGGCTTTCAGAACAGGCCCAGACATGGTGGCTGCACTGCTGCCAACCCCACACCTGTAAGCCCTGGGGAGGTTGCTGCCCATTTTCTAGCTCTGCCTTAAGCATTGACATGCAACGTTTGAAATTACTTGGTTTGTGTTCCTCCTTTCATGCCCTTTGCCTCTCTGTGGTTACTGCAAAGCTCTAGGGAAGAATATTAACTCATCAGAAGCCAGAAATGTTTATGCTTGTAGTCTGAGTAAAATTAAGGCAAACAAATCTTTGCATAAAGTATTGGGCTTGTTGTGAGGATTTTAGAGGAAAAAAAATATTTAAAAGATGGAGAAGTTGAGTCAAAAAGACTCAAGTTGAGTCAAGAAGAGAGGTTATAGGGAAGTCCTGTAACCCCCACAGCAACAGAACCCTTTTCCTGTACAGTGGCTTGATGCCTCAAACATCAACTAATAACCCAGCAGTACCAAGAGCCAGCACGCAGCCCCCAAACACCCTCAGGCCTGACACCAAGAAGCTCCTGAACCCCTCCCCAGCACTCACCTTCACGGCTGTGTGGCAGTTCAGGATCCTGGATTAGGGATCCCTGGGTGGGAAGGCGTCGGGGCTGGGGCCTCACGTGGCCTCCCCTGACTCACAGAGTGAGTGGCGGCGGCTCCCTCGTCCTGTGGGTACCGAGGTCACACTCCATGCTTGCATTCCCATGTCCCTGAGCCCTGGGGAAGGTGGCCAAGGGCCGATCCCACTGGCACAGAGAGAGGAGCTGTGCAGCTCCCGGCCTGCCTCAGGCACTAATGGCCCTCAGTAGCCCTGAGCAGCCAGGACCCCTCACTCCTGCCTGTGGCTGCTCCAGCACAGCCCCTGCTCAGGTTGGAGACCCAGCTCTGCTTGTTTGTCCTCCCTGGGACATCAGGAGGGCACTGGGAACATAGAATCCACTCTGTGGGGAAAGGCCCCAGTCTCTGGTAAAGCTAAGCAGGGACACCATGATGAGGGTTTGGAAGGCCAGGCATGCTCCCCTCCTGCTCAGGGCATCCCAGGGAGGGACAGGTGGACTGCCTGTGCAGCTGGGCCATTGACAGCAAAGGGAAACATGCCCTCCACCCCACCTGTCCCCAGCAGACGCAGAGGATGCTGACAACACAAAGCCTCTGGCTCTGCTCATCCTATACCTGCCATAAAAGTCATTGCTGCTCCCCTCCAGCCCTTCTCAGCCACCTCTGACACACATCTTACAGCACAACAGTTATCTGGAGCCACACAGGAGCTGTTTGCTATTCAGGGCAGCTGCTCCCTCACTGGCAGGTGACGCCTTCTAAGCCAGTCAGCCTTCACCACAAGGAAATGAGAGTGGGAAAGGAGGGGGCAAATTCCTGCAGTGCATCACAGCAGAAGGTGGCAGATGTTTTGTCACCTGAAAATGTATGTGAAGAGTGACAGCCAGTGTCCAAGGAGACTCCTTGGGACACCCCAATAGTACAGTGGCTATTGATTACACAAGGGTGGGGTCATGTAAGTCATTTGTCAAATTCAGCTAATGGTTTAACCCTGGTGCAGTTGGTACCCCAGGAAGGATTGTACTCCCTCCCTCTGCTCTCCTCACTTCTTCATCTCCTGATGCTTCTGGAGTGACTGGGACACAGGTAAAGTAAGTTATACTTCCTAGAGTAGGTGTGCATTTATTTTTCTTTTCCAGTTTGTTTGGCTGTTTGCTGTATTTTTTTGGTATTTTTTTAGAGGGGGAAAGGGTTGAGGTTTGTGTTTTTTAAGCCAGGTATTCCACTGCAAGTGCCTATTCAAGTGCCTTGTCTCACCTCCCCTGACATTTTTAATAACATGTAACATTGAACACTTAAAGCAGCTAATACCCTGCATCTACTGCTGGGAAGATTATCTAAAGAATTAGAATGCTTTATCATGTATTACATGTGTTTACTTGGCCCTTATTTGGAAACTGTCCTCTGAGAGATTTAGGAGAATGGGGATTTATTCTTGGTATGCTGGAAGAATTGTTTCCAGGAGGGGTTTAGAGAGGTGAGACACAGCCAGAGCAGCTCTTATGCTTGACACTAACTGGGTGCAAACGTGTGTGTCGATTTGTCACACAGGCAGGTTGCATGAGAAATGTAGAAATACTCTTAAGTGAGTGTAGGAGGGGCCCAGTGATGGAACATAGAGTAGTTATTGCTCATTATGTCATCACATTTCTGACAGATTTAAACATTCCCATGACTCCTCTTGCCCTACCCTGACTTTCATCCAATGGATTGGTTAAATTACTCCCTCTGTGCGTTTACTTAGTTGCTGCTTATTTTCCTTTGAATAAAGTCTGCTTCAACTATTGTTGTGAGCCTGTGAAGCACAGGTAAGTGCAGGGGGATTATGCCTCACTGCCAGTAGTACTTTGCAGGCTACAGGTAGTTTACAGCTACCTTCCTGCTTTTGAACTATGAGACTTTTGAGAGAAAAGAAAAAAGCAACAAGCAGTGAATATAACCCACTTCCTAACCTTCCAGATCATCACTGAACCAGTAACATCCTGTTATGCCGAAATCAGGTGAAAGATGTTTGCTTTTGGCTGGGACAAAGCCTGAGGTTTTGCTATGAAAGCTTGTGGAATCATATGAGAGTAGATCATGTTGTACCTTACTAAGATTTTTGGAATTTTTTTTCTCATTCTGTATGGTTCTGTGGAATTACTTGCCATAATAATTCCATGTATTATATTTTAAATTAACACAGTAAACTTTTTGCTAAAGCCCATTAAATTTAAGAATTAGGCCTGTCTGAGCAGCCTAAATCAAAGGCCAAGATGTATCATTCACTTCCTGGAGGATTACTGACCTCCTCAGGTGCTGCTATCAACAGCTCATGAGGCAGAAGAGTGAGTGATGCCACTACTGACAAGCACAGAATCCTCCCCTTAATGGCTACAGGTAATGATGGAAATTCCCTCATTATGCGAACTCCCCCTTATTATGGTCAGCACATTACAGGCTCACAAATGGGCTCTGAGGGATAAGAGGGAGTGGGGTGTCTGGTCTCTGGGGCACAGGCTGCTGGTCCTTCCAATTTAGCTACAAGGGCAGTCTTCCAGTTACAGTCTGGCTGCTGAAGCCCAGGCCCATCAGTAGGATGGACAGCGTGGCCCCAACACAAAGCATAAATCCAAAAAGGGCAGGCTGCTGGCTGACAGAAGTAGAGAACAGTGAACACTTCCAAGCCCCTGGCCTGGCTGAGCAGTGCTGCAGCAAGCACAGGGATCGACGTGGGGTCCCAGCACACTCTCCCCACCTACTGCCCTAACCTGGAGAACTGCTTCCATGAGCCACCTCAAAAAAATCTGCTCAAGTATCTGCTTGTATCAAGTATCTGTCTCCTCTTCCTTGTTCTCCCAGTTCACTGGGCTCCCTTTCCATCCCCAGTCTTCTGGTCTAGCAATAGGGCTAGAAGTGCCTCATGCAACCAGAGCCAAAGGCAGGGGAGCACAGATGCTCCCTGGGAAGCACCAGGAGTCTGAGGGACCATTCCCAGCTTCAGCTGATCCTCCCTCTAGATAAAGCCCTCTTCCTCAGCACTTTTAACGCCAAGGATTTCGATATTTAATCCTGATGTTTTGTGAGATGGGTTTGGTCCTGGAATCCATTTTGTAACCCTGTCAGCAAGGCAGGCTGTGACCTGTCCCCCACTGCTTTGTCAGCAATGTACCTGCCAGGAGATGGCAAGGCCAGGAAGCAGAACAGCCTACAAAGGTAAGGAGGCATGGGTTGGTTACCTGGTGGGGTTACCTGCTGGCACAGGGGCAACACAGGGAGGGTCACAGAGCTGGGCTGGGGCTGGGCCAGCAGCTCTGTGCAGCAGTGACCAAACTGGCTGGGGCATCCCCCAGACAAGGTGAACCTCAGAGTTCCCACTCAGAGTGGGAATCAGAGTTTGATCCATCCATTATTTCCCCAGGATATTGTTCTCAAGCTTTTGCTCCAGGACATGCCCAACAATAATCCTCTTCTCCTCCAAAAAGAAGGTTCTGTCAATGACTGGCTTCACACTTCTGTGATATAAAGTGAAAACACACAAGCTGTGTCAGATTGCACAGGGAGAGAGGGATGGGGAAGGTGAGCGGGAAGGTGAGCTCATGGTACAGCCACCCTAAAGCTTTCATGTACTCTAAGGCCAAGTCCCCAGCTCCCAGGACCTGGAGAGCTCAGAGCAGTACTGCTGGCAGCTTTTGGTAATTGGACACAAAGCCTCAGGGAATCTGGAGACCTCCCATACTCCCGTCACCTCCCATCTCATTGACCTGGGTAGCAGCAGCAATCCCAGGCTGGCAGGGCCAATCTTCTCTTTGTGAGACAACTACTCCAGTAATATCCACTGCTGTTGGCGCCTTGGCACCAGGATGCAAGCAGACACCATCTTCTGCAATCTTTAAAATTCAGCCTTGCAAAACTCTTAGGATCAAAGTGCAGCTTTCCCTCAACAACTTAGCTGTGTCCTAAAACATTCCTCTCCTGAGATCGCCTCAGCTCAATGAATTATCAGGTTCAATCACCTGCCTCAGCTCAATGAATTATCAGGTTCAATCACCTGCAACATAAAGGGGATGAAACTACATTTCACTTTAAAACTGTTTCCTAAAATCAAGGGTCTGCTCACAGTACGCACTGAGAGAGCCCAAAGGGTATTCACTAAAAGCTAGAACTATTTGAGAAGTCTGGTCCAATCCATTAATCTTAAAAGATGTACTTTGGATCAGAGATTAAAACTTTTTTGGGCTTTGCAAAGCCAAAATTTGAATTTTGAATTCAAATCAATCAAGTTCTAGAATCCCTGTTCTGCTGACAACACAAAAGGGTGATGCCAAAACACCTAGTCTTCCACCCAAATCAAAACACTACAGCTCATTCCCAAACCTTGGAGCCTCTAATGAGGACTGCTGCACTGCTCCAATCACTCCACGAGGCCTGGCTGCCTGTCCAGCAGCCAGTGAGCACTACAAGCCTACTGTCTGTCATCCAAGAGTGCAAACCTTTCTCAAGCTACAGATTGGCTCAGGCTCTCTAGGTCAATTCTGACACCTTCATAAGGGGCTTCAAACCAGCTTCTCTGCAGTTCACACTCTGGGAAAAGGTCTCAGACCACCAACATGTCTCTGCTGACCATAAGCAGAGCACACAGCCCTCTCAGCAGATGAGGACAGCATGGTATCAGGACACAGAGGACACGGCCATCTCCTGCTACATTAAATGTGTGGTGGGAAGAAGAGCACCACTAACACGCCACATAAATCAGTCATCTAAATTAGAATACACAAATCCACTCCAGAAAAGTTTAATGTGGTTAATACTGGGGCATCATATTCTTAAAAAAAAAAAAAAAAAAAAAGAAAAAAAAAAAAAGGAAAAA
>VZRH01001409.1:156552-192205 GCA_013397555.1 Urocynchramus pylzowi | reverse complement strand
AGGGCCAGACCCGCACCCGACCCACCACCCCGCTGCTCACCCGGGCTTCGATGTACTCGATTCTCCGCTCCAGCGCCGTCAGCTTCTCGTTCAGAGTGGCCAGCCGGGACCGGCACGACATGTCTGCGGGGAGGCGGTAGTGAGACACCGAGGGCCGCCGCACGGCCCGGCCCGGCCCGGCCCGCCCGTAGCCCCCGCCCCGCGCCCTCACCGAATNCCCGCCCGCCCGCCACCTCAGGGCCGCGCTGCCTCAAGGCCCGGCCCGGCCCCACCGCGTTGCTCGGCTCGCTCTTCGCTGCCGTCTGTGTCGCTGCCGCTCGGTTCCTACGGGACGCGCCGCTGTCAGCGCCGGGGCTGCACCCCCACCCTCCCCCGCCTTGAAGAGGCGCAGCCCGGCGGCCTCTGAAGTACCTCCTCAGCGGGGCCCTCCGCCGAGTCTTCCTCATCCTCCTCGTCCTCATCTGAGCCCCTCTCCTCAGAGGCCTGAGTCAAAATTTCTTCTCCCTAAGTTGAACACAACATTTGTACTGAGTGTACGTGAAGCGGCCAAAGCGTGCCAGGGTGGGATGTAAGAAAACGGTATTTTGTTGCCTTCTTAAATAAAAAGTTTTAAGAGTTTAAAAAAATCAGGTTTTGTTTAACTGTCCTGCTTCTACAATGAGTTGAAGAGCCAGAACTGGCTTCTTTTAAAGCCACACATGAAAGTGTGTGAAGGTGTTCAAGTGATCTTTATCTCCTCCCTCTTGTCCATGTAGTTCTTGCCATGGAACAGCCAAAAAATCCCCATATCTGTTCATTATGATCAAATCTGAATCCTCAGTGCAAGAGCCTAGAGATGCAGACTCTTAATCTTGAAATAAAATGCTTCTTTCTCCTTCACTAGACATGACTGCACTACAGTCACGCTGAATTTGGCCTTTTAGCTATATCCACACACAAGGGGAGAGTTAGAGATGTCTCTAGATTTGGACAAGATGAGCATTTCCTCTCCCAGATTTTAATTGCCCCAGGCAGGGCAGTGATTCTCACCTGAAGATCCCGATTTTTGAGGATGCCGACCCAGAAGGCCTCCTGGCAGTGGTTGAATGCCAGCATTGCCTTCACTCTGTACACAAACTGTTCCAGGGACTTCTTCAACAAAGGGACATGGTTGGTCAGTCCAATGTCTTGGTGAATCTATGCAACAGTGAAATGTGATGAGGATTGATTCTTTGTTGCAGTGTGTCCTCAGAAACTGTATCCTCCAGGAAGTTCCCTCCCCCTTCCAGGTGTGTCAATCACACACCTTTCTCCCCCTCCCCCCCCCGCCGAGCACTGCCTGTCAACTCTGGAATTCCAGAAGGGCGTCGAGTGATTGGTAAATTCAAAAGATACCCTCTACCCCCACCAGGGGGCATTGGGCCATCCAGGTGTCCTTTATCCCTGGAGACCTCCTCCCATGTACCTGGTTGGTGGGCTCCCCATCCCTTTCCTCCCCCTCTCCCCCAGGTAAAAGGATTAGCAAGCCATGCAGTTGGGAGTTCTGTTGGAGCTGTTACAAGATTTGGAGGCCTGTGGGCCAGAAATAAAAACTCTGGATTGAAACCCTCCATCAGAACTGACTCCTTTCCTTCACCTCTCCTTAAAACTTCTCCGTCTGAGGGAACCCTGAGGAACGGACCCTCTGGGAGGAAGCTCCATTCCACTACTACTGGAGCTCCGGCATGCCTGGACTTGTCTCTGCTTGCCCAGCTGCAACATCCAGCTAGCCAAAGGTATCTCTGGGGTGAAGCACCACAGTTGCCACTATTTGGCTCAGCAGCAAGGGCCAGACAAGCCAAGGCACATCTTGTCTCAATATTGGTAAATACCAATATAATTCTTCCCTAAGTGTTCTGGCTGTTTAAAAGCCATTGGTTATCAGGTGGATAACCAGGATGGACACGACCCCCACAAAGCTTTCCCAAATGATATCACTTCTTGGCCAAATTATAGCTATTGTTAAAAAATAAAGCTGAGATCAGTATTTTGTCTAAACTGATCCCTTACAACAATCCAAATATCCACATTCATCTGGATTAAAATAAGTCTGTTTTTGTCATGAACTCTAGAGAGAAGCTAGTAACTCCTCTGCCAAATTCTCAAGCTCAGAACAGAAAAAACAAGAAAGGTGTTAAATACACCACTTCCATCACAATCTTCTTGTTCAGTGCCTCAGGCAATTCCTTTACATGGAATGTGTGTGCACTATAATCTCCAAATCCAGCTTCTCTGGAGCAAAGAAGCACTGGCTTTTGGAGAACTAGGACAGGAGGAACAGATGGAGTTGCTGTAAGCAAAAACCACCAGAGGAAGGGCAGCTATGCCAGGTATCCTAAGAGGTTTAGCTCTGGGTAAGCATCTCCTGCTAGGCTTCAATCTGCAGTACAGAACACTCATTGCTAAACCAGAAATCCTGTCAACCTGCCAAAACCTGCACAATTATTTTGTATGTAAGTATTTTCCTCTTTCATGAGAATACTTTGTAATCTTCTGGGATTAAGATGCTCTCATTAGCTGTACTCTGAATTCAGGTCACCTGCATTTCATGCAAGAGTTCAACATGCCTGGGCAGAGGGACACTGCTTCGCTTCAAGTTCTGCCAACAGGGAATGGGTGATTACCAACAGCAAGCTGTTCTCATAGCTGTTCTCTATGTAACAGGCAGGAGCTAGCAATCATCAGCACTAATGAGAACCAAATCAGCAGAACCCTTTGCTAATGACACAATCAACACTCACAGTGCTCTCTAGGCCCTGGAACCTGCCCCACTGTGTGCAGGCAGTTTGGAGACTCAAAGTACAGCACTAGCAAAAATCTGACTCCAGAAACTGTCCACGTGCCCAGGGTTAGATATGTAAACAGGAAAGAGGCTTGGTGTGAAAGGGGAAATGACAAATACTTTGGAAATGACAGGTGAAGCTGACTGCTCTTGCCTGCTGTGTAATGCTCTTTAAAGACACATGTATTGAGGGAGAGTGACAAATCCTAGGTCACGTTGTACGATGGGTTAGTGAGCCTCCCTGAGGTTTGTGTGAAAGTGAAATCAAGGTTGGTTTAACAAATGTTGGTGTCAACTCCTCTTCAAACAAGTATGGAACATTCATTGCATACATTTACTTGCTCCAGATTCAGTTTCTGCCTTCTCCTTCTTGCAAAATGATTAGGTACAGAGATCTGTACCAGAGAAGTGGTAGAACACAAGACATTGAGTAATTGCAGCCCTGTGCCACCAGGGACCATGGGCCACAGCACTTGAACATGCTAGTCAAGTGCAAAGACAAATATTACATGAAAAGCTGCAATGCTGTGATCCTGCTAACAAGGTGAATTGTGACTTTAAAGCAGGCATGAGGATTTCACTTTGAAACATGAGGACTTTTTAGAATTGTCAGGGTTTGTGCCAGCTTCCACTTCTCACTCTGTGCTGAGAGGTTCAACAGCATTTTCTGATTTTTAGCTAAACATCTATGCTCCTGATGCCAGCTCTTGCCTAAATGGGTAGCAAATCTGGCTTGGGAGCCATGCTGGTAGCTGGCTTTCTCCCTTCAGCTGTTTTGGCAAAGCTCCCTTCTTGGACGAGTGTTTATGAACCTTTTAGGAGTCAGGAACAAAGCAGCACACATGAAGATCTTCCTGTCTCCTCCTGTGTGATTCTCTCTTGCAACACGCACTGTGTCTCCACACTGTAAGTCAAGTTCTAATCCTCTCCTTCCTTCCTGCCCCAAATCTCCCAGAGAGACAGACTCTGTTATCACTGTCCTCCTTCTCCCTTTGCCCTTACCAACATAACATAAAAGCCATCTCAAGAGGACTTAGCAGGGTTTTTCCACATCCACCTCCTGTTGCTGATTCTTCTGACTCACAAGGCTGTTTATGTTTGGCAAAACTTCTCTCCTATATTATCAATCTGGCATTTGTACTTTGTTCAAGGTCTCTAATATCATAGCTTGTGTTCTCAGAAACAACTCCTTACAGATATCCAGAACCTCTGTGTTAAAAAATACTATGCCAAGCTGACCTAACATTCAAGTCAGTCATTTCCAGAATAAATGTTTCAACTTTTGGGTCATTAAACAAGGCTATTTCACCTTCTCTCAGTTTTTGCTCGCAGACATTGCTGGAAACATGCCAGTAGAACCTGCCAATGCCCTGGAAAAGCAGTGGAAGGGAAATAATACCATCCTTAGGACAGGAGTTTGTGCTGGAATTGGAACTTATCTTACCTTGGAATGGCCACACATGTGATGAAGTTGTCTGGTACTCATCTGCAAGGTTTTCAGCAAACTCTGTACATCATCCTGCAATAAATAAGCAAATCAGTAAATCATTCTCAGAGGACTTTTCCATAGGGAAACAAGAATATTGAAACAGCCTTAGTCCTAGCAATCCTTTCAAAGGGTTATGGGATAGAGGTAAGATGCATGTATGCAGGAAGTATCAGTCATGATTCCCAACTGGTTGCAGCCAGTTCTGTCCCCAGGATTACCGTGTGCTTTTTAAAGCTGTGGTCCAGGAGAGGCATGGCAAGCTTCAGAAATGCTTCTACAAACAGGCGGCCATACTGTAAAAGGGAGATAAATATATCAGCAAGCAAATTTAAACTCCTTCTCAAAGAACCATCACAAAGTCAGATGAGATAATGATACAACCTTCCAAGCTACCCCAGAGACTGTTCTTGCTTAGAAAAAGATCATATTCATGTGAATATGTACTGTACATATGTGCTGTACTGGAATACACAGGATCAGTAAAGGGTCCCACTTTAATCACTGCAAAGGAAGGACTCATCATTGTATCCCTGGTTTTATCCACCAGGCATCTGGGAATAATACTGAACTAAATGCAAAATGTTAGAATCCCTATACATATATATGTATAGCAAGGTGTAAGGAACACAGTATCTGCTTCTTCCGGAGAATCCAGTATCCACTCTACCGCACTGGAGGCGGTAATTCAAGAAAACTGGTACTTAAACTGCTCTCTTCAGTTATCTTGAACTTTTGCTTACCTTTAGGCAGATGCTGAGTACAGGCCTGCTGTCAAATACCTACATGGACAAGAGGAAAAAAAGAGTCAGATCAGTCCACAAGTCTAAAGAAAACCAAGTAAGCACAGCACCCAATTAAAAACAGCCCTTCATGGCACACCCCTGTGAATGTGTGAACCCTGCTTTAAGGGTTCAACATCCATTCTCAAGTTTCAGCAGGAACACCGCATAAGCACATCAACTGTAGTGGCTCTCAGGTGGAAGCCCTTGGCAGGATTGCTGTTCAGTGATCTAAGGTGCAACTTTTGCAGATGGCACAAAACTATCTCAACGAGTCTAAAGTTCTTAACAGTTTGGGACTTATCGAAAACAGGGTGCACCCGATGAAGGGAATGATTGGCATCTGACTCCATTGATTCAGAAGGCTGAACAATTGCTTTATTAAAATTATACTATATTACATTACAACTATACTAGAACTATATATTAAAGAGATACTAAACTATACTAAAGAAAAAAACTGTGACTGTCTCCGGCAGTCAGGCACAGCTTCCAGAGATTGGTCAATAAGTCCAAACAACCTTCACCGGTGTCCAATTAAGAACTCACTCTCAGTAAACAATCTCCATAACACATTCCACATGTGCAAAAACAGGAGCAGAGAATAGAGACAAGAATTGTTTTCTTTCCTTCTCTGAGGTTTCTCGATGCCTTTCCCAGAAAATATCCTTGGGAAAGTTGTGCCTGCCTGCTCTCTGTGAAGAGAGATGCGGCCACTCAAGAGATGCAAGCCCAGCTGATGGGCAAATAATCACATAATAGACAAAGCAAAACTGAGATGGCCAAAATAATGTGAAGGTAACACTGGTGCTGATGTGGACTAAACTGAACTATGGACAAAACTGAACTAAGTGGTCCAGCTCTACCCTTTATGCTCTCCAAAGGCATCTGGAGCACATGTAGGGTTCCAGTGAATGCTGCTGTATAGAAAAACCTGGGCTTGCCAATTATCACTTCAGATATGTAAAAATAAACAGTAATGATCAACCTGAGCAAGGAGAGAAGTGGAGCTGTACCTATCACCTTCTGGCCCAAAGAGCATCACACTCAAGAGACACTGAATGGACCAGCTCCAAAACTGACAGAAGGGGTTATTTCATCCAGTGAGACTGGGCACAGATTATAACTGGCTTTAATTATCACCTCCAGGTTGTTCCACTAGTCAGTCACACTTCATGTTTTTCCCCAGTGCTCCTGAGCCTAGGAACACCAAGCCTTACTGAGAATTTGGAGGCAAAGGCAGAAAAACAGCCAGAACCTCACCTTGACCAAGTTAATGAGGATGTGGAAATTCCGCACAGCAATGTTCCAGTGCAGCAGCTTCTCCAGTTGCACCTACAGGATGCAAGGGGACAAAAACCCAAGAGGCTGCATTTCCTCTCACTTTGCTGGATGTGTTTTCAGCATTTGCTGTACCCAAAGCACTGTTGTTGTTGAAGGCAAAGGAACAAAGCTTCACCACAAGCATATTTATCACAGCAGAAACACTCCTTGGCAGTTCCAGCCATATCAGTGGCTTTAAGTGCTAGGAGTTAACTTGCTTGCTCTCAGAGCAGCTCTTGGTTGCAAAATAATGTTGTGCTCCCACACAGGTGTGCACACCAACTGCACAGTTTAGTATTTTGCTGATTAATGCCTATTTTCTGGTTGCAGCTTCTGCTCGATTTACTAGATTTTTGACATGGTGCAAATCAGGAAAAAAAGATGCTACTTATATGTTACCCTGCATATCAATGTTGATATACATTGATGAATGAAGGTGTCTGACTGCATTTCCTAGACAAAGTTCAGAAGTAAATTCCTTTCCAATTTATACATCTTTATTGTACTGTCCAGTTTAACCTAAGGTTTCTTCCCCTTACAGAGTCCAGTGTATTCATATTCCTACCTCACTTGAGTCTGATGGTTTCCCAGCTGGGATGCTTTTCACTGAACTCTCCAGCTGAGCCATCATTACTCTGAAGAAAACCGGGAATGTCTGCCTATGGAGAAAATGAAAAAACTGCACGTTAGCTCTGAGCATTTTGATAGGCTATTTGTCACCAGAATCATGCAGAAAATTCAAAGGTTGCCCAGCTGGGCGTCCTTCTCAGTAGGAAATCACAGAAGATTGGCCCTAGGAGTCATAAACAGGTATAGCCCAGCCCAATTGCCTAGACAGATGGAGAATCCTGGGAAGTCACTAGTGCTTCCTCAATGTGAATGACACTTAGACACCACCACTTCCTTGTAGCTGTAGGGGTGTACAGTGGAAGGACTGCAGCTCTCAGCATAAGATGATTTTGGAAGTTTCAGAGTGCAGGAACTTTCTTCATCCCTGCTTCCAAATTCCTATGCCGGGGCAGAAGCACCCTGAGTGTGTTTTTGCACACTGCATACCAGCCCAGATTGCCTACAGCCACCCCAGGCCTCTGAGGTTGACTTTTGAAGTGCTTTATACCACCACAGTAGCACAGAGACAACATACCTGATGACAGACAGCAGTTCATTCTCCAGTTAAAATGGCTCACAGCAATAAACTCAACATCATGTTAAGCACAGGACATTCCCCTTTGGCATAAAGCTACCCCATGCTACCTGTTGCATAGTGCCAAAACAATGTTTACAAGTTACAATGTTTACTCTGGAAGTAGCCACCACAGCACCAACATGAAATCACAACAGGCCACAAAATAAGAAAACTAAATATTTAAAAGCAGAAATTATCATTATGTATATCATAGAATTAAAAGTTTCTATTGCTACAATTACCTGCTTAGGGTAGGATAAGTAGAAGAACATCCATCTTTGGCAGAGTTCATCAGTTCAGGAACACCAACACTGGAGATTTCCTCTATTGCTTTCAGGATGTTATCTGTGTGCTCCAGGTAGATACTAAATCCAAAACCAACATAGCTGATCAGCAGATACTATGCAGAATGACAAAACAAGGCCTTGAACACTGCCCTACCTGAAACATATGGCCTAAAACTGTCAAGCTCTTCCCTGCCAAAGGCAATCACATGCAGGAAACCCAAAGCACTACTTAGAACTGTCACAGTGATGTCATTAAAAGCTACCATGATCTGAAACATACATGGATTCAGTATTGCCTCATTTTAGTATTTAGGAAGGACAGGCTGGGAAGAGGAGGAGATAGAATTGGCCTTTCTGAGAGAGAACACCCAGTTAGTATGGTGACATTGAAATGGCTGTCTGCTATAGGCAACCTGGATCAAGAACAAGCTAACAAAGCCTCCTACAGACAGCCAGTACCACCCCCATGTTGCAGGCCCTGATGGGCCTCATGGCAGACTAACCACCGTGACATCTGCTGGAAGGACAGCCCAGCAGGACAGAAGCAATCCAAGAGTCTCCCGGAGGCCATGGATGAGAATTTCCTGACACAAGTAAGAGAGGACCTGATGATGAAAAGTGCTCAGCTGGACCTCACACTTCTAACCATGAAAGAAACTGTGTTTTAGAAACAGGGCTTTAGGCCAAGCTGTGTAAGCACGAGGGTTATGATTCAGAGGGGCCATTCCTCTATAGCAACAGTAATCACTAAAAAAATAGAGTGTCTTGGCATGCCTAAGGGCATAGCTAGAGCCTTACCAGAGCAGGGTGTGCAGGGCACTGTTGAACTGGCTGCCCTTCTCTCGTTCTCCATTGGGCTTCACCCAGGACTGGCAGAGGAACTGCTTTGCTAGAGAAGCTGGGAAACATAAGGGACAACTTAGTAAAAGAAGAATAAAAAAAAAATCCCTCTTCCATATAAAAGCAGTGTGTTCAAATGATTTTTTGAAAGATCACAATATCGCTACCCCTCATGTGCCTGAACTTTCTAAGTCAGAATGCATTTTCCATAAAAAGCTGCAAGGCCACAAAGACATATATCATGATAACAAAGTATTTGCACATCCAGCGTGCTCCTGGTCTGGAATACCTGTTCACATCAGAACCATCATCCACCTCTGAGCACTTCTGACAAACTAAAGTTAAACCTCATTTGTTTGGCAGCTCCTACGGTGTGCCATCTATTTGTTTTTAATTAGGCCATATTGCAACCCTTAGGGTATCCATTTCTAGAAATGGAATTCCAACAAGTGATTTGGCCTTTTGGCCACAGCACTATAGTAATAAATGTGAACAGACAAATTTCAAGTCTACAGATTTCTGAAATCAAAACTGTTAACAAACCTGCTTGTCTCTTGCAGAAATGTTCAAAACCAGGAAACGATTAGTTAAAATAGGTTATTGCCTGCCACACTCAGTCCTTCTCCCAGTGTGGGACTGTTTAAAATAGTAAAATTGTCTTGAAGGAGAGAACTTACAATTCTGTGTGGCTATGGGGATTGAAGAAGGACAAATTCTAGAGGTGTCTTAGTATGACAAGGAATGGCTGAGAGAGGCAACTGTCTGGAGTCTTTACTTCAGTGTGTGCTGAAGTGGAGATCAATAGTTTTCTTGTATATTCCCTGCAATCATGTCTATCCTTCATCTGCTGTTCATCTTACATAATGGGTCCTAATCTATGAGAAAAGCTTTCTTAACTGAAAACATTTGTTGCATGAGGTTAAGAATTTACAGGTTTTCCTCTCTCTGCCCTGGAGTAACAGCTGTATTTGCAGCTCATTTCGATAAATTTTGGAAACAAGCTGTCAGACATCTGTACTTACAGTAGGAAGTTACATCAGATCAAGTCTATAATCACTCACCTCCATAACAAGTGATTAAACTGGTACCAACACTGAACAGCAGGCTCATGCTTAGAACTCCTCAAAGTTGTGAAGCTCTGATTTTTAAAAACACCAGCTGAGAGAGCTGGAGTTTGCCTGTCTGCATGTGACTGAGGCACAGCAGAACAAATACCAAAGAGAATCCAATATATTTACTGCTGTTCCCTTTCTTAATGGCTAGGACTGTTCACCCAGTAAGATTACCAGGATGTGAAAGGGAAATCTCTCCCTTAAAAGGCAAAAGACCACACAAAAACTCATCTGAGATGAGTGACTCTTCACACATTACCCATTTTCTCCTTCTTCCAGCCAGACATGGGTTTCTCAGCAATGGCAGTCAGGAGTTGAGTGAGGGTATAGGCGCAGTGGAAGCTGGGAACACTCTGCTGGAAATTCAGGAGGTACTGAAAACTCTCACTGGGAAAAGGTAAAAAAAGTGCAGACACGGTAATGTCTCAGACACACATAAATCAAAAGGAAGCATTAGATTATCTCAGATCCAAGGTCTTCATATCCCAGTGTTTTGTCTCTGGCAGTGCCCTTCTGAAGAAAGAGTGATCAGCCACTAATACATATGAATTCAATCTCTCAAAAAAAATTGTCTCAAGCCCCAGCTCCTCTGAATCTAGCAACAGCTTTATATACTGCTTTTGCCTAGTGTACCTGTAAGCATTTTAACTCTCCAGAACATAGCCATTCCTTCTGTGAATCCTACTAATATCCTTGTCTCAAATAGCATACAAACAAATGAGATCCACAGACTTATGCATATTTTACAATTTTTACTCTTTTAATGAAGTTTGACTACACTGCCATTCAATTAAATACAAAGCTCTGTTTGAAGTGTGTGTAGTCTCTATGACAGCTTCCAAACACACATTTACCCATAATGCCCACACAAAACAGGGAAAAATCCCTGAAATTTGTTCATTTCAAACCTTGTGAAATATAGATTCTACCTTATCAGTTCCTCAAGAAGAAGAAATTCTGTCTCCCCTGGCTTTAGCCTGTCTGCAAGCACCTGGAGAGCTGACCTCAACAAGTCAGTATTTCCATGCTGAGAAAAACCATTCCTGAGGGGGAAAAAATCCAGTTCATCATCAGATCAAAAGAGATATCAGATGCAAATGCATATCTAAGCCTATTTGGCAACATGAAAAATAGAGAAGCTGGATACTCAAGACAAGTCCTGCATTATGAAAGTTATAAAGGGACACAAAAAATTGAAAACTCAGTGGGAGTGGAAAGCATTGAGCACAAACAATATCAACTTTTCAGCAAGACTGCAGATCTAGCTTGGTGAGGAGAGGCCATTTCCCATAAGTGGAGGTCCATATATACTAAGCTAATGCTATGTAGACCTAAAACAAAGGATGTATAATGACAGTGGCTGTGCAAATGCAGTGATCATGGGTGGTCACCTCCTGAACAGCTGGTAGGAGCCTAACAGGGGGAAAACTCTAGAGATCTTCATTATTTCTCTGAACTCCCAGTGTCTGTGAGGATATGTATGCTAGAAATAATCAAATACATCCACATGATAATTCTACAGACTGAACAGGTAGACTTGATAATGGTAATGCTCAAGTGCACCTATACCACACAAGTTAATTAACCATTGGTAATGTAAGAGGCCTTGACTAAACAAATGTAAAAAGAGCTGAAATTTGGTTGTTGAATTTTAGTGGCTGGGCAGCTCACCCCACTATATATGGCGTCTGACCTGCAGCAAAACAGATTTTACACTGGACAGCAAAATTGATCTTTAGTTGTCTGGTACAAAACTGACCAGGTTCTTTGATTTACAAGATAGGTGGACTCAGGAACAACCAACACTCACACTGAAGAGGGAATGACAAATCTGGGAATGATCAGGAGTGAATCAGGGGCCCTCAGGCTCCAGTAGAGGACAACAGAAGGCAGACCTCAGACATCTCTTTTTATGCACTTACTACTGTTTATGAAGTACAACAAAGGCAAAATGCTTTCCACATGCAAATCTAAATTGGGGTTTAGAAAGAAACTTCTATGATACTATCCTGGATTATGTTAGCAGATGCAGAAGTCTGCAAACTGCACAAGCATTTCTGAGTCGGATATTTATGAATCCATGTTGAATGCATCAACAGCATTGGCTTTTTGCCAGTGAAATACACATTCATCCTTTCTCAATAGCAAAAGAAATTCTTCCATCACTCAGAATTCAGGCAGTGACAATTTAGCAAAGGATGAGGGGAAGGAAACGGGAAAGGATGAGTGAGAAAATATAAGATCCCTAGGCAGGTTGGAAATTGCACAGCTAGGTGTGCCAGTATGCCCCTTATGCTGACCTTGACCCAAAAGCCATTGATTGAATTCTACCCATTTCAGTGCTTCATCACCTACAGCTTTAGCACTATTCAGAATCAGGCAATGAAGCCTGGCTTAACTAAGAAGTGCTTAGAAGCCTCCACCCACTGCAGTGGGTTGTTTTTCATGGCTGACAGGCCTTTGGCAGGGTGCAAATGCTTTACAGAAAAGAAACAAGAAGAAGAAGCAATAAATGGGTACAACTATGGATTTTTATTTTAAACTCACCAAGCAAATAAGGAACGAAAAGTCAGTAACAGCAGTTGGTAGCACGAGGACATCAGCTGGTGCTCCTGGATGTTCACTCCTGGTTCATCTTCTGCACCCTGATTTTGTACAGCTGCCTTCAATACAGATCAAATAATCCATTAAATAATATTCCAAACAAAGATAATGGCACAAGAATCCATTTCCATAAATTCCATGTTTAACAAACCTGAAGAAAACAAAGTGACTCTTTTTCCCCCAAACAAAATGAAAAGTATCTTTACAGGAGACAAAACTTTAAGGCTTTTTTGGTCAAAATTGCTGTCCACTAACCTGGAAGTAATTATGCATGTTCTCCATGTGCTTACACAACGGCTTGAGTAGATCAACCACACACATAGCAACTTCCTTGGGAGATCTCTGACACAGATGGGAAAAGCCAACATCCTTGTTGCCTCTTTCCTGCAGCAAACCCAAAAGATAAAAGTTGCTTCATTAGCCTCGCTTGAGAATAACTTCAATTGTTACATCTTAGACTGCTGCCAAGCAGTGCAATTCCTGATGCCATACAGGGTCAGGAAGGGTCACGGGGTAGGAAAGTTGGCTTGTGCTGAACAAGCACCACCAACTCAGACAAATGGATAACATTTGACTAAAAGGATAAAACTGATCTGACACACAGCTCTCTGATCCAACCTAAATGATTCTATAAGAGAATCCAACACTTTTACTCAAAAACTAAGAGAAGACAGACTCTGCATGTGGGAATTAAGATAGGTAGAAAGACAAGGAGAAAGAACAATGAATATGAAGAGTCCAGCCAGTTACAGTGCATTTCTCAGTTTAATGCAGTGGGACATGCATTTACTTTCCTTCTGAAGGCATCAGCAAGGAGTCCCTGTACTCAGAGGGGCTTCTAATGCAGAAAAAGCAGAAACATGGCTGCAGCAGCTTCTGCTGGCTGCTGCAGCCATCTGCCCTGGCTAACTTTGAACAGCACAACCAGTCTCCCCAGGAAGGGCTAGGAAAAAGGTCACTTGAGTTTTTAGACTACAAGACTCCGTCAGTTAAATACCCTTTCCTGAGACATGCAGAGAACCAGATGCTGCAAACATTTCAGCAAGAGCAGTGTACACAAGTCTTTTGAAAGAGCAAATGCTGCTCTGGCACACAGCTGGGTGTCACACTTCCATTTAACTAACAAGTGAAAATAATTCTGAAAAACTTTTCTCGGAAAAAGCCTGGAAGCCCCTGATGTGCTCTGCCTCAGCCCAGGCCTGGACCCATAGCCTGCTGCTGTTCTTGCCTTTGGAAAGGGCACCCTCCTTGTGGAGCCCGAGGGCAGCACGTGTTCCAGCTTCCAGCACAGGTCATCCAGAAGGAAGCAAAGCTCAGCAGGCCCCAGCTGCACAACTTCACGAGCCTGCAATTAAAAGAACAGTCAATCCCAGGACCCAGATGTAACTGTAGTGCCTTGAAGCTCAAGTTTACCCTGTTTCCAGTTATGACTCCTGGACTAGTTAACCTCAGGAGGGACTTATTTGGTAGATGCTTGGTTTTATGCTCCCCCACGGCAGGTATGGGGCATTGGTTCTGGCTATTTAAAGCATGAAGCCATCCTGATGTTCTAAACAGCTGAGCCAATGTCAGTATAATTTAACAACTGAGAAAGAGCAGATTTATATACATTGACATTAAAAATAAGCTCCTAAAGATAAAATGAGGTTTAAGTCCAGAGAGTCACAGAATTCACCAACTGAGTAACAGTCAAGAAGTATTTTGAAATAATGCCACATAACCCAAGAGACTTGTCAAGCAGTCTTCCACTTGGCCTGTGACCTGTATTCAGAGACAGCTTTCTGCAAGGGCAGACCAGGCTGTGCTCCAGCCTGCCATTGCCTTTTCCCATTTCATGCATTTCCTGTAGCCTGACAAAGTGAAACTCCAGAAAGTCAGCCTGCCTACAAAGAGGGTATTAACAAAATTAAGCACATCTATTTTCCACAGCCATAGCAATGCAGTTTTTACAAGCTCCCAGATGATACACAGCACCCTGCTCACTGACAGCACCTCCATGACTCCGGTCCCATATTTGTGCTGTTTATGATCTCCTGATGCCTTGAGACACTTGAGTTTTTGCAATACAGGCTTTACTTTATGTCATAGATTCTTTCTGACAGGCAATACTTAGTGTATTTACCACGCTGTATCTTACAATATTAAAGCCCCTTATCTCAATATTAAAGCCCCTTTCTTTCCAATAGGTCTATGCATGTTATACAGTATCTTTCACCTTTTATACAATATTTACATTAGTTTGTTTTTAACATTACTATATGACATGTCTGCTCTTCTCAGCAAAGTCCTCTTTTTCTCAGTGCCTTGAAGTACTTGGGGCCAAATGCTCTTTTGGTCCCCAACTCACAGCCCTGGACCAACACATTTTAGCACCAACCTGTCGCACACTTCAGTGGAACAGGGAGGGCCAAGGCCCCTGAAAGAGGCCATTCCACAAAGCCTCATCAGTGTGGGCTTCAGGCTGCTCTACTCACCTCTGTGTGCATCTCTGTGTCCAGGACAGACTTTGTGAGCAGGCCACAGTGCAGCACAGTGAACACCTCGAGGTCCAGCTCTCGGAAGTAGGGACGATAACTCTGCAGCTGGGCCAGAGGATTTCCAGCCTCTCTGTCAGCAGCAGTCTGAAAAGGAAATTGCAAGAGAGTGGCCTCTGCAGGGACAATTTACAAAATTCTGATGGGAGGCGGGTGACAGAAAGCAGAACTGAACCACTGACTGATTGACTTTGGAATGAACAACCCCTCTCTCAAAGCTTTTGTTTATGCTTCCATGGCATCTTCCCTGCTCTGGCTTCCTTGCAGATCCCCAGGGCTGCACACCTACCTTGTCCAGCTCAGAGAGCTCAGTATCAGGCTGGTTTCCCTCAGAACTGTCTTCTGCTTGAGAACGATCTGCAGAGCCAGCTTTGCTGCCATTGGCCTTCTTTTTCCTTCCTTAAACAGAAAAGCAACTTCAGAATCAAAGGCTACACACTGTGGGCAGCACTAGGCAGCACATGAAGCCAGCACAGGCTAGACTTTAATCAGCACTAAGAAAGCATGGAGCATATTTTGAAGTGCTCCTTCAAAATACAGTATCTAAAGTGATGGATCCTCCTGTTGTCAAAACTTTTCTTCTGCCTCCAACATGCTCCTACATAACAGGCCCAGACCCTGCACAATGGGTTTGGCACAGGAGGGAAAGGCATTCTCATCTGTGGCCTCCTCCAGTTGTTCTCATTGAATGGAATGTGAATTTTTGTCCACTTTGTCTTAAGGCAGACATGTTCCCAGGAAATGCTAATCTAAACTAGAAATAAATCTAATCTAGAAACAGAACTAGAGAGAGAAATAACAAAGCAAATCTGATTCAGCTTGAAAACTGAGAGGCACGTTCTGTGTCTTCTCTGTGGGAGCTAGCAATGGGAAAGGATGAAGGAAATATTTCCTTGTACAGCAGAGCCATGACAAGGTTCCCATGACATTGGTTAGGTACAACCTAAAGCTCAGGGGTTTACAAGGCAGCTCAAGCCACAAATTCAGTACCAGATGATGCCACAAACCCATCAAAGACAGAACTTACTGCTGCAGAAAGTACTTTGGCAGGTGAAAGCAATCAATGGAAGCCCTGGATTTTCACTGTTAAATGTTATGCAGCAGCTTTCCCAAGGAGACAGACTATCCAACACCTATTTGATGTAGGATATTTTTCCATCTCTACTTCAGCTGCAACAGGAGTTGATGAGGTAAAATTTCCAGCTAGATAGACTTTGCCAAGAATTTAGTGCTTTAGGCATACACAAGTACAATCTGCCAGCCAACCCCCATCACATCTGTTTGCTTAAACATTTTAAATTTTCTTTACCACTCCTTTTTCTGGCTGGACCAGCAGCATTAATGGATGGTAAGACCTCCGGGGCTTCAGAGTCAAAAGTAGCTGGTGGTGGGACATAGCCAGGGGTTGCTGAAAGAGCCAAAATGTAGAAGTTGCGTTAATTCAACTCCTGAATGACAACATACAGGCCAGATACTAATCTAAAGGAAGTATCATAAATTTCACTGTGTTGGTGAAAGTGTGGAGTGGTGAGATTAAGTGTACAAATTTATGTATCTGCTAACAAGCAGTGAGCTGGAATAGCAGTGAGTAAGGGAGCAGTGGAGCAGATTAGAGTGCCTGGGATCTGGGCAGGCTACTGGGAGATGGACAAGATGTGTCAATACTTGGGGGATGTGCTAAAGTTTGTGTGCTTGTGACTCTAGTGTGTGTGTAATTTGTGTGCTTCTCACTGAGGAAGTGATTAAGAAGAGCAGTTTGGATTTGGACAAATTGAAAATTACAGGTGTCTATGCACAAACTCTTAAAACTGTAAAACTGCCACTGTAAAACTGCAGTGTGCATTACGATTTGTTTCCTCCATTGATGTCTAAGGCAACCCCTTTCACTTCACAGCTGGTATAGGCCCAGAATGTACAAATGTTTCATACTCACCTGCCAAGCATTTTCCCAGCACATTCTGCAGCTCTGTGATGTTCTGTAATCGAGTTAAAACCTTCCCCTTCATCTCAGCATCCTGTTGCTGGCAGAAGGCATTTACAACCTAGAGATACAAACCAAGCTCACTGAATTAGGGAGATTTGTACCTACTTTGTTACTTTTTCTTTTCTGAATAACATTCTCAAGTCCTGAATAAATACACAACACAGCACAGGTGGCCTGTGTGACCAGGTTCACACTGCATGAACAAAGCTCCTCAGAAGTCCATGGACACAATTGGTACAATCTATAAAAAGCAATAGGACAACACATATAGATAAAATATTAATTGAACAAGAGGAATTAGCAGACAGCACATTGTCAGGTTCTATGATACCTGGGGCTCTGAAGATCCCTTGGCACATCCAGGTCTGCCAGGAAAGAGGCAGTTCTGGGAGAAGACCAGGACTGGGAATGTGGAATTGCACCAAATCTGCCCTTCTCATATTATCAGAATAACCCCAGCAGGAAAAATCCCACTGACCAATACACTGTCCAAATCTACTTGAAGGCAATGCATTTTACTCTTCTGTCAGCTCAGAGAGGTATAGAATAGAGTACAGAGCACCCCGAGAAAGGAAATTCTACAGCCTCTCTGAAAGTGGAGCACAACCTTTCTGTTAGGTAACAAAGACCACAGTAAAAGACCACAACATTCCCTCCCCTCCAGCTTCCCCTTTCCTGGCTGACCAACCTTTGCTCTCCTAGGTTTCCCTCATCCCTCCACTCCAGAACCTGCAGACAAAGCTCTACTCACTTCACGAAACCAGTTGAGAGCATAGAACAGGAGTGAGCACAGAAATTCACACTCCTGCTTGGACAGAGAGTCCAGCTTTCCTTCAACCTCCAGGTCAGTCAGGTACAGGGGACAACCTGGCACAGAGCAAGAAGAGTATAGGTTGGACTGTGTGCTACCCATGCTTTAGTCTTTGAATAGACCAAGCCTCTTACCAAAGCCTGAATCAATTCCAGTGGCTGTTTGGAGTAAGGCCCATCAGCTGCTCCATCCCCAGACAGAGCAACTGTCTCCCCTGCCTCCCTTCCACTTTGTGGGCACAGAGCATATCAGCCTCCTCACAAAACACACAGCTCCTGCAGCTGGAGGAAATCTCTGCAGATCTGGCACAGGAGCAAGGCAGGCAGGCAGACTCTATAAAAAAGTCCATTTCCCATACCTAGTAAGGCATCAATCTCCTCCAGGCTTCCACTGTTTTGCTCTGCAGTGTAAAGCCTCAGCAACCGGAAACAGGGTGACAGACACAGGGGTGACACTGCCCTGGGGGAAAAAGAAATGGAGTGGGTCTGGTGTTTTATGTATCTCCAGAATGCACATCACTTTTCCATTATGTCCTGTGTCCTTCCCAGGCCACCTTGCCTAAGCCTTCTGTTTTGCTTCTTGCAAGTCCCAGCAACACAGAGCAGAAATGCACTATGTGGGTTAGAAAAAAACTCCCACAAATTAATAACTGGTGATTACCAGTTTTCTGGAAAAGCACGTAAGGGCAGAAAAATGGCTGCAATGAACAAAAAAATGGGTCAGATTTGCTTCTGATGGAAAGTGCACAAATGAAAACACTTCGTTCACCTTCGCAGCCACAGGTAAGTGTCAAATACCTTTTACTTTGGTTACTCGCTCCAGCCATGACCCTGCCAAGCTCACTCTGTGACACCAATGGCAAGAGGTTAATGGCAATTCCTTCCTGACTCTGATCTTCATCCAGATTGTACAAGGACTTCACTGGGAACAAGAATGAACTGCAAGGAAAGACAGACAACATCTTGTTGGCAACTTCAGTTCTCAGTGACAGAAACACTACCAATGCTTTGTGATTAGCATACCCATGCACTGTGGGGCTGAGATCCACCACAAAGTCACTGGGAAAATCCTCCACCAAACTCTTCCCAAACTCATCCTGTTATAAAGAAAGGAAAAAAAAACCTGCTCAGCAAAGGGGCTCAGTAAAGAAAGCTCCAACAGCAGCAGTGGAAGATGCAGAAGATAAGGCCAACCAAAAGTATCCTGGAACCATTACAGTAATGAAGCCCCATGGCCTGCAAGGAGATCCAAGGGCTGCCTTTAGAGACAGAGTCAGGAAAACACTGCTAAGTGTGCACAACCAATTTCTTCCCTGCTCTTTGGATGTGAGCTTGACTATAAGTTCCAGAGTGATGCAGAGAGGCAAAGCAGCTGGCTGGAAGAGGAAAGCAGTCCACCTGTAAAAGGAGCTCCCAGCAGGAAGAAAGATCTGTCCAGTGGCCTTCACAAAACTTTTCCTATCACCATAAATACCATTTATTTATTTATGTATTACCATTAATGACTGTGGCTCTTCCAAGATATTAGGGATCAGATAGTCTTAATAGTCTGACCCAGAAACCAATTTCTACACTAAGTTTAAAGTTCTTTCAGATTCTATTTTTGTCTGTTATTAGGAACAGCATGCTCTAAAATGTCACTTAATTTTCTTTAAAAGGCTTCCCTGTTGTCATGTAAAATTTCACAAAAAAGAAGCTGTTAAAGCATATGAGCACATTCTTGTTAATGAGGAATCTGCCAAAAAAAGCCAAAAGAGCTGAATGAGGATTTTGTAGCCAACCAGTCTCTCACAGAACAAAACAAGTTCCCAGACTAGAGTGAAATCCTCAAATTGACTCTATCTTGCCAATGTTTGAAAAACAACATTTTTCCTGAAGAATTCATGTAAGTGATTAAGTTCAAATTGCTCTGAACATACTAGAAGCTGCAAGTCCAAATTGCCCTTCTGCTTCTCAATCAAACTGGCAAATTCATCGTAGTACAGAGCCAAGACCTCTGGTGTTTGCTCACAGCAGAAGCCCACAAGGTCCAGCAGGGTAGACAGCTGAAAGGAGAAAAAACATTGCAGAAATGGGTAAGGTAAATGGATCCAATTCAAGCTTTTACCTTCAGTCCTTTTCACATTAATTTACTGCGAGGCATATTCAAAGCTTCATCTCTAGAGTAACAACCCATGATGAATATTCTTGAATAGACACAGATTTAAGAAGGAACATGGGCCTTTTAGTGTCCTCTGCCATGAAATAACACAAAGAGGCTGCCCGGGATCAGTGTTAAATAGACTGCCAGCAGAGACGAAGGCTCTTTAATAGAAACTAAGGAAAAATGCTGCTAGGACAATCCTGTGCAGCAGAACTACTTTCTCTGGATGGCCTGAAAGGCACAGCTACCAAAGCTGAGAGGATGGCCATGGTCCCCTTCAGCTCACTGAAGCAGATTGTCCTGCTTCTTTCCTCTGTATTTGAAATAACAACTGGACAGAAGGCTTTCATTAAATGGCTGCAGTGCTGCTTGTTCTGGTGTAGCAGAGGCAACACCAGCAGGCACCTTTGTTTCTCCAAAACCATTTTAATAGGCTCTTGGCTGTGCAGTCAATGTACAAGAATCCCAGGCTCAGGAAAGCCAACTCCCAGACCCACACAGTACCAGTTAAGACTGCATTTCCAGTCACCCCTCCTTGCTGACCATATCCTCCCTGTGTTCTGCACTGCCCTGTTCTTGGTACTCACCTGCTCATCACGCTCACTGTTCAGCTCTGGTCTCTCCAGTGAAGCAGCATCTCCTTCATTCCTGGAAGCAATTGATAACCTTGCTGTTGTGGCACAGGACTCAAGAGACGGCAAAACCCATCACACACACAAGGTTCTCTCTCCAGAAATCGGAGAATTACACATTAAAAAGATTTCTTTGGAACACATTAGGAAAAGACCTGGTGCTGTTTGCAACTTCTCTTTTAGACTTCCCTGGATTCAAACACGGAGCACCTCTGATCTGTAGTCAGTCCACCAGTGTTCAATTTTTTTCCAAGCAATAGGTCTTGCAGTGTGGTCAAGGGATCCACAAATAGGCATTAACAAGGAATTTGGGATGCCTTTGAGACCAGCAGCAAGTGAGCAGCACTGCACAGGCTGAAATACCAAACACCACAGTATGCAGAACAGAGTTTTAAGTTCCTGGATTTGCCCAAGATGTGCATGAACTCAAAGGCAATGCCCTCCTGTCTTTGTTTCACTCCAGGCCTGAACTGAAAGCCATAGTAAATTCATCTTTCCTATATTTTCTCTCACCTTTTTAATGCCATGCTGCCTATCATGGAAACAGCACCAATAATCCCCATTTGTTTGTGGTTGGGAACTGTGCTGGAGAGCCATTTCCTGATCACCATGTGCATATCATCCTGAAAAGAGACACAGACCATGTCACCACAGAGGTACTTGTGTGCATCACTCACAGTTCTATTGGTATCTTCACTTAATGTCATCTCCAAGGGCTACAGAGGGATGGTCTTAGGATTACAGCTGTGCTTAAGGAATGCACATTCTGACATTTCATTTATTATGAAAATACTGGTCCCAACTCCAAGTAAGGTTGTAAGCAGCATTAATTGATTTGGTTTGACTTAGCTCTAACTACTACACAGAACATGTAGTTGGTCCAGGTTTTAACTATAGTTAATAGAAGAGTATGTTAAAAAACAGCAGATGGTCTTGGAGCCTGTCACACCCAAAGAGCAGCTGCAGAGCTGCACTTCA
Organism: Urocynchramus pylzowi; assembly: GCA_013397555.1. NCBI lineage: Eukaryota > Metazoa > Chordata > Aves > Passeriformes > Fringillidae > Urocynchramus > Urocynchramus pylzowi. The sequence continues at coordinate 170,704 of VZRH01001409.1, read as the reverse complement.
AAACAGTCAACTTAGGAGGCTGAGGGATAGAGCAGTTTGTGGTGAAGGTCCAAGGACAATCTGTGCACTACAAGGAAAAACTCCTAACCTACCTGCAGAGATCTTCATGTCTAAGAGGCATCAGCTTAGAAGAACACTTAGAGAAGGCAAAGAGGAAGTTGGCTCTCAGGATACTGATTTCTTTGGTGACCTACCCCTGGAGTCTTCAGTATCACTGAGGATAAGAGTCAAATTCCCAACCTTGGATCTCCACAGTTATAAACTCTCAGCTCAAAATAAATTCTAGACTCTCCTCCCCTTCTTTTCACAACTTCTGAGAGTGACAGGCAGAACATCCTGATGGCAAGTCCTCCTGGGCTGCAAAGTCACACAGTGTGTTGCCAAGGCAATTTTCACAAGTCACACATAAAACTCAGGGTGGGAGGTGGGGAAATCACTGAGGAAACTAGTTCAGAAAGGAGCTAAACCTGCCATACAACTGGGAATTTTGGCAGTGAAGAGCTCCAATTTAACAGGGTGAGTGGGAAGGACAAAATGGCTATAGACATGCTTTTTTACATGCCACAGACCAACCAGAAGGAGAGGAAGAGCAGTTTTCCTTTATAGGCTCATTAGTATGTGCAAACATACCTACAACTACAAACTACACAGGGACTCAAAGACAAATAGTTCTAATTTCTAAGAGCTGAACTTTATGAATGGGAAGGTTTTAAGCTCTGACGTCTCTGTTGCGAAATAAATATCTTTGAATTATTTCTTTATCTGCTATGCTCAAGGATTCAGAAATCCAGACAAAGGTACACAGTACCACCACTGTTATGCTGCAACTGAGTCACACAAGGTATCCTGTGCATAATGAAGGTGGATTTAGACAGACCACATTTGACAGCTTCTCGTGTTTAAACCAGAGGCACAAGAAGTGTGGGGTCTACCCACACACAGAGCAGGGTATTCTGCTCTGTGAGGATCAGTTCTTCTAACAAGAGTCTTTGTTGTCTCGGGTGTGCAGAATTTAAGTGGCTGAATCAATACAAACATCTCAGGGAGGAAGCTGAACTATGCTTTCTGAAAGCTTCCAAGTGATGAAGAAACAGAGCTGTGCAAGGAGGCTGCTGAATTTACACTTTTGCAACCCTTTAAGGCTCAACTAGACAAAGCAACAATCAACATGACCACTGTCACCATGACTGTCACCATGCTGGTGACATTCCCACTTTGACTGGGGGTTAGATTAGGGACTACCATCAGTACCCTTCCAACAACATGTCTAACAACTCTGCCTTTCTCAGACGTGCAAAAGAAGGGGACCTTTCTGGGAAAGATGACAGGCAGTCACTGTGATAAGCCCTTGATATTCAGGGAGGAAAGTCTAAAGCCACAAGCTGGTTTACAGACACTTGGGGAGAGGAGAATTTTAAGCTCAAGGCTATGCTGACATCAATCCCTGTTCATAGATGATGCCAGTATTTAGTTAACCTAGCAGAAGAACCAAGGCACAGATTCAACAACTTTCTGTTGTGTCTCTGCTTACTTGAATGTAGCTCCCTTCTTGCTTCTGGCTGAATGCTAAAGTGCTGAGGATGTAGAAAAGTTTCCGGATCTGGCATGGATTCAGTTTCTGTGTAGAGTCTAAAATGGTCTGCAAGAGAAGCCACAAACTAGCTCAGAATATCAAGAATCCTTTTCCACATTCTCAAAAACACATTAATTGTCAATCTCAGGGAAGATATTTAACTTTACCTTTTTTGTAGACGCATGAAAAAGCTACATTTAAATTAACCAAACATAAATGTCAGATTATTGCTCTGGCCTTAATTATGGGATTTCATTTTATCAGAGGCTGAATGGGAAGAATAATTTGGCTACCATAAGCATTTTGGGAGTGCTCAGGACAAGTGACAGCTGTCTCTTTTCTATCACAGGTTTGGTCACAGGATTCAAAGTATTTGACAAACAAGTAATTAAGCAAGTAATTTTCATTTAACAATCAGTCAACTAAACAGCAAAAAGTATACAGCTTCCCCACATTGTATAATTAAATCACCGGGAGCACCAAAATATCAGAGAGTTGTGGGAATACGCACAACCACCCTCTTCAAGGGCTCTTAAATACAAGCTGTCCTTAAGCTACAAACCACCACAGATGGGGGAGTGTTCAAAGAAAGTACTATTACATGCTTGCCTTGCTGTTTAGCTCTTCCCTCAATCTCCACTTTTACTACTTTTGGAAACAAGGCAATTGGGCAGGTCTGACCCTGCTTATGATTCTTAGAATTCAGTAGTCCATTTTTTTTTATCCCCACTGAGTACTTTCTTATTTTTAAATTTTAGGCTATGTCTTTTTCTATCTCTGCAAGCAATTTTGTCTTAGGATTCAAATACTGGCTGAAGTACTGTCAGTCTTTCAACAGACAGAATGTGCAGTCCACAAAGGGGGAAGGTTTTTGCCAAGTTTTGAAATAGCTCATGTAAATAAAGACAACATTTCCATTGTAGGCACCATTCCATGCCTGTAATTTAAGCATTGTCCAGCTAAAAGGAATCGTCTATCTCAATTTCCCCTGTCAAAAAATCATACAGTCCTATCTTACAGCTCACACTTTGACAGCAGATACCTTTCACTTCTGACCACTGCCTTTCTCCAGGCAGAAAAGCTTTACAGGCACAAGTTTTTCCAATACCTCTATTTTGAAGAAGTACTGGCCTAGTCTGGATCTGAGGCAAAGTAGTATAAGGGTCCCAAAATCTAGTATAAACCCAGAAATGCACATACCTTCACAAAGGTGGCATAGCGCATCAGCAGGGACGTGTGCAGCACCACCAAATCTGTGAGCACATCCAGAGAAATGTCCAGTTCTATCTCACTTCCACTGCATACATGAGTCACCAAAGCAGTCACAACCTCCTAAGGAAAACGCCACCAAACAAATCACAATAAAATATCAACAGAAAAATGTCTGCCTTGCTCTGCTCATATGAACTATGTTGATCAAGTACAGATAATCACAGCAGTCTTTGTGCTTGAACTCAGCTTGCTACCAGTCTTGCTGTGATTGTTCCCCATCTTCTTCTTGGCCCACTCTTTGGCACAGACCTCTCTCCAAAGGTTTCTAACTGCCTGAAACCCTGACTCCTACAGGATCATGACATACACTCTAGAAAAAAGTGTAAACCTAAATAAACCAGCTGCCATCTATCACACTGTACCTGCTGGCAGTAGGAGTCGAAGGCTGCAAAAGCTTGTTTGTACATGCAGCTGCCAAAGGAGACCACAGCTGGGTGTGCTGAGTGCAGAAATGTCTGAGCAAGGGCTAGGATTGAAGGGAAGAAGTCTTTGATAACCTGGAATACAGACACCATGAAAGAGGAGATTACTGTTGCTTGTTTTCAATATATCCAATGATAAGGAAATCTCAACTCCAAAAAACCACATGACAGTTACAATAGAGGACATTTTCCTTGGGACAAATGATCTGGACTAAAAATTATAAAAGAGAAGTACATGAACATTACTGGAAAGATATAAATAATGCAGAACAGGGCTAAATCACCATCTGACAAGATCTTTGAGAGATAAAAGAGAGAGTCCCAAAGCAGGATCAGCACTGACCATTGAATGGTTTTGGAAGGTATTCTGCATCAGCTGTTCCGGCATGCAGCCCAATCGGATTTTGCTCCTCAAAACCTTCTCAGTTTGCTTCCTGTTCCTGGTGTTTGTAGAATGGATCAGCAGCAAAACTATCAGATCCAGAACCTTTTAGAGGAAATAACCACCACTCATTATGCTGAAATATTAAACAGTCCAGATTACTCCAAGTCAAAACTTGAAGTCTAAACTGAGAAGAAGAGCTCAGAAAATCCCAAGAGTCACAACTGAAATAAAACCTTATGACTACAACAGGACAGAATTAAAGCAGGATAACTCTGTCCCTTAACAGAATGGACAGGGATGAACCTGAAGGAAGGGATGAACCAAGAGTTACAAAAATGGATGGTTGTTATACTTGGAACAAATCAAATACCAAGAGAACCACCCAGGAAACATCACTGGCAAGTTTCTGGTTTTAAGATTACAAAAGTCTCTTAATCTACAACCACGAAGAAAGCCCTTGAGAAACCAAGAGAAAAGGACACTTACAGAGCAGAACAATTACCTTATGGTCAGACACAGATGTGCTGTTCTCAATAGCCTGACAGAAAAAAAAAAAACAAGCAAGCTGTTAGGCTACAGTACAATACTATATTCCAAAACCAAATCAAAAAAGGTAGACAACAAAAGTCTGTGACACTCTGCTCACCGATTTCTCTCCTCTACAGCAGGATACCTATCAAAGTCAGCAAACTGGATCTTGCCAACAACAGAGAATCCAAAAGGCATTCAAAAAAAAGCTGAAAACTGAGTTTGAACAAGGATATTCTCAAATAACATGAGGCTTGAGAAAGAACTGAGGTACTGAATAATGAGGACAAGAAACAGCCCGATGGTTTACACTGAAATGCAATTTAAAATTAAATTTAGCCTAACACCAGCTGTTAATGATTTATAGCTGGACATTTTCAAGCACCTTAAGGCTTCCCATAGCTCAGTCTCAATACATTTTTCCTGTCTTGCAGAATGAAATGTGTATCAGTAAAATGAAGGGCTAACATTTATCTTTTAATACCACATTTAATTACAAGAAAGGCTCAGGCTCAATCAAGGAGCCCAAATAAATAAGGAAACAAGGACTGAAGCATGTATCTTACCTTAATCCATGCTTCAGAGACATCTTTCTGAAATCTCACAGCTAACTTGATGACATCAAAAAGTAGCTTCACACAGTTCTGGCTGGTGGTTACTTGGCTCAGGGAAGAACTGCAATCATCAGAAAAGAGGAGACTCAGTCCCTGCAAATACTGTCACAGAAGGAGCAAGGCAACCCAGCAGTCACAGCAGCTACTTAAAGCAGCCATTGTCCAGAGGAAATGCTCTGGTAAGGATAGGGAGTTTCCCAAGAGGGTGGAAACAGTGGTCACAGAATCAATGGAAAACATACTGGAGGGAACTTAAAACAGATAAACTGGTAGCAATATTATTATAAATGAAGTTGCTTATCCCCATGCAGACACGGAGGCAGATGGCTCAAAAGGAAACTACAACTATGGCAGGGGAAGCTGGGTGGGCAAGGAGTGACAAATGTATTGTATTAGCACCAAGCAGGAAGGAATAAAGGTGTCTGTGCCTTCCCATAGGATAAATTAGGCTCGTATGAAGCCAATTGTGCTAGAGAGACTAGAAGAGGAACAGTTTAAGTTGTCTTGTCTCATCCTATCCTTGGAGAATAGGGTAAACTTGTTTAAGTACCTGGCCTGGACTTGGCTTTTAATCTTCTTCTGGGAACTGTGAATCGGCAGGGGCAGAACACACGATGACAGATCCAAGCTCTTACGAAGATCAGAAATCACCTGAAAAGCACAAATCCATGCAGAAATCACTGTGACAAATGAGGGAAGAACACAAAAAGCTGAGGAAAAGAAAACAATTTCCCATAATAACCCTAAAATTACATATCAAAACTCATATATTCGTAAAGATTCACAAGTATTTAATCATGCACAAATTTAATTTTTTTAACTTAGAAAATGAACCAGCAACACTTTTCATCTGTATGTCATACAAAAGATAGAATTTTTTAAGACCTACTCTGTGAAATTCCCACATATATGTACTTTACATTGCTGTGAACTGTTTTTATTCTGTTTAGCAGCTGAGCAAGATACATGACAGCCTCAGGAATTCTGGGACATGCAAGTTTACCGAGGTGACTGCTGTTCAAATGCAGTGTACCAGCACAAACCGGCTTCCATGTTATAGGCACACTCTTTTTTTACAGGGGTCTCCCTGAAAGGTTTGGGCAGATCACAAACCTCATTTGGCTTAGGCTGAGGCTTCCTCCACATATGAAACAAAGTGTGTTTGATGGCTCAGCAAGGCTGGCGTTGATCCCTGGCAATATTAAAATTTTACTTGAAAACATTAATAACATACAGCTCTCTGTGTAAAGCAACTTCCCTCTGTTAAAACACACACTGGTGTGGAAAACACACACTTCATTATGAAAAAGATACTGTACCTCTACTGCATCTGCTGCCTTGATATTTTGGAGGATGAATTTTACTACTACAGGCAAATCTTCCAGTTTTACAGAAGGCACAATGGTCATGGCAGACTGCTGCACCTGAGGAGAGAGCAACACTACATCAGCTGGAAGACAACACTTCACACAAACATAGTTATGCTAGTGGGAAGGAATCCTTGGAGACTTACAGTCCAGCCTTCTGCTCAGAGCAGGAATACTGTCAGTACTAGATCAGATTCACCTTGGCTTTGCTGAGTCTTGAAGGATGGAGGAAACCTCCAATCCTTCCACCTCTGTGATAATTTATGTCAATGCTGCAGACCCTAACTTGTTTTTCCAAATGTCCAACCTAAACTTCCTGTTGTGGTCACTGCCCCTTATCACTCTTCAACAGGAAGGGCTTGGCTCCATCATTTTTTAACTGGCTTTCTAAAGGGAAAAGCACGGAGGATGTGCAGCCTGCTATGCAGCACTAGCCTTTTGGGACTATGTAAAACACTATTTATGCACTCAAATGACCGATTTTATTTTATTCATAAGAAGCCTAACTCCAAAAAGTGCAGCAATGCAACATATCCAAAAGGCACAAGGCACATCATCATCTCTTCTCCTTTATCAGCACTGTGAAGAGAAAACCTATTTAATTATTTTAATCACCAATCTGCCTTTCCTTAGAATATAACAGTCTAGTCTGGTCACTATACTTACAAAGATGAAATATTGACAATAAGAAGGTTTAAGACAGGCAGTAAAAAATTCTGCAGCAGGACAAAGTATTTCTGCATTTGCTGAAACAGCTGTGATTGAAATTCCTGGCTCTTACAGTATGCATTCAGAAAACTTCTCTCTGCTCTTCACTGAACCCCTCATACATGTTTCAAAAACCAGCTTTAGCTTCTGACCTCTTTCCAACTTCAGGAGCTCAGGACTTTTGAAGGCCTACAGGAGTCAGATTTAGCAAAATACTGGGAATAAAGAAACAGTTCCAGCTCTCGTGTTGCTAAGCAGGGGCTGGAGTCTGCTGAAGTGCTCAGTAAAAGCTCTCACCTCAGCCACAAGTTCTGCATCAAGATCCAGACGAGAAAGGGCATCCAGGATTGGCACTGTCAGCCGTCTGCCCTGCTTCAGCAAGCAACTGATACACAGAGAAAAGAAAACAAATGGTCCTCTTAACAAAACCAAGAATGTATCTTTAGTGTATTGTATGATTCCAGTAGTTTTTGTGGTCACTGCAAAAAAAAAAAAAAACCACTGAAACTTACAACAACATATGCCACTGGCATTATGGAAAACTTGTTCTCTAAATTAATACTCCTCATGTAAGAACTGCACCTGTCTTTAACAGCCTCATGGACTTTCCCAAAACTCATGTAATCATTTTTGGCTGACATCACAGTTTCTTACAAACTTTCTCTAGCAGGAAGTTGTACTTAAATTTTGTTAGTTGAAAAACACCTCATCTGCAGCATCGTGGTAACCCTGTCTGTGCTCCTGACTCATTAGAAGTAATGAGTTGTTTTCTGCATCAGAAATGGATAGAGGCTATTGAGAATATGGAAATAAGCATGTCTTGCTGATACTATTTGGATCTCAGCTTTCAAAATACACAAACAGAGAAAAGAGAAGTCTGAGGAGTTTGATTAGCAAAGGAAAAATGTGTGGAGTTTTTTATCTAGAAGCTGAAGCAATAAACTGAGAATGAAAACAAAGTCCCAGTTTGAGAGGGTACACAGAACAAGATGCACTGTTTGCAGTAATAATCTGCAATAGTGATCACAGGTTTGAAAAGGTAATTAACACCAGCATAAATGTAAGTGATCTGTGCAATAGTAAGAATTAGAAACACTAAGACTACTCAAATTATTGTGTGAAATGAATACTTTATTAAAGAAGACAGATGTAAGGACTAGCCTATGGCAGTGCTCCCCGGGAGGATAACTCTTGGCATTAGGTCCCCCAGTTGTTTGGATCAGTAAATATGCTTGAGCAAAGTATATAAAATAACCAGAAAGTTCTGTTTCATGCATACATTTACTCTCTTGTGGGTCTGGGGTTTTTTATATTAATAAAAACCATGTTGATCCTTACCACAGCAGAATCCGAGACAAATCAGAAGTTGTCAGTAGTAATATCCAAGTGACTGATCATAGACTATCCAGCAGAAGTAGTGACAACTTAACTGGATACTACCTCTGCTGTCTCCAGGTAGTCAAGAGTTTAATAGTAATTTAGATAAAAACAGTTTTGGAGCACTACCTAAATGCAATGTCTTTTGCTGGATTGCCTGTGCTCTCTTTAGGAGCATAACAGTACAAATGGAATGTCCTAAGACAGTGGTAGGTGTCCCCAGATGTTGCAGTTAACAGGAACACAGTGCTGCCCTAATACTTCAGTCAGCCCCAGAGCAACCTGCATTAATCTGGAGTGTCCTTTTCTGCTAAGTGCAAGGGGGAAAAAACAAAACAAAACAAAACAACACCCTCCCAACCAAATCATCCATACCTGAGCTCTCTGGCAACCTCACTTTGCTGGGAATCCTCCAGGATCTCAGGTAAACTGGTGATAATATCATGCTGGATTGGTACTGGAGAGACACTAACCATGTGCATTAACTTCCTGACCAGATCCTGCAAACAAGAGGAGCACTGGTGAAATGCACAAATCTCTCAGCACAACAATATTATGCATCTAAGATCCCTCAGTGCAATATCTGCCTGAGTTTATGCCATTATGAGTTTATGAGTTAACTGTTCCTTAACTCATTGTCCTGCTGACACCATGAAGCAGAGCATAGATTTTTGTGGAACAATGATATTTTACAGCTAGGATATAATGATCTTGGTGAGCAGAGGAAACTGGGAAACACAACAAGCTTCCCAGTGTTTAGTACTCCAGTATAGAGTAACCCACAGGTCTCTGTGGAAAAGAATCACCAGAGCAGGAACAGAGAATTCATCCCCACACGCTTGCAAGTATCCAGTACCTTGTTAAAATTAAACAAGAGGGGATTGTAACTTCCTGCCAGCAACAGCTTTAAAATGGGGTCATCTGTGTGAATACACATGCACAGATATAAATTTATGTGAAAGAAGACTTAGAGCAAGGAAAGAAGAAAAATAGTAAAAGACATTCAGATGTCACTCAAGGCAAACATAACAAAACAGAAAAAGTCTAAATCTGTCCTTCAGCATGTGAATACAAAAACAACGTCAGTTCTCATCAGCACAATAATTCAACCTAATCCCACCTGAGAGGCATTTCAGAAGTGGTTTGGAAAAAGCATCCATGTGATTGCACCTCTGGTACCCACCTGGCTGTCAAGGAGCCTGTCAAGCCACTTAAACTGATTGACGATGAGCCGGGGGAAATTCGTTCCAAAGGTGCCCACACTGAAACAGCAGAAAAGGATACGCAGGTCCGTCAGACCTACAGACTCAAAAGCTCTGCTGCTGGTCAGCACAAGACCAACTTTTACATCCAAGATTCTTTAGAATTCTTGGGTGAAAACAGTTCAGACCTTGTGACTGTCTATGTTAAACCCTCCTCAAACAAGATTTCAGTCTGAGACAATTTCTTGGACTACACCCCTGTGCAGCATTTGTATTCTGTATTTCAACACTGGAACAAAAATTGCAGCAGGAATTTTTGTTCCAGTGTTGAAATACAGCTTCTTTCTGCTCCTTGGCCTGCCCCACTAACTCTGTAGTGACCATCCAGGGCACAGGAAGAAGAGATGAAGTGGTTAAGTCTTGCCTGTGTTACACCTCAAGATCTCTCACTCCACTGTGGTGTTCTACGTTCAAAAACCAAGAGATGCTCTTTCAATTTCTCTTGTTTGAACACAACTTACAATTTTAAAAGAAGATCTGTTTGCATCTCCTAGCCTCCTAAAACTCTGTCAGCATCCACTTCCATCTTTTTTTTTAATGATGAGAAACTCTGTAGTCCCTCTGCTGAAATAATTCCTAAGCTTGTGTCAGTAGCTGTGAAAAGCACAATCAATAAATGTACAATATCTGCATTTCACCTTCTAGAAATTTGTCTTCTGCTTTATGGACTCACAAATTTAAGGTTGTGGTACCTCACAGATTATTTTACACAGGTATAACAAAAACCCACATCAGTGCAAACTGTCAGGTAAATTTGAAGTAACAGATAAAGTCAAACAGCTGGTGATTGTCCAAAAGAAATTTCATTTCAAGGCAGAGAGAAGCCAGTTTATACTCACATGTCAAAAAAGAATTCAGGGATCTTCTCCAGCAACAGTGTTATGACAGCAGGCTAAAAGAAAGGAAAAAGACAGTGTTAGGGTGATTTACTGGTTGTGCTGTGGTACTGCCACGAAAACTGACCTTTCAGAAAAGATAAAATATACACAGAGAATAAAATACTTGAAAGGCTCAATAAAGTATTTCCTGTATAAGAAATCTCTTGCCTAATGCCAGAAATGAGGCACACAGCCTAAGAAGTGAAAACCACTTTCCAGAGGGTAGTATAAACTACCCACATAATCCAACTGAATATGGCCATATGGGCAGGATTCACAATTCCTCTGGGCCAATGAACCTCTCTTTCTCAGACCATGAGCTGCTCTTCACCACACAGAAAACTAAAGCATCAATTTTAGATAAGTTTGAAAACAGTGCCCAGCTCCAGCACTTAAAAAAACATTGTCCACAGTGGAAGTGATTATATTTCATCAGAATTTCCTATGGTTGACCTGAGCCATCATCTCTCATTCTGCCTCTGTTCAGCTTTGAGGAGTCTGGCCCTGTGTTCCCTACACCTTGCAAACAGGTATTTGAAGACCATGAAATTTCCCTTAATCTTCTTTTAAAACTGAACAAACCCAGTTCCCTCGGTCCCTACTCATCTGCCATGTGTCTCAGGCCTCAAGCATCTTTGTGTCCCTACAACAACAAACAGGACACTATTCCAGATGCAGCCTCACCTGCCTCAAAACCAGTTCTATTAATTCTTTACTTCAGTAAGCAAAATGTTCCCTACAATCAAAACCATTGTAAAGAGCAAGCTAAGGTTCCCATACCTGTAAGATCTTAATCCCAAGAAGCAGTTTAATGAGGCTTTCACAATACGAGTGCACCAGATTCCTGCAAGACGAAAGATTCCACCACAGTTGTGTCAAAAACATACTGGGAGAACAGGCTGTAGCTCTTCCCATTATTGGTTTTTTTTTTTTTAAAACTACATACAATGACTTAAGGTAGCACATGGTAATCACAGACACACACAAAGATTTACAACTGCACTTTAGCTCTGAACCAGCTCACCTTCTACAAGACATTTCACTAGAAATGTGAAAGTCTGTGGTGAAGCTGTATCTCCTGGGAAAAAAAAAAATCTCAAAAAGGAATTGACCTTCACCAGCCCTGGCAAATTTTTTTCATAGTATTTGGTTGTTGCCATAAAATGCCATGGAATCCAATGTGTGCCATGGGCAGACAGTAAATTCTGTGACTTAACATTCTAAACTCCTTGCAATTAAACAGCAGTGGACTACACCAGCCATCCTGCCTTGGTGTGCATCAGGTGGAGCCTTTAGCTGCACTCTGGTCAATGTCACAGCACATAACTAGAGACTGGCTCTGACTGAAGGGGAAGGCAAAACACATTTTCTCTACCTCGACCCCTCAGTCCGTACAGGAGTGCATGGCAAGAGGCAGTTCTTGAACTGGTTCCTGTCCTTGATGTGAGATTCCAGGCCACTGATGAACTGCTTCACAACCTGCAAAGCAGAGAGAAGTTATCCATCTTGAAGGGACATCCCAGTCAACTGCTGTCCTTTAGGATGCATTTTGCAAGCAGATGATGAGAACCAGGAAGAGCTAACCAGGGAACTGCAGACAGAAACTGTGATGGAAGGAATGCTGGATGATAAATGCTAGTCTAGACCATTTCTAGAGGAAAGAGTGATTGCTCTGCAAAGTAACTCTAAAGTAATTTTACTTTGATTTAAAAAGCCTTTGCCTTTCTTCCTGTTTAGCTGAGACAGCAACATTTAATGTGACATGGGCTGCACACAAAAAACCTGTGCAGTCAAATAATTGGCCTCAGGACTTTCACCCTGGACTTGCTGTCTGGGGAGGAGCACCACATCACGGCAGTGTTAATGCTGCCAGCTACCCCCCCAACACAAAACCAAACTCAGCTTCCACCAGAAAGCTATGTAAGTGATTTGTCTGCTGTAAGAATCTTTGTCTATTGAATAACATTGCCAACAAAAATTACTTTGACAGTCAGAAAAACAGTGGGACTAAAAGGCTGGAACAGAAACACTAAGAGAACTGGAAAATTTGAACCACAGAAATCCAACATAAGCTGCTGTGTTGCACACTTTTGTATGGGACTAGCAGGGACAGGCAGCTGCATTTGTGTATTTTCCTACTCAGCAAACAGCTTTAAAGGTGGCTCCTGCCAAAGTTACTTACAGCTGGGTAAGTAGGGTGCTTCTCCAGAGCCAGGCAGAGCTTCTTCTGGAAAGCTATTTGATCAACAGCTAAGAAGACAGTTTAGAAAGGAAATATAGAATGAGACACAGTCTGTCCATACAACATCAAATACAAGCTCTCAAGCCCATCCACCAACATTATGCATTTGCTCTATTGAGAAGTCCAGTTGGCAAAAGCCTGAGTGGAATCAGCACTTGTGCTTTCTCTAGTCAGGGCTAAGAGTAGCATTGAAGACACTGAATACAGGACTTCCTGAAGGCCTTGCCTGAAATGAAAGGCAACAATGCCTCATTTGTTTCCCCATTTCAGAGCTCCTGCCTCTGCAATTCAATACTGTAATCACAGATGCTGTCTAATATTTTTCTATATACCTCCAATAATCTTTCAGAAGTCTTTAGACTTAACAGGTATACACCCAAAGAGGTGGAATAATGATTTTAGGTGATGCACTGAATCCAGCAGGAACAAGAGGTATATAACAAATAAGAGGCCAAATGAAGGTTTGCTTGAATTTTGAAACAAAGTGGCTCAAGCACTTTTGTGCTGCAAGTAAAATGCATCATTACTTTATACTATCCATCCTTGCAGGCTTTGATCTAAATCAGAAAGTGCAAGTGTTGAACTCATACCTATTTCATTCTGTCCCTCCCCAGCTTTCAGCACAATTCCTGATGTCCTGAGGAGCTCTTCAAAGATTCCCTCATTCTCCAATGCACAGAAGGCAGAGGCATTTTCCTTATCAGAAATCCGTGACTTCTTAGTTTCTGAGAAAATAAGACATGCTGCATCAAATATATAAAAAATCAGCAATGTCGTTAACAATCAGCATTATCAAAACTGCCATTTTGGCCTTGCCCCTGCTTGGGAGCTGCTGCCTCTATTAATGGGTCTCCACCCCACTAAGATGATACTCAAGCACCTACTTGGCAAGTCTGTTTTGCAGCTCTCTTCAGAAGCATCAACTTTTGACAATTTCCTTTTTGAAACCATGGTAACAAAACCTTTGTTGTTGCCTAAAAAAACGCAGGAGAAAGACAAGTGTTTTATTCATCTCTTTTTTAAGCAGATTTAGAATGTATCAGTGAATAGCAAAAGAGAACACGACAGAAATTGAGAATGCTCAAAGAAAGACACATTGCCTGGGTAACCAATATCACAGCACATTTTTCTGCTGTGCAGGTTGAAATTTTAGAGCTTGTCATATTTAAATAGCACAATACATCACTTTTTCTAAAATTCATTTCCTCATAAAACAAGGTTTGGCCTTTCATTCAGACACCAGGCAAATTAAATGGCAAATTAAAGTGAGCAACTATGGCAACTATTAAATGGCAGCTAAAGTGAGGACTCAGATTGCATCCACTGAGCTAAACTCAAGACCCTCTCCACATGCCTGGACAAAGCAATAAAGGATTCACAGATGGGTGAATCTTTGTTCATGAGCCCAAACACATTAAGTGACCCTGTCCGTGTCCCTAACCACAAATCATAGCCAGTGAGCTGTCAGTACAAACCTCCATCTAACCCATCCTCTTTTGGGGGGGGGGCAACGATTAAAAATAA
>VZRH01001409.1:120880-155790 GCA_013397555.1 Urocynchramus pylzowi | reverse complement strand
GGGGCGTGCGGCGGCGGCCGGGTGTCGGCCGGAGCCGGGCCCGAGGCGGCACCGCCGCGATGAGCGAGCCTGAGCTGCTGCTGGACTCCAACATCCGGCTATGGGTTGTGCTGCCCATCGTCTTCATCACTTTCTTCGTGGGCATGATCCGGCACTACGTGTCCATCCTGCTCCAGAGCGACAAGCGCCTCACGCAGGAGCAGGTGTCTGACAGGTCAGGGCCCGCCTCACCCCTGCCCGCCCCCGCTTCCCCCGGCCCGGCCCGGCCCGTCCGCTAACGCCGCGTGTCTCTCTTCCAGCCAAGTCCTGATCCGGAGCAGAGTCCTTCGGGAAAATGGAAAATACATTCCAAAGCAGGTACGGACCTGCGCGGTCGGGCTTTACAAAGAGCGTGGCTGGGAAAGGAGCACAGAGCGCGGGGTTGGACGCTGCCGGGTCACCCCTGGGCCAGAGCAGTGTCCGGGAGTGCAGATTCCTAGGAGTCTTAGACACAGCACCGCCGTATATGTGTTTTCCTTGACATTTATGTTAGCTGTCACTGCTCGATGTTTTAACTGCATGCTGACATGAGATGTGCCTCCAAACTGCTGTGTTTAATATCTGGCAGCACGCACGCAGGGATGTAATGCTAGCTTGGGATAACGAGGTGGTCATACAATGTCAGCCTAAATGTTTGCTAAACTAAAAATGCATTGCTCATGTTGGCTCTGTTGGTATCAAACGTGTATTTTGTGAAATCCAGAGGTCAGTTGGGCGAGTGAAAATGTTCAATGTATAAGTATTGGTGCTCCACCAGCACAAAGAATTTGCACAAAATACTAAAAGCTCTTTAACTGACATAGGTTTCTCTTCAGAGAATTCTTATAATTACTTTAAAATTTTAGAAAGCTAAATATCTGGTACTGTGGTTGCAGAAAAACGTGATGAGCTTTAGAACACATGGGCAGTGAGGCATCTATCCCAGGAAGGTGTGTTGTGAAAGAACTCATGAGATGTCTGAATGTCTGAGCAAGAACTAATGCTTCTGTCCTTTTACTTCTTATGGTGTTGGCATTGTCTTTCTCTGCTTTCAGTCTTTCCTGTCCCGGAAATATTTTTTTAATAACCCCGAGGATGGATTTTTTAAGAAAACAAAAAGAAAGGTAGTGCCTCCTTCACCAATGACAGGTATGTTCAGGTACCCTAACTGCAGCCAGGTAGAAAAACCTATCATGTTTGCTGAGGGTGGAAGGTCAATCAGCTTTGCAGGGAGCTCAGACAGTGTGAGGGAGGGGGTGGAAGTGAGATCCCTCTCTTGGATAACAAAAACATTAGATTGCTTCACGTTGCTTAACTTCAGCCTTGAGCTGCTTGCAGCATCTCAGGAGACCTGACCTCCTCAGGGTAGCCAGGAGTGGGAGTCCTGCTCTCATCTCCTTTTGTCAGTGTTTTGCTCCAGCTCCCAGAGGGTCTTCTCTAAAGTGATTTGATTTAACTAATGTATACAGCAAAACAGGAGCTTGTTGTCCTTCCTCTACCCAGGTCAGTTCACAGAGGAGTCAGGCAAGTTCAGCGATCTGGGTCAAGGGATCGGGTCAGACACAGCACAAAACACAACACCTCTGTGGCAGCAGCCACCACCACACTGGCTGCTCATCTCATTTTGCAAAGTATTGTCAGCAATGAAAAATTATAGATGCTGGGATAGGAGTGTTGCTCATGCAGTTTCATAATTAAATTATCTGACATGTAATGACTTGTTTCTCTTTATTGTGATGTGCTGCTACTTCACATCCCATCTATGATTTGCAGATCCTACCATGCTTACAGATATGATGAAAGGGAATGTAACCAATGTTCTGCCTATGATCCTCATTGGTGGTTGGATCAACATGACATTTTCAGGATTTGTCACAAGTAAGTGTCTGGAATAACATGGGTTTGGCTATGTTTCTGAAGATGACCTTGAGGGTCTGAGCTGCATCAGAGATTTGCTCCTGGACCTGAGAGCAGTCAGCTGGAAGCAGCATATATTTGGCTTG
Source organism: Urocynchramus pylzowi (assembly GCA_013397555.1). Taxonomy (NCBI): domain Eukaryota; kingdom Metazoa; phylum Chordata; class Aves; order Passeriformes; family Fringillidae; genus Urocynchramus; species Urocynchramus pylzowi. The sequence continues at coordinate 153,769 of VZRH01001409.1, read as the reverse complement.
TGGCACTGCTGCTCTTCACTCCACAAACGGCACAGATGTGTTTGTCCCATTGCAAAGGGTGGAAATTGTTTTCTGAGTATTGCTCATGGTCTCAAAGAAAATAGCTCATGTACTTGGGAACAACTGTAGTGACAAAACCAGTATTTATTAAAACTGCCTGAAATTCAGGTTGATACAGGAGATTTTCCTCTGAACCTGTCCAGGGAATTGGTTACTGTGTGGAGTGTACACATCAAAAATACTTACTTAAATTCATAATTCTAGGGGTTTTTTTTCTATACTGTTAATGTGATAATGTTTCTTTAGCAAGGGACATTCCCTTTCACAGTCACTGAAGTAATACCTGTGAGGGTTTGGTCATCTGATTAAGTTTCAGAAAGTCTTTTCATATTAAAATCAATACAGAACTGCAGCTTTTTCAAAAATCCAAGTTAACTTTTTATTGTACACATTGCACTCAGCCTACATTAGATGTAATAAAAGAACTACCTGCTCACTTTGCCCTGTGCTTTGCAATCATGCAGTGTCACTTTGTGAAACTGGACTTTTTTTTTTCCTTTATCCTGCAGCAAAGGTCCCGTTTCCCCTGACTCTGCGTTTTAAGCCAATGCTGCAGCAGGGAATTGAGCTGCTCACTTTGGATGCATCCTGGTAAGTCCCTGTCCTCAGCAAGCAAGGTCCAGTTCCCACTTGGAAAATGTTGAATGTGTTAATAGCCCTTGGATGTCTGTGTGTGCTGATGAAATGAGGTCATGAGCCAGCTTTGAAATGACAACAACTGTTCTTGTTCTGATTTGTCAGGGTGAGCTCTGCTTCCTGGTACTTCTTGAATGTGTTTGGACTCAGAAGTATTTATACTCTCATCCTGGGCCAAGATAATGGTAAGGCACTTGTCATTTCTGGGAATTGGCTGCCCCTTCCATGGGATGTTGTCTGATGGAGGCTGGGGAAAAGATTTCTTAAGTTTCCAGCCAAGAAGCTCCTGAATTCTTCTCTTGTTTCTGTGAGGTTACTTACTGTCCATGGCCCAGGTTTGACATCACCTGCAGCAAGTACCCAAATCTCCTGCACCAGCCACTGGCTCATAAACTTCCATGGTTGTTAGCCCAGGCCTTTTTTTCCCATCAAATCAGTGCAAAAGTTTTGCACTCAGGTTTGTTTTATTTCTAGCAAGTACTGGTTTTAAGGAAAACTGAAAAGATTTCCTCATGTTAGATGTGGGGCAGGACAGATGTGCATTGGGAACAGAAAACTATTTTCCTCAATTTTTCTGCAGTTTTTATGTAAATCTGGCTAAGACAGAGCAGGTGGGAGCAAGATCTCTTGTGAGGACTCCTGGCACAGCAGTTGTTGCATTCTGGCTGTTGCTGCAATGTTCTCATCTATAGATAAAAACCTTCCTAACTGCACCATGCTCCAGGGAATGTTGTTTAATAGCACAGAAATCAACCTCTCATTTCTCATTTGTAGCTGCAGATCAGTCCAGGGTGATGCAAGAACAAATGACAGGGGCAGCAATGGCCATGCCAGCAGATACTAACAAAGCATTTAAGGTACAGTATTCCCACCTGCATTCCTGTTTGTGTGAACTTGCAGGGTTGTAAGCTGCGTGTAACTCATCTCCATGTGTCGAGTAAGGGAATAGCTCTGGATTCCTGTTCCTAAAATTAGAGCTGACAACTTATGAAGGCTGTGGGAGTTGCTCTGGGTCTGGCAGAGCCCAAATACCCTGAAGTAAGCCTGACAGATCAGTCATTGCTGGTAGAAAAGCTGAATTTATGTCCCATCCTCTGCTTTTGCTGAGGAAGAGGGTTTTTTTAACTTGAAGTATCGTTCCAAAGCAGAAGCTGGCTCTCCAAAAGTTGTGTCAATAGTGCAGCTGAGCATGAGTCCAGCAGGCATCTGATCAAACTTGGGTACTAAAATCAAGTAAGCCAGTCAGTTCATTGGAAAATCCATCAGGAATTTACTGTCTTGAAGTTCTCCTAAAGCACTTTCCATAGGCACTTGCTTGTTAGACTGCCTCTGCCTTGCACAGGTAAGTGTTTATGGCCAGGTTTATGCACAAAGGACAGACCTGGTTTCTGGTTTTGTGTACTGTAGAAGAGGTTTAGCCACACATAACCTGCTGCCTGGGAAGTGGGCATGGTCTGCTCCTGTCGTTTGTTTTCAGTAACCTTCCTGGTTGAAAATCCCACACTACCCAGGCAGAGGCTCAGCCAGGGAAGAGGATGGCTGTAGTTGGCAGCAGTGCTGGATGGAGCCCTCGCTGTTCTGCCACACTCAGCATTGAGGTGCAATTCCAGCCAGTACTGACTCCACTTCCACCCAGTACTGGCTCTCCACAGCATTTTTGCCAATTCAGCTTTGCAGGGACCAAAACCCACTGTCTGTTCCAGCAGAAACAAAAGGGGAAAAGCCCATATTGCAGAAGTGTTCTGGCCAAGAAATAAAAATCTCTTGCTGGGCAGCACGTGACATGGGTTTTTGCAGGTTTTGTGCACAAGTCTGTGATCAGGTGCAAAATCTTAGGCCTCTTACCTGTTGTAATCAAGTATCTCTGAACTAAATAATTACCTCACTGCAAAGCACTTGGCGCACCAGAACAGTACTGGCTGTTCTAGAAGGCATGGACTGTTCCAGAAGGTTAGAGGGTTGGCAGAAAGCAGATAATGTAGTTTTTCTAATTTCTGTGATGCAATTTGTATTGAGCAAGTAACATCTAATTAAGCATAAACCACTGATTTCTGAGAGTTTATAGGATTGCCAGGTTTTTAATAGAAATTAGTGTTTGTTCAGTTTTTAAAGCAAACACTGCTTTGTGTGTAGTTCTTGTCAAACTAATCCTGTGTTGTTTTTCCTTCTTCTGTTCACTGCCAATGCAGACGGAATGGGAAGCCTTAGAATTGACAGATCATCAGTGGGCCTTAGAAGATGTAGAAGAAGAGCTCATGGCAAAAGACCTCCATTTTGAAGGCATGTTTAAGGAAGAACTTCAAACCTCCATCTTCTGAATTTGAGAACATGCTTTTGTCTCTTCTTGTAAAAGTTATTTGAAAAGAAATCTGATATCTAGAACTATATAATGTATTTTAGCAAGGCTGCAATTAAAATAAAAACATCACGTTCAGAACTGCAGTGCCCTCATTTTGATTTGAGCTCAAAGACACACATACACACTATTTCCCCATTAATTTAATCCTTCCCAAGTCCATTTGTAAGCACTTGAGTGCCCACACAGCCTCTCCTGCCTGCAAGCAGGGTGTTGCAAAGAGTGCCTGGCTGTTATTTACTGGGCCAGGTGGGATAATAAACGCTTGAAGTTTCCCACCTTGCACTGTAGAGCAACTGTTCCTGGTTTATCCCTCTGTAGAAACTCCTCCAGGGAGAAAAATCCCAACCTAGAGAAATGCTTTGTAAAAAGAAGCATCTTCCGTACTCAGGCTGTTATATTTTTCCCCCTGAGCACCTTTTTCTCAGGGTGAAACTGTAAATCCTCTTCAAAGCAGGAGCTGAGCCAGGACTGTGACACTGCTTTTCTGTTCTCACCAAATATCTTAACAGTGAACAGGGAAGATGCCCCTTTGCTTCCCCTTCTTCCCATGATGGGTTTTACACCATGTTTGGGAGGCCAGCACTTCACAGCAAAGCTCAGCAGCTGCTGTTCTACCTTAAGGCTCATTAACCCTCAGGAGCTCCAGCTGAGGTCAAGCTCCTCTGCTCTTACACTATAATTTTGGCATGAAGACTTCAAACCTTCTCACAAGGGTTTCAAAGCCCACCTTGACCTGCAGGACGGGGACAATCCCACACATAAGCCCATTGCACTTCCTCAGCTCTTTCCAGCCTGCTCTCACAAGTGTATTCAGGTTGCCCTGAGGAGGAAATTACAGAGGCTGCAGGACAACTACCTCAGCGGCAGTCACAGGCAGCCCTCATACCCCTGGAGAAAATGGACAGAAGGAAGACTAAGACCTCTCAGGGGTCTGCAGAGGAAGAGGAAGGATGAAACCATACCTGAGGCTGCCCAGTGCCACAAAAAAGCAAGGACAGCTTTGCTAGAGCGCCAGGTACCAGCAACTCAGCACTGCAGAGAGAAAAGGCAACCCTGGAGCAAAATGAACCCTCAGCTGTGCAGAGCTGTGCCCTCAACAGCTGATTTTCTCCCAGATCCCCACTGGCTCTGCAGGACTCACCCTCCCCCAACCCAAATTTCTCCTAGAGCACCAGGCACCCCACAACCACATAATGAAAGCTGAAAATACAACAGAACCCAGTTTCAGTGCAAACCACTCTTTAATTTTCCTCTTTGTACAACAGAGCCAGCCGCTTACAAAGTGCTAGTCTAAAAAACAGTCTGGTATTACAGCACACACACACCAGGCAAAGCCCAGCAGCTCAGAGGCAGAGAAAGCAGAGCTGGGCTGCTTGTTCTGCAGTACAACAGAGTCTGTTCAGGATCTGAGATTGAGCCCCACAGATGCATTTCTCAGTGTCAGCACAGGTAGGGAGGCGAGGAGGAGGACAAAGGCTACTTCAGATTGATTTATCCATTAAAAAGGTCTTTTACTGTCCTCCTTTTCCTCTATTCCCTATTTTGGAATGCCCACATGACTTACTTTCAGGGTAAAGCAAACAAAAAAAATGCTGAATAGTCATTTCAGCGCAGTGCTACAGCTTAAAAGTTGCTTTTTGCATGCTCCCCTCAGTAATAAGGAAAAAAATTACAATATTAAGAGTTGCAAAAATAAAAATATAACAGAACAGCAGAAGCAACTAAGCAATTGTGATCTCAAAATTTAAATTTTAATGCTTTAAAAGCTAATTCCACAAAGGAGAATCACATCAGCAGCATGCTGGCTAGAGACAATGCCCCCTCCTCCTCCCCATCACTTTCCAGTGCCCTGGCAAAGGGCTGCCTGGTGCTGCCCTCCCAGGGTACAGGGACAGGCACACTGCAATTTCATACAGGGCCTGTTGCCCGGGGCTGCGGAAAGGTGGGGCTGAGGTGGCAAGCTTGGAGTTAAATGGATGAGCACTGCTGACCACCACCACAGAAGGCGATGGCCAGCACTGAAGCCACAGCAGCTGCAAGCACATATTCCAGAGGGAACAAAAAGCACACTGATAGCCAGTCTCAGCCTTTCATTCTGTCAACACACTTGGGTCCAAGAAGGAAAACCCCTCCTGTTTGGTTCGCTACCTTGAGCTAGATGTTTCCCTAAAAAATACAGGCTAAGGCTCTGGAATTGTTTCCCACATTTCACACAGAAGATCAGTTCTCCACTGAGACTCATATGAGTCTCTTTTCAAGAAAGCTGGACTTGAATCCTAAAAAGCAACACACAGTGAAGGAGGACAGAGGGAAGAGCATTTGCCAGTTGTGACAAAAGGATGGAGCAGAACCATTGAACAGCAGAGGCAAACAGGACCTGGGACAGGACTATGACACCTGCAGCCCCACAGAGGGTGATCAGGTGAGGATATAAAAGGCAGCACTCAAGGAGGAGGGCTGAAAGAGCAGTCCAAAAAACCCAAAGTTGCAAGAGAAAAGGCTGAAAACTCACACAATCCATTGCATTAGGCTGTCACCCGTACAGGTGACAGCTCTGGGGACACAGTGCTGAGCTTGGTTGGAGACATAAATGAGCAAAAAAGGATAAAATGCTGTCACTGCACAAACCATAGGAGAAATGCTGGCAGCAGGAAAGTGCTTACAGAGCAGCCTGGAAATGAGGGGTGTAGGAGATGGAAAAGACAAGAAATCATCAATGTTATGGATGGTATTTTCTCTGCAGAAGAACAGGAGCCAGAGCAGCTATATCCTGCATCTCCATGGGGATCAGCCTGCACATATGCCACACCACAGGCAGGTATGATTCAGTTTTAGCCAAGATTCCTGCATCACTGGATTCAGTGTTTACATGAAAAGTGCTGAGTTAAAACTGCCCAGGAGAGCCTCAAATGCATCAGTGAAAGGATGCAAGCAAGAGAAATGTTTGTTGCTTTGCCAGGGGACCTAGGTACAATGGCAGAGACTGCAACAGACCAGATGTACAAAGATTTGAACTGAGCTCCAGAAAGGGTGCAGGAGGCCTCCCTGACACAGGCAGGGCCCAACAGCAACACCAGAGAGTTGGCAGGAAGCCCCAATGCCGATTCACAGAATCGTACCCATCATTCTTCTCCACAGGCCCCTCAAGGCTCAGCTGTGCCTGGCCTCCAGCTCAGGCTGGCCCTCCCAACCCCAGCTACAACCCTCAGCCCAAGAACCACAGCCCCAGCCCCTGCCTCTAGCCACACAGCTCAGCCAGATTTTAAAAAGAACTTTATTGAAGCTCCAATATATATTATTTTTGGCCTCTAAATACCCAAGTGTCAGCACCTATTCCTGGCTCTTCAGTGCTATTCTGCAACCCCCAGCACTGAATCTCTCAGTGCTTGATTTTCTGCTTGACCCCTACAGAAGGAAGAAAAATTTTCAGGCGCCTCAGGCATTGCTTTACAAGAGCAACCACTACCATGGTGGCTGAGTGCTGGAGGTGGTGCTTAGTTGGTGTCCATGCCATCGCACTCTTCTTGGGGAGCAGAGGGGGCAGAATGTTCCTCGCTGTTTCGGCGCTCATAGAACAGCACATACGCAGCTTTTGTCTACCGAACAGAAAGAAAACCCATCTGAAACCATCCACACAGCTTGGCTGCAATGTCACACCCAAAGCAGGGAACCACCCTCTCAGCACACACCTGGAACAGCCTCAAGCCAAATACTCACCACAATTTGGTCTTCTGAAGCCACCGAGACGCTGCTGTCGTCGAAGTAGTACCACTTGTCGTTCACCTTGTTCTTGGCATAGGCAGTGTCTGTCGGGAGGAACTGCAGCTCAGCATGCTGGGGAGAGCCAGCAGGGAATGCACCCCTGGGACACTGGGACTCCAACCACATAGGCATGGGAGGCCAGGAGCCAGCTTTGGCATTGCCTGCCCCAAGCCTAGTTAACCAACATGAACATCTTCTACAACATGCCAGCTGGCCCAGCTAGTCTAGGACCAGGTTCCACAGATCAGGTTTATCCCTGACAGCTGAGATACAGGGAAAAGAAACTTAGGGAAAAACAATAGTAGGCTTTGTTCACTGCCCTTGAGTCAGAGCTTTCCCAAACACACACAGTTTAAGACTCTGCATTTTCACTTGAAAGAAAAGTTTTCTGCTGCTAATGGATCTGATCTGGTCTTTGCAAGAATCCTCAGTCAAGAATGAAGTCAGAAGTCCCTCAACATCTCTTCCAACCAAGACTTCTGTGACTGTGATCTCCAACCTCAGAACATGTCCCCCTTCAGCTACAGCAGTTCATCATCCTCTCATGGTAAATTGCTTCTGGGTGGTTTTACAAGTGTCACCTACAGCATGGATCTGCATGGACACCTGGTACAGGTAATTCACCTACAGACACTTTTCATCAATGCTGCAGCAAAACCAGTGACAGAAAACACAGACTCATAATGTACCAAACTTGTACATAAGTGGGTTTTTCTCCTGATGAAATGACATTTTCCTATGTCAGTCCTCATCAGTGCAAAGGTAGAGAGATTCTACTGTCAGCCAGTGTCACAATTTCAGGTTCAGCACTGAAAAATTTTGACTCCGCTCATAAACTGGGGAACACCATCACACAGACTAACGACAACTAACCAGGGTCCCACAGGCATCAGTCAGACCTCAGGCCAAAGTGCTGCTACCTATCTGGCCTCCATATCCTAACAGGATCCCAATACGATACTAGCCGGCACACAGAACACAGATAAGTTTTGGAACAGACACCTTAGGTGAGGGCTATTGAGGTGTCCCAGTGCAGAGCCCTCCCATGTCCCCTCTGCCCACGTTTCCTTGCACACCCAAAGACACAGCAGCAGTTACTCACAGTGGCCCACTCCCATGGCTCCGTAGTGATTGGATACTGCAATGAGGTCATACACATATGAGCCTGCTCTTGGGTCACAGACAAACTCGGACATGTTCAAACCCCTGGAAGGAAACACAAAAGTATCAGTACACCAGTAACCATCACTTTTTAGGAACTGAAGCATGGCACCAGTGCTGCTCTGCTGCTCAGGGGCCAGGTGTTGCTAGTGTGAAGACCAGACTTGTTACCCCTCCCACACAAGGCAGGTCCTGACGAACACACCAAGAACCACCAGGTTTAGAGGGAGGTGTTGAATAAAACACAGCCTGGAGCATCCCTGTGTAGGCATGAAGAGGTGAGATAGGAATAGTAAGGGATATGCTTCATCCTACAGCAGGATGCTAGTAAGCAGAAGCAGAGGGACAAGACAGGCTTTCATCTTGTAATTGTGCAATACTCAGTACACAAGTGCAGCACTGCTCAAAAAATTTGCTAAAAGTGCTACAGAAGTTCTCTTGGTTGAGTTACATGGGCTTAACTGAATTTCAGAACAAACAGTACCTGCTAGTAACTAATGCTCTTTGAGATGTATAAAGCTGAATAGCATTAACAAAAACCACCCCTCAAAAACACTAACCCTCTCAACTCATGTCTGCTGTCCAGCCACTCAAACCCAGAAAACACCTGCTCTAGTTACAGCTTTTACAACAACCCCACCCAACAGAAAGATTAGAAATGCATCTTTCTCGACCAAGTTCTTCAAGCTCTTCCTAGCCTGAGGGAAGAATCCTACCTGATGGGGAATTCCACAACCGTGTCAAGTTTATCCCTCCAGTATCTGCTGTACGAGAAGCGTTTTAAATGTACCACCAAAATCCTGGGCAAAGACCACAAGTCAAACTTCTTTGTGGCCTGCTGATGTTTCTTACAGTTAGGGCAGTACCTAAGGAAGGAGTAACAAGCAAGGAAATTAATGACCGCATCAAAAGAAAAGTTTCTGGCCTTCCATTAAAGATGCCTCACTAGCACAAGCACAGTCCCTGCCTGATAGAAGGCACACTGCCTGTGGAATATGCAGATGAACACACTGCCTCAGAGAATTCCAAACTCCAACTTACTTTAATTTTATAGTCCTATGGCAAGTATGTTGACTACACACTGTACAAAAACTAAGTTTTAAAAATAGCCTGGTTACTGGAAGCTGCATTCCCACTGATACTTTTTTCGTAAATATAGGCGGGAAACAAATACTTTTATTAACCCATGTCCACAGTCTATTGAGTCAATGACTTAATACAGATCTGACAGAATTCTCAAAGATGAGGACAAAAGGACAGACCTGGGAAATTATAAGAATCCCATGAAAAATCATGTGAACTCAAATAGTTTACATTTTATGGTAAATATGGCAGGCAGACAGAGGTTCTTACCACGGGTCATGTTCACCAAGTGTTTCCATAGTAGTGAAGAGCTCTATGCAGTCTCTGAGGGCTACAACAGCCTTCTTCTTCTGCAGTTGTAGCATGCTTCCATGTTTTTCAAATGCCTAGTGAAAGAGACAGGTGCTTTATTCAATTCCATGAACTCTGTAATCCCTGACATCAAGAAATTACATGCTCACTTTCCCCACACTGCCTATTTCTGCATCTCTTTCCCCACCCAGACAATCATCTCCAGCTTCCAACCACTCCTTTCTTATGCTTAATAGTCCATAAGAGAAAATGTATGTCCTCACTTGGGTTTAGAGCTTTTATCAAGACAGTAAAAACTGTCTCATTCTGTTATAAAAGAATAGTTTATTCTGTTAAAAAGATGACTCACCAGAACATTGTTTACTGTCACCTTTTAAATACCATGCAAATTTAAACAGATGACTTATGAAAAGAGCATACTACAACCTGTGCCTCCTGTTCATCATAAAGTAGCCTCCGTGTCTCAGAATCCCAGTCAATAGCAACTGCAGAAAAAGCTACAGAAAAAAAAAAAAAAAAAGAAAAATTTTTTTCACAGGGGTAAAAAAAAAAAAAGAAAAAAAAAAAAAAAAACCAGCAAGAAAATAACTACCATTCAGTTTTAAGATTTTTCCTTCAACAATGGAGTTTATCTCCGAGGTCCCAGAGGAATTCACAAGGCTAAAAGTGAAATGCTGTTTCTTGCAAGGCTGCAGGTCTCTTGCTGATTCTACTTGCATACACCCCTCAGAGTGGTAGGGGTCAACTTCTGTCAGCTTTTCCTTGCCTTCCTCTCCACCATCCTGATGCTCCATCTCTTCAACGTCGCCTGGAAAAACATTTCAAATGAGTACAATGTAACAGGTCTTCAATGAAAGTTCAGCCTGACACCTCCCATGGACAGCTGTTTGCATCAGCCTATACAACACACACCAATTACCTGGGAAGCAATGAAAAGGCACACAGAAAAGAAACCTCTGCTTGCTAACCACTCCATCTGAAGCTGTATTTTCTCCTTTGGCAGACGCCAGTTTAGGAGAGTGCTGAGTTTGCAGGTTAATAATGACTCCTTCTGACAACACACCCTAAGAAGCATCCCCAAGAGAGACTCAGCAAGGCTGCAGCTTGGTGTCTTCACAGAAAGGAATACGTAAGTCACCAGGAAAGTTATTTCCATTCTTTGGGGAAAATGGGCAGGTTTTTTCCCCATTTAACTTAATTGTAGCTACCCTTGTTACCCTCAGGGCTACACTAATGAATCATTTCAAACAAGGAAAGGAAACACTCATGTGCCATCAGCATTACAAGCTTCCTAGAGAGCATGTCTAGGAATGAGACTGTTGATTTTATGTCCTCCAACAGACAAATTTCTCCACAATCTTTGTCACCTAACAGGCCAGTTTTCATCACCAAAGGGCATGTCAGGAAGGGTTGCCTCTGGAGGGAGGTACCTGGACACCTCAATTAAGCAAGGACTTCCCTAACACTGGTCAGGATGAATGCACATCCACACCTTGTTCTCCAGCTGCTGCACAACTCATCTCCCTAGGAAGAAAATGGCCTACAAGATTCTCCCTGTACCAAGCAGATGTCCAGCACAACAGTGTGGTTTAATCATGGTGGAGAAACAACCTGCTAGAGCTTAAGCCAAATACATACAGCACAAAACAAATGCTGTTAGAAAGCTAAAGTGCTGAAAAGCTTCCAGCAGATTTTGAAAGGGCTTTACCTTCAACCACACCATTGGAGCCATTGCAGGTTCTTCTGTCTGAGCAGGGTGGGGAGTATTCTTCTGCCAGAGGGAGTTTCACACAGCGGCTGAAGAGAAGGGATACATTTCTTACACAACCATACTGTAGCTGTGCACCAGAACAGCAGCACACCCCTCCCTCATCAGCTCTTGTTGCCCAGTTCCCTCCAGCACACCAGAACCCAACCTTGTACAGCACCATTTACATTTACATGACAGCACCAAGAGCCTTCAGAATGAGTCAAACAACAATTCCCTAAATTTTTGCTCTTACTGCTTGTTCCATGTTTCACTGGCTGTATATTGAAAAGGCAGAAGTAAGTTATGGTGGCCCCATCTATGAGCCCTGAAAACATGCCCTCAGTTATGCTCCTGACTTCTTTTGCAAGGCTGAGGCAGCAGTATGTGTTGCAAAGCCCAAAATCCAGGACCTTGAAATGTCCCTGGGGGCTCCAGACACTAATGCAACGCGAGTCCTGGTTTATACAACCCACACAAACCAAGGAAAATTCTCCCTGTTAACAAGGATTCAGTAATCCTATTACAATGTAATTGAGCAAGTGATCTCTAGAGCTTGGCATAGGATTCAAAGGTACAGCCATGACTTACCTGATCTGCTCCAAAACCACACAGTACAGGTGATCCACAGTGAGCTTGTGTTTGGGTACAGATATTAACAGTGGCTGCCCAAAAAGCACAGTCCCTGAAGTATTGCTGGATTGCCTCATTGTCTTTTCCCGAAAGTAAATGGAGAGAGTAACATACTCTGAGCCATCCTCACTTGGCTTGCAAACTTCATACCTGTTTGAAAGATAGGTATTTCCATGGGTTATTTCTACTTCCAAGAAGCACAGCAGGTAGGACCAATATGGACTCAGTTCAAGTCTCTCCAGCCGTACAAGAGGGTTGTGCCGTCCTCATGCTACAGAGCAGTTTTCTGAACACACTCCATGGCTCACAGTGGCACAGGACACACACCTGCAAATGACTCAGCTGCCACCTTCCCTCTGTCTTTATTCCTAATTCAAACCCCTATTACCAATCACCTCCCAAGACACTACCCTGACAACTCCACCGTGCTTCAACCAGTGAAAAATATTTAATGTACTTTGAAATTCCTCTGACTGTGTTTGTTCCCCCCGGAGAAAGAAATCTTGATACCTTGGGTCTTGCATTCTGCCAGCCTCTCAATCAGTTTTATGGCCTGAGCTCACATCACTGAGCAGCTAAAGCTTCATAAAACCAAGAGTCTGGAAACATCTGCTTCACAGAAAAAACCAAGGACAGTAAACAAACAAGAAAAATTCTGGAAGACAACAAACAGCCTGGGAGAACAGTGAGGAGACTGTGACGCAGTTTGTGCCCTGGATGAAACAGCAAATGAGGTATTTGCAGCTGTCAGAGGAGAGGCAAAAGTAACCACATGGTCCAACTATCACACTGTTTGCTACAGGCCTATTCATTACAAAAGATTAATTTTCAGGAATGCCAAGTCACACTGCTCTTTAATTTATTGAGTCACCTGTTCCAGATTTATCTTAAAACTGAAAGAGAAAGAAAGATTTCATTAAAGATGCCACTACACATAAGGACCTAGACCACAATCACATATTTGAATGTCTCAAATTCCTAACAATTCTCTTACATTAGACAAGCCACTTCCCTTCTCTCAAGAGCTGAGAAACATTTTTTATTCCTGTGTTTAGAGCAGGGAGGAGAACCAATTTCAGAGCTGTAACTGTGCTTCATCCTACTTACACCAAAAAAGGATCCTAGCTTGGGACTTGGGCTGAGTCAGTAGAGTACATAAAGGGAAACATCCTGCCAGGGAGTCACAGCCCACCAAGAACACAAGAGCTGAGTCAGCATAAGAGTCCAATACCAGCAGCTGTCGAGGTTTCTAGGCTGTCAGTGCTATACAGCTGGACACCAGCACTGCATACAGTCCACACCTTCTAAAGTTTCCTGAGAAACAGCATCACAAAAAGGTGAATTATTTCACTTAGTACTGTTTAAACCACAAAAGGCCATACTCAGTCCCAGAATATAAGCTGTGATTAACGCCAGGTCCTATGAGACCCTTAGCCTGGACTCCCGCAACACAGCTCAGTGCATGACACACCCATGACTCCTCTCACACCACCTACACTGCTCTGCAAGCAGCAACTAATGAAGCCCCATTTACACTCCACCCTCATGCACCTGAATGAAGCCCTGCCCAGGACAAGGAACAGATGGGACAGAAATAAAAGACTATTCCCGCAGGTAGGGGTCATCCATCACAAACAGCCAGCATGCCGCACCCCATACCACTCTGAAGAGAGCATCTCACACACTTCTCACCACAACACAACAGATCTGATTACTCAAGTGTCCCTCTATCCACTCCATCTCAGAACAGCTTTTATATACTAGTACTAAAAGCAGACATATCAGAATCAAGATCTGTCATTTTTATGATCTCCTGAGCAACAGCTAATCCTTTGAAAAAAGAACCAAAACCAAAGTACTTTATGTACAGTGTAAGGAAGGCTGTAGAGCTGATAGATACTGGGAATTGCTGAACAAAACCCCATAATTCTGTATTTTACAACTTAATTGAAATAATAGAACATGAAGGTGATGCTACTCTAGACAACACAACGTGGTTTTAGAAGTCAAAAACATTAGCTCAGCTGCTACCACACTGCTAGATATTGGCTAATTGCCTTTATAATTCATGACAACTCAGAGGAGTGTCTGAAAACTGCTAAGCAATAAGGTAGGACTTGACCAGCCTTTATCAGCATTATGGAGGTTCAGGTCTGTGGTTTCAATTCAGAAAGGAGGCAGTGAGCAATGAGGTAACTTTTGTTCCACTGCACAATGAAGGTAAGCAAGTACACAGAAGAATGGAAAGCTATGAAGGACCAGAGCTACAGGAAAGGACGCTAAAAGCAAAAAATACTCTGAGCTAAACACCAGGCTAAACACCAGTTGTATGTTACTGAAACATTCCCTCACAGGTGCTGGAATCTATGATATTAACTCCAGCTGCAAAACACTATGTGGACCACAAGTCAATCTACGGCGACAACCAAGAAGTCTATTTTGAAAGAACAGAGAAGGGCAGGAATAAATGCTTTGCAGAAGCTGCCAAACAGATATGCCTGAAGGGGGTTACTACTGCACAACAATCCAGAGATGCTCCTGAGAAGACACAACAGGGTCAAAAGCAGATAGTAAGAATAAACACAGGATTGGGAAAAAACTGGGAGAAACTGCTGCACATATTCTGATCTCTTCTAGGAAGCTGAGAGACTCCTAATCTGTTTATTTTCTTTCATAATACCAGAACACACACAAACAAGTAAACTAAGAGATCAGAGACTGAAAATGCAACTTTCTTAAGACAATGGACAGTTTGCCCTGTAGAACCTAGTCAAAGGACTTCGTCAGTCTTGCAGAGGAACAAGATTAACAACGATGAGGAATTCACACAGGAAAGTTATACAAGGCTTAAATAAATACAAGTTCATTTTGGAAAGGACACAAACCCTCAGTTCAAACAAGAAAACCCCAATTTTAGTAAGTGTGAACAAACTTCACAGATCCATCTGCTACAAGATCCCACACATCTCAAATGTTTTGTATAAAAACTACTGGACCTGCTGGTCTGCTGACCTCACTAACTTAGTTCAGTAGTTGCTATAGCCTTAGTCACACTAACAAAGCTGACATCTCTGCAGCCAGTGATGTTTGTCCAAGACTATGAACTTATCTAAATGTAATACACAGCATGTTGCAAGAGAAGGCAGAAAACATGGCATGTATGGCAAACTGAATAGATCCTATTCAAATATGCACGCTTGTATAGGTTAAAGGTGACCTGCAAATCAATTTGTGAAACTTTTATCAACATAAACAATGCATGTTAAGTAATATGTCCCATTAGCCAGGCTAAGAGAACAGGGGTATCTAGTTTACCCATCAGAACATTTTTCTTCTTAGTTCCTAAGAACTAAGAAGAAACACTAAGAGCAATACCCTTGAAATGGGCTGTGGAGTTTGTTTTTATGTGGTACTTACCTGAGCCCTTGTAGGCCGGCTCCAAGCTCCAGCAGGATGCCTGGTGATGGGACATCACCAGCAGGGTGCATGTGTGGGGTTACTTTGGAGCGGGAGCCGGAGGTCCTAGTGGGGCTGGGCTTCCCAAGACCTGAGGAAAAGAAACAGCAAGTGTTTGGGTTGTGTGCTAAATGCTGAACTCAGCTTAGCCTGGGCAATGAGAGCATTCAGCACAAACACTGAACTACTGTCATCAAATTGATTTGCAGACCACCTTTACAGGAGAGATTTCTGATCATTTGCCACAGACCTCCCTGTCCTTCCACAGAACAACATGCTTGGAGAGAGCCATTTCCAACTGTGAGAAGTGGGATACTCCCACCATTCTCTGGCTGCACTGCCCCTGCACATTGGGTCAGTGATCTTGTTTCAAGGCTTCTACCAACCCTCTCCAATTCTGCATCTCAGTTCTTCTCTGATAAATATTAACACAACCTCCTCCAGGACTACCTGACAGTTCCAAACCTGTCAAGATGAGAAAGAGATGAGTGCAAAGCCTTGTGAAAGAACAGGCTTGGAGAATTTCCAAAATTTCCAAATTCTCCCTCCCTCTCAGTGGAGAAGAAAATGTACAGTTTTGTCCTCTTGTGTAAAAGGTGCCAGGTAAATTCTGGAATGCATTTCAAAGTTACTTAAAGTCACCTAAATATCAAGAAACCCAGTGGTATTTGCATTTCTTCTTTTTGAGGTTTTACTATCAGAGAGCTCAACAGGTAAGATAATAAACCAGAAGAACTGAAGAAACTGAGCAGCTCAGAGGAAAAACATAA
Source organism: Urocynchramus pylzowi (assembly GCA_013397555.1). Classification (NCBI taxonomy): domain Eukaryota; kingdom Metazoa; phylum Chordata; class Aves; order Passeriformes; family Fringillidae; genus Urocynchramus; species Urocynchramus pylzowi. Next base: position 137,790 of record VZRH01001409.1, on the reverse strand, counting down.
CTTAGACATCCAGGGCACATCTTCCTTTTCCATACTGCAATCCATTCAGCTTAGGTTCCAAATGGAGTCCAATTCTTGACCCTTCCTTGCTCCCCCAGATTCAGTATTCCCCACCACTTTAGTGGCACACTGAAATTCACAATACACACATCAAGATGTCCAAGATGCCCTGCAAAAACTGAATGTGTCTTCCCTCTTAACCCCAGGGTGAAAACCAGGAAAAAAACCCCACAGTTTTTCCCACCACTAAAATAACCTATAAAGGAAGCAGCTCAATATTCCATACATCCCACATGCAACAAATTTCCCAAATTTCACCAACAGCACAGTCTGGACTACAATACCTATGGCTGCAGACCATCTCCTCTGTTAAGCAAATGCTCAGAAAAGCTAAGGCCCATTCCAGCTGCTCTATTCCTGCTGCAATGTGTTGTGAGAGCTCCTGCTCACTGACATTTCCAACCCAAGCATTTCAGGGAAATCCATGATCAGCTCAGTAACAAACCAAGAGAGGCCCAAATCAAAAGCTGAGACTTAACAGACACTGGTGTCAAAAGCAAGACACCAGTACAAAAGTACTGACTTTAATTTTTTTAAGTCACAGCCCTGCTAGAGCACAGATCCCCTGCAGTTTAGGAGTTTTTGAATTTTGAATTGAGATGTCTGTTGCCAGCTGGCCAGTGCACATTACAGTGAGATCAGAGGTATTGCTGTCACAGGCAGGCCTGGCTACTGCTCTCAGCAAAGCAAACCTGCAGAAGCACTGTTAAGAGACTGACATTCATAATTAAATTTTTCAATCCTGAAACAACTTAATATGATGCTAAGAAACATAGAGAAGGCAAGAATTGCCAGTTACAAGCAGATATTGCAGCTTCAGAACCACTGACACAACTGATTTCTGTTACAGGAGACAGCCACAAAGGTGATCACAGGTGGGAGATTTGAGCAAGGTTGTGTTTAGAGGGGGACAATGAAAGCAAGGAACACAGGAACAACTGGATGGCAGCTGCTCATGAACTCAGAGCCCCAGGGCTATGTACTGCCCTATTATTACCCACTCATACTTTGGATTCTCAGAGTCCAGCAAATAAGCACAGGTGACTACTAAAACAACCTTGGTGTGATTCTGCCAGTGGAAGGAAGGAATCCTTTTCAGGTGAGGAAACTGTTACACCTTTAAAAAAATTATTGAAACGGAAGGGTGTGGCCTTCAGTTTATCACAGCTCCTCTCAGAACTCATTCAGTGTGGAAGGAACCACAGGAAAGAATCAGAAAGAACAAAAGAAAAGGCCTGTGAGCCTACACCAATTCAAAGATCAGGCAACAAAATCCTTCAGAAAAAGACCTCAAAAATCAATAGGACCCACTGAGCCATCTGTAATTTCAAAATGTAAGTTTGGGAAATGCACACAAGTTTTAGGGAAATACACATGAGAAATACCTGTTTCTGAATATGCTGTACTGGTTTAACTGTTTTGCATAGTTTTTCCCTTTGTTTTCTAACCAGTGAAAGAAACTTAGCATCTAACTGCAATTACTTAAAACAAGGAGCAAGATATACTCATTACAGTTTTCCCACAGGGAAGCCTTGCAACTGGACATTACTGGGAAATAAGAGCACATGATGAGTATGTAAAAGGGACAGAATCAATAAAACATGAATTAGGAAAGAGTTCAAGCACATGAGACAGCGAGTATCATGAGGTGAGTATCATTTAAATATAATGATATTGTATTAATACAATGATACAACGAAAGATCAAATACTTTGATCTTTCACTTGAATAAAAACAACTAACTAATGGTACTCAGTTATATCCCAGATTGCATTATATGTCAACTTCAAGCACATCTACATCAACATTTAGTGCCTAAGAGCATACCCTGCAAAAGGTGCCAGGACTACCAGATAATCCCTTTCCAGTTTGCTTTTCACACCTGATAGCTGACACAGCTCACTTGGCTTTACTGCACTGAGCCCAACACCCTGAAATGACACAGCTTCCCTATTTGATTTATAAATAAGTAATGCTATTAAAAAACCCATCTCTTCTTTAACTTCTATCTTCCTAGACTCAAAGCTGGTATGTTTTAGTCTTACCACACAAGGCCTGAATTAAGCAATTCAAACAAATCTTAGGAAAAATTTAAGCTTTCAAAACATGGTGGGCAAGGAGCTTCCAGAAGGATTCTTCCTTTCTTAAAAAGTAAATGCTATCTTTTCAGCCCAACACTCTAGAAAGTGTTCTTAACAGTTTCTTTTGTGGTAATATCCAGTATAGATGCAGTGCAAACAAATGTTTGATGAGTTAGCGTGGTTTATTGAGTCTTTTTTAGGTTTTTATTTCAATTGTGAATTTTGGGTGAAAATACTGTGACTGTAAAACCCTACACTGCTGTACTTTCTAATAAAAGGCATCTGTTCCCCTTCATTAAGTGATAGAAAGACAGTTCTCTTTCAGGAACAGGAGAGAGATGCATTACTCTGTGTAACCAGTTATACACCCCACAGCTCCATCACCAGTACAGGAGCACTTTTTCCAATCTGAACATTTCATGTACTATGCAGGCATACAGAGCATCCTCCAAGTCATAAGCAGCAAGTCTTTTCCTGTCACTCCTCTAAAGAATTTGCCTTAATTTAAGAAGAAATAAAAAGCTTTTTACTGAGAAACTCTTCATCATTGACTTTGGGGAAATAATATGTTTCTCAACATTTCAAGTGGAAACAAGTTTGTTCTTTAAAGGTGGAAGGTTTTGAAAGACCTATTTTTTTCAAGTATTTTTTATTCCTCTTTTTAATAAACAGTGAGACATTTGCCTGTAATCTAAGAAGTTAAGTTGCTGAGATATCAGAAACTCCTGAAGTTATTGTCAGCAGCAGTCTGAACAAATGACCACCACATACCACATTCCCCAGCCACACATTACACAGCACCTGCAGGAGGGCAGAAACCTGATCTGCCAAGTCATTGCCCGTAACTTTCTTGTGGGCAGAAACACAACAGCTTGAGCAGCACTTCACAAGTTCCTCCTTAACTATAAAACCATCCTTCCTGGAAGAAGCAGAAGGCAGAGATGTACATCCACCACTACAAGAACATTCCCTAACTGAAAACAGGTTTTGAAGCTGGCAAGACAAAAAAATAATAGATGGAAACAAAGTGGAATTCAAGAACCTTCACACTACTCTAACAATTTACTGAATTATCTTAGAACATTTAACAGCAGAGTTTTTATAACCAGACAAGGCAGGTGGATTGTCCACACTAGAAGTAATTATGCATTTGCCTTTAAAAAACTTTTCTCTTTATGAAACAAGTGTTTCTCTATTGGTTTTTTGAGACAAGACTTCCTTTCAATAAAAGAACGCTGGTTTTTAGCTGTAGTTAGAGTATTACTTTATGTATCTTTTTCCTGGCAGCATTACCCATTAAAAGGACTTTGTATGAACAGCTTTTCCCTAATTCTTGCCCTGGTACCTACCTGGCTTCTTGCTCTTGCCCCTCAGTGCTGAAAATATCTTGGAGGGTGTACATGGCAAAACAGGATTTGCAAAACTTCCTCCTGCTACCTCTCCTCTTCCTTAGAAGGCTATTTTTAACCCAGGTCAGTTCACTCACTGTGATTCAGAGCAGCAACTCATTTACAGTTACCCTGCACATAAAAGGAAGTGGCAATTGCAAAGGAAAATACACTGGGAGCTGCAGTTCAGCCAATGCTTGCCCCACACCCCAGAGCAGACCTGATTCAGACATAGTTATTTTCTGTGGAGGGATTTACAACATGTTATGCCTGTATGAAAGCAGGGGTTTTTTTGCAATTACCACTGTAATATCATGCTTCTTGTTTTTAAAATGTTTTACTTGCTACAGAGACAGAGAGACTTACAAACTAACACTCTACAAACAGATTTCACAGAAGTCAAACATCCTTCCCAGAGATCCCAACTGGTCACACAATTGAAGACAACAACTTTTACAGAAGTTCTTCATTACATCCCAGCAATAAGGTCACAACTGACAGCATGACAAAAGAGCATCAGTACGTCACAGCATCCCACCCCCCGAAAGGTTCACACTGCACCAGAGGATATCAGCGCAGGTCTCCACGCAAACCCAACAATTTCACGGCAGCAACATTCTTGCACTGGAATGTTTTCACATTTCAGCTGTAATAGAGGAACACGACTTTTGCTCTCCTCACCACATTTCAGAGGTGAATGGAAGTATCTCACCCACCACACACGTAAAACATCAAGCATGACAAACCTTCAGCTTTGCCCTCACAACAACAGTTTAGATACAAACAGTGTTAAGCACCAGCCAAAGGTCTATAAAAACCCAGTCATGGTGCTCTAACAACTATGAGGGATTTTGGACAGGCAGAGTACAACAGCTTAGACTTCTTACTGTCCTAGTAACAGCACAAAGCTTTTGGCTGATTTGGAAAACATAAGAACAACAAACTTGAGCAAAGCTAAAAACGTCAGTAAGAGCAAAACTGTAATCCAGACGTAATTCTGTCCTAAAGAGGCTTGCAGGAAGTTCTAAACTGCGTAACAAAGAGCAGACTAAAAGTTTATTATGACTCAAGGGCCAGGTCCTCCTATGTTAGAAGAATACCAGCTGAACACTGCACATGTTGACCTGCTGGTAGGAGCACTGCTGCATTACTGCTGAGTCATGCAAAAGGTCTACAAGAGGGCTTAGGTTTTGTGAGGGGACAGGAACTGCATTTTAGAACCTGAAACCAAAGCAAATGTTTTGCAGTATTCTTCACACATGGCATTTTCCCAGTTTACTCACACAAAGATGTCGTCTTTTGGTATGATATGATTTAAACCTTCATCCATTTGGAAGATTTTGTGGAATCTGTGATTATACACGTCTGTCACCACCATCTAGGACAGCAAGTGAGATTTGCAAAGTGATTATAATAAAAGCTTACATAAATTTAGGCAAAGCTTAAATCCAAGCAACAGTTTATTCCAATTATCACAATTGTCAGCATACCAACTTGAGTTGTACTTTACTTTTCTGTCCCTTCTCTTAAACCTCTCTGCTGCAATAGAACTATCAGAATAAATACAGACTGTTTCATGCATCTTTTTAATCTTATGAGCAAAGTACAGCATTTTAACTTATTTAAGTTTTGTCACTAACCCATTAAGTTCAGCTTATCACCCACATAAAAGCTAGGCCACCAAAATGCTTCAAGAAGAACAAACATTTATCAGAATTAATGTCTGCATTTAACCTTACATTTTCTGCAGGAACACCAGAGAGTTTGGAAAGTGATTCACAAAGATCCGAGATGGCCCCCATCATTGGCACCACAACCCGGTACTAGAAACAAAGATAATGTTATACTTACACCAGGCAAAATAAACCCATACAAGGCAGAGAGCAAGAAAATGGAAATAAAGTCTTAAAACTCTTAAATCTTTACAGGAGTTCTGCTGAAGTTAAGGTCATAACCACACACTTGAAGGTGTTCTGGATCTCAGCTTTACCTTACAAAGCAGGGATTTGGAGGGAATGAAAGCCATGAACAGCCTTCTGCTGTGATCAGGCTCAGCAGTAGTAAAACCCAGGAATAAACATAATCACCAGACACAGAAGCTTGCTTAGAACATCAAATTGCTGGTTTTTTCTGTGATATAAAACATCTTAGAGCCATTCTCTTCAATGCTGCTAAAGGTCAAGGCAAAAATCTTGACAGACATGGAAATACTGCCAATCAGTTCCTCCAAAACTGCATCAGGACATCCAGTCACTCTCCTTGGGTGCCCCAGCTTGTGCTTCTGTGACGTGTGGCAAGCACAAGGATACTCTAGGGATGTGTGTATCCATTTGAAAATAAAGTGGGGGGCAAATTTAAAACAAGTCTATTGAGAAGGCTGAAAAAGCAAACGTCATTTTTCTTTTCTTTTTTTTTCCCCCTCCAAGAGGACTTATTTTTCAATTTTGTTTGCAATTCAGAGGCCTTAACCATTTAGAATCACAGAACCATAGAATATGCTGAGTTGGTAGGGACCCACAAGGATCATCAAAGCCCAACTCCTGGCCCTCCACAGGACACCCCAAGAATCCCACCATGCACCTGAGAGCATTGTCCAAACATTCCTTGAACTCTGACAGGTTTGGTACTGTGACCCCTCCCCTGGGGAGTGTGTTCCAGTGCTCAACCGCCCTCTGGGTGAAAGACCTTTTCCTGATATCCAACCTAAACCCCCCAACTCAGCTTCAGGCCCTTCCCTCACATCCTGTCACTGGTCTCAAAAGTGAACAAGGAACCTGCCCTTTCGCTTCCCTTAGTGATGATGCTGAAGACCACAAGGTTTCTCCCCTCAGTCTCCTCTTCCCAGGCTGAACAAACCCAGTGACATCATAAGGCTTCCCCTCCAGACTCTTCACCACCCTCATGGCTCTCTTTGGACAGTCTCTAATCAATTCATGTCTTTTTTGTATTGTGATGACCTAAACTGCCCCCAGCATTTGAGGTGAGACTGCCCCAGTGCAGAGTAGAGGACAGTCCCCTCCTCTGACAGACCATGCACCCTAGGGCACAATATAAGTTACGTCTTTACATTTTGCAAGCACATTGCTGCTTTCAGGGAGCAGCACATCACACAGGTCATCTCACCACAGAAAGCCACTTCCAGATGACTATGACCTTAGTTTCATGAGCCAAGATTTTATGAAGTCACTTGATTTCACAGCCCAGATTTTTCATCAGAAAACCCATACTACCTCACTCAAACATGGATGTCAATATCCTTTATATTTTAAGAGTCTCAATTTAAAATCTAATAGAACTCAGATGACTTAAAAGAAATTTGTGTCCTCAACATGCCTCACCTGGACAGGTCTGCGCTGTGGGTCTGCATACACCAGGGTAACTTCCATGAGACGATCCCTCCTCAAGGGCAGTGGAAGAGTTAAGTAACAGAAGGGATCAAAGGTCACAGAAACTTTAGAGCATTTGGGACAAACAAGGGTAGACTTGAAAAGACCATGAAAAATATCCACAATGATGGAATCATTCCTCAGCCTATGATTCTCCCATGCCTCTTTTGCCACCTCCTGTAAAAACGATTTTAAAAAACGTATTAGAAGTTATTTCTTGCAAAGATTTCTACAGTGGTTTGAGCACCATGACCAAAGACAACTCGGAAAATTCATACTGCTAGGTCAATTTCATAGGGAAGGGGCTCTACCAGTATGTGTATGACGAGCATAACACACTGGAATTTCTTCTCAGTGAAATTAAGGCCTAGCATCAAGTCAAATTTAATCTATCTGTTCTAGTGAGTTTGATCAGGTATTCCTTGGTGCACACAATGCCAGGAGCACAAACAGAGAGGACAGCGACATGGTCACATGCAGCTCTTCAGGACAACCAGGTATGCTCCACTCTCCAGAAGGAATGGAGTGCTGCCCGCTGCTTTGGAAAGGCAACTGCAGTTACAGCTTTCAAGAAAAAAGCAGATATTTTTTGCCATGGAAAAAGATGGCCATGTTTCACAAAGACAGTCTAAAAGGAGACAAGTTACAATTCCCTGAAGACCTTCACAAAACAACTTATAAACTCCTTACCAAAGGGCACCTGTCTATTCAAGGCAATCGGAGGCTGCCCTTAGCATGAGACTTTTAGTCTCAGGAAGAAAAATGAAAAAGAAACTTAGTGGGCCTCTGTCAGGTAAACCTCATAAGATAATTACTTTTCTCTATTTAGGTAAGAGTGCCACAAGGCATGACATTGCTCTGTGAGAAGGATGTTTGTGTGGCCTTTGAGCAGGACGGCCAGGAAGTGTCCCAGAACCCAACTAAATACCCTGGGAAGCACCACCTGCCCTATCCTTAAGTAAAGGGCACTGTACCGAATCAGGTCTGCCATTGGCATCCTTCAGCTCCAAGTAGGGCTTCTTCTTCACTCTGTTCAAATCCTCATGCAAGCCATCTAGCAGAAAAGCCAAGAGCTCCTGGGAATCCTGCTGCTGGTATCCTGAGAACTGAGGAGCAAATCGCCCAACCTGTGTCTGAAACATGAAGGCAAGAGTGAGGGGATAGAGAACACCCAGGTTGTGGCTTCAGCAGAGGCCAGCTCACCACTACCTTCTGTTGGCAGCAGGCCACGGTGAACTGGATGCTAATGCAGGGAAAGGTGCCAGAACAATTTCCCCAGCTACTTTTAGTATTTCAGCAGAAAGCAGCTCCTCACACTGAAGCAATGAGAACATTACACCAATAATAGACAAGGGGATGCGTTTTGATCTTCACTTTGTGATTTAAATTTTCAGATTTGTAACTTGCACACCTTTTTTCACTGACCAAAGTTCACAGCTGGCAATTCATATGACCTTGCCTAGTTTTGCAGCAAAGACCATTCTGATTCGTCTGTAAATAGCTCTCAGGCTGGGAGGTCATTTACTAAGTAACATTAAAGAGCAGTAGCAAACTCTGAGGAAGGACACTGCTCGCTGGCAAGTTCCTCCCTATACCCCACAAAGCAGTCACAAACAATGAAACACTGGGAGCAATTCTGTCCTTACTGCCTTCATAACATCAAAATACGTGGCAGGCACGTCAGCTTTCACTGTTTCTTCTGTTCCAGAGCTGTGCTACAAGAACATGACACACTTACTTTAAACATACGTGGGGCCACATGAGACTGTCTCCCAGACCACATCTGTTTAATGAGATCCGCATAGGCTTCTGCAATTTCTCCCCTCATCCCCAGTGGGTTGTTCTGATTTATTTCAGCCTCATATTTATCTTCCAGGAAGTAGTCAGTCAGAGGAGGAGTATTGCTCAGGCACTAAGAAAGTATTAAGAAAGTTAATTTATTGCACAGGACAATAGATTCGTGTGACAATGAAACAACAAAACCAACTTTCACAACAGAACATGTACCAAGTTAACAAAACTGGTGAGACTCGAGAGCTTGTTTAATAAAACAAAGAAAAAATTAAGGCAGAAGTCTGCATTTGAAAGACTGATAGCTAGAAAATTAAAGCCTAATGGTAAATACAAGAAAAAGTAATTGGTCCTTAACAGGACTAGTTTGCATGATAAGCTAAGATTGAAGTATGTTTGATTTAAGTCACTTGAATAACAGAAAAATTTAAAGTTATCTCTTAGCTAAGTCCAAGAAAACAGAGTGGCTTACGGTTACCATGACACAACTGAAAATAAAGTCATGCTGAACAAAAAGCAGGGCAGCCCAAGTTTACTGTGGTGTCCTGAATACCACGTGCATAATGCATTAGTTATTTTAAGACCTGTTCCAGATTTCAAAGCCATCACAGAGTGACTGAAGTCATTTCACAGCACTAGAAGCTTGCCCATTCCTTAAATAAAAGTCCATACAATTTGTCTCATATTTTGTTTGAGCTTCTTAGCAAAAAACTACCCCATCAAGTTTTTGCCTTCTTTAAAATGAACAAAATAATCCTATGAAATTAAGTTCAAAAGTAAAGAAATAATTATTAGCTTTGCATCACTGTTTCAACCTTAACACCTTGCACAATGAACCTGAACCCTTCCGGTGGCTTTTCATGCTATTAATTTTTCAAGAATCTTTTAACACAGGCCCAGAACTGCACAAAGTGACCTGCTCATGTCACTTGTGCAGCCCACACAAGTCAAAACATCCTCCATGTCAGCCCATTTTTGGCAGGGCACAGCACTGGGACCTTACGTTACATTCAGGCACCTGTTCAGTACAACTTCCCCGTGTCATTTTAAATGCCACATATTTCAGATTCAGTCCCTAATACTGTAATATGTTTTACAGTACTAATGAGCTAAACATAAGTCAAACTAAACATTATTTTTTTGGTCTGGTTTTTTTTTTGAGGTGTAGTCTCCCCATGGAATCACATTAAATATTCTATTTTTTTTCCACAGATTTTAATCCACAATATGTATGAGACTGATCTTTTATTTAATTCTAATGAGGGTTTTTTCTAATTCTTACCTGTAATGCAGAATTCATGAAGCAGGTGTTTCCAAGGTTACTGAGTCCACAGAGTCCAGGTTGTGAGAGGGAAGCATTGTCCCTGCAGTTGTAAGAGTTACAGACAAACCCAGAACCTCTGGAAAAAAAGACAATATAGTGAACTCTACAATGAGTTTGTCAAGTCTCACTACCATTTAAAAGTCACATCAAATTAAGTCAGAAAATTGTTTACTGAAATTTTTTTAACCAGGCTACCTGTTTCTGCTGCTTCATAGGGGCTGAATACCAGGAACATGAAATGTACGAGCTAACTTTGGAAACATTAATCCTTACAAAGTCTATTATTTATTTATTTATTCGTGGCTCATAACACGTTCATTCCCTCTGTCTGTAAGTAAACAGTACACTATCCTAATGCAGCAAGAGTCTATAAAATGCACTTTAAGAAATAATAAGAAAATTATGATCTGTACCTGGAAGGCTTCTACCACAATGGCAGATAGACAAAAGAATATAATCCTTTCCCTCATGCTCTGAGTCACCTCAAAAAACAGGCAATGCTCTGGCAGTTAGTAAGCTCTGGAACATGCACTACTTTTGCAAGTGAGCAAGGAACAGCAGAAGACAGTGGTTTCAAAAAGCAAAGTTTGATAACCAGGTACACAAGAGTAGTAGAACTCCTCTAGGGCACCATCACACTCCTTTTCTATACAGGCAAGGATGCACAGGATCACTCACATGAAGGGTGACAAAACAAAAAGAACATTCCTGCTCTTACCCCCTGCCCAGGTGGGAGCTGTTCAGTCCATAGGAGTTACTGCTATCACCGTTAGTAATGACAGAAGTGGCAGACACTGAGGAATAAGAACTTGCTGATGATTTTGAAGAGGTAGTAAAGTTTCTGCTAGTTGCAGTGCTTGATCTGGGAGAAAGGAAAAAGAAGCAGAAATAGTGCTACTACTTTTTTTATCCCCAGCCCCACCTCCCACAAAACTCCAAGGACTTGCTGAGCTACAGTTAATTACTCCACACAGAATGTACTGCTTTCATCTGTTCGATCACATCTCCAAACATTGTCTGGAACAGAAACATCAGGAAAAAAGTACCAGAAGTAGGAGCAACAATTATTGCTTAAAGGCAAATCTGGGTCCCGGACAGAAATAAGTAGCAATTCAGTGTGAGAGAGAGGGAAGCAAGATTTAATTTTATGAGTAAACCACCTTGAAACAAGCAAGCAAAATCCCCCAAATTTTAAGACCACAGAACACTCTACCTGCACTAAAAAGTGACCAGGTGAGTCCTTCCCTATCTGAAACTCAGACCATCTATTCAAACACAACATTAACCAGGAAGAAGATAATCAACAAGGCACTAAAATTTAACAGTGTCCTGTCACAGAAAGTTCCATAAAAAAAAAAGCAAAACGAAAAAAACAAGACAGTACTAATTCTGACACTAATTAATTTCTCTATAGTAAGAGTTGACTGGGATTTGGTCTAATCTCTCCATCTCTGCCCAAATAAACACACAAAACCAAAAGTAAAAAGGTGCAGGACACCAAGAACCACACAACAGTGGCTACTAGCCCCAAAACAGAGCAGAGAGCCAGGGCTCTCAAGCTTCAGCTTGTCCATTTATTCTTTTTTATTGTGGCCCTTGTTTTCAAATGATACAAACTAAAAATGCATATTCATAGTTCAGATGGTACTAAAAAAAAAAAATGTTCTGGAAAACCTCTGTGGGGAAAAAACTATACAACAATGAACAAAGCCATAAAGGCCATGACAAGGCAAAACACCTGGACAGCCTCAACAATTTGGAAATATAATAGCAGTAAAATAAATACAGAAGTAAACAAGTTACAGGAGAAGCTTCCAGATGAAATTGGAAAACCCCACACACAGTCGAAACCTGAAGCATGCTAAAAAACCTCACAAGCCAGCGCAACAAAAAAGCATACAGGAAAATATCCTAGAAAGAATGAGATCTACCAGAATAACTGAGAGAACCATTTCTGGGACAATACACAACATTCTGTTGTTATATGTTGGAGGTGGAACTTCAAGATGACCTGGACACCAAAGTAATATCAGTGGGAAAACAGAAGATCTAGACTATACAACAATTATCAGACTCATGCTCATAGGTGTGGGTTTCAAGGATCAAGAATAAAACAATTTAGGTAACAACACCATGTAAATCCATTAAGAACACATTTTAGAAGTCTGAAGTAGTGAATTATCTAGATGCAAAGGGGAGCAATCTAGAAAATGCTAGACTTGAGAACTAAGCATCTCTGCTTGACACATTTGATCTCTCAGAGAGAGAACAGAGAAACTCAGAAAATCATATGAAGAAAATCTACGGGTGAAAAAGGAAAATGAGGACAACCTCCTAAGCGATTTCAAGGTTTCCAACAGAAGCATAGAGAGACAGTGTTTCATCAAGAGTCACATAGCAACTAAAGAGTTCCAAGTACTTCAGCAGCATCCTACACAAACAAAATAAAAGCTAAGAATTACAAAGGAAGATAAAAAACAGATCAGAAAGCAAAGGTAACACACAAGTTACAGAGTGGGGAAAAGTCTACCCACAAGTCATCCAGGATTCTGAGCAAGGTCCAGCTAGAAAACTGGGATGGTTCATGTAAGTAGCAAAACAACAAGAGGTTAAGAGTTTTCCATATGAGATTAAAAGAACAGAAACCAAATATATTTGGGAAGATAAAGAATTCCACATATTCCTACATTTTAGAAATTACTCATCTATGTGTAGAAAGGAACTACTGAAGAAAGGATTTCCTAAGGACTGCAGCTTCTCCTCATTTCACAAGATGCTCACAAAGACAGCCATTGATTGCAGGTGAAGGGCACAGAGAGCAGCTAAGAAAAACATTTCTCTCTGAAAGCTTCCCACTTTTTAAGCCTGCAAAGCCATTGTTAATGACCCCACAGTACTGCAGGCTCTCAGGACTGCCTCATTTGCACAAGAGTGACAACAGAAGACCTGGATGCCAAATATTTATCCCCAATGCCACAAAAAAGGGTTTCTGTGGAACATGCAGACTTTGACTGGTCAAAGGCATCTGCCTCCTCTATTGCCATCTCTCTCACAGTATGTGACTTCTGCTCCCTCAGAAATGGAGGCCCCCAAGACCTTGCTCTGAAGTAAGAGAACCAAGTTATTTCATCTATGAAATTTGTGACCTGGAACCTTCCAAAATGCTCTGGCCTACTCAGTGGGTTACCACTGAAAAACAACATCATTTTCACAACACTGAAGCACATTGTCCCCATCTGCAGGTAAAGACAGCTGCTTTATCTTGCTACAAAAACTGTCAAAAACCAACACACATGGCAAGTGAGGAGAAATCTGGAGACTTACAGGACAAAGAGGATAAAATCAAATCATTCTGAGTCCATATGGCTGTTAAGTAAAAAAAAAAACAAAAACTTGTAAACAAATCAACTTGAAAAAATATTGTAAAAGGCTTTCAACTGGTTGAAAGGCACAGACAGAAAAAGTGTTTCAATTCATCTGAGGCCACCTTCAGAGCACAGAGTAGAGTCAGTCCTCCTCCTTTACAAAACCAATAATAAAATAGCAATTTTGTGACAAAAAGTTTTTGTCAGACCCAGATTAGCTGGGATTTTGTTCAATTGACAAAGCAGAGGAGGTAATGGATGCTCATTTAAGAAGTTTTCACATGCAAAAGCCTCTGTAACTTGTGTTACATCCTCAGGGCTCTTCTACAAGCCTGGCATCTACTGCAAACTCAAGCACTTCAAAGTCAGGGAATAAAGATCTGCACACAAAATATTTGGCCCAGTTGATGAAGGGGTCCTCTGAAATCACACAGTGTCAGCACACAGTGCTACAAGTAAACAGAAGATCTGGAAGAGGAAACAGCAAACCTAGCTGTTCTAGCTCCAACCAAAGAACCAAAAGGTATTTTACTGCTGCATATTGCAAAGGGAGAGAGATAGCTACCAGGCAGACACTAAATACAACTTCACTTCAGTTTTCAAGTACAATACCTGATGGAAAAGGTGCTAATTTTAAAGAACTAACACAACTTCTTGTTTGCCTTCACTAAGAAAATTATATCCAGTATGAAAAAAAAAGTGTGCTAGGGCTGAAATGGAATTCTACTAGTTCAGGACTTTATTTTGGGAGTCCTGTAAGTAACAATTTAAGAGTACTAAATTCCACAGAGTCATTGATATAATCTCCCTTCAGAAACAAAGTATGCCTCTAATTTTGAAATTCCTAGAATAAGTATAATCCATTCTCTCTTCTGAAACTTTGTCTAGAAGTAAAAGCAGTTTCAAACTACAGCAAGAAGAAAGTATTTTGTTCTTTAGAGAGCAGCAAACTAACCAACAGCAGTGGCCAAGTATAGGCTGAATATACCACTCAAGGACTGCTGTGGAGTTTAAGAGCATTTTTCCTGTAAAATTTCAGCCAGATTGATGGCTGGGGAAACACAAGGACAGCTGTCAAACCTGTGGAAAAGCTATTTCCTGTGGTAGGGGGCCAGTGCCTCTGACAAGCAGCAAATGGTGGGGAAAAATCCTGATGACACAGAACCACGCAGCCCATGGTCACTTTGCACACATGCTCTGTGAGTAGGAAGGATATGAACTCCCAGCTTGCCAGAACCTCTTTTGGCACTTGGGCAGTGATGCAGGCGCTCACCATTTCTCTATCAACAGCAGAGAGCTCTACATCCTGTTTGGCTGATGTCATCAAAACTCTAAATTCAGGAAAAACTCCCTCATAAGCTTACAGTAATAAACTGATGCAGCCCAGAAAAAAAAAGTTCCAAATATTAAGTTCCTAATGTATTTTCTGGAGCTGGGAAATAGAACACTGAAGCAAAATTTTGCCTGAGATAGGATGAAGCACGAGACAAAGTACAAAAGAACATATAATCCTAGTATCACTTAATACACCTTTTTCAGCCACCATTATCATCATCAAGTCAATTTCACAAGTTTCATGCTATAATAAGTAAATATTTTTACATCATTAGAAAATAGTAATCTACATACCAATACCCACTTTTATTTCTCTATTACTATAGGTTAAATCAAAGCCTTTGCATATCAAACTAGCTGCTGGAAAAGGACTACTCTGAGGCCTGAGAATGCTACACAGTTCCTTTTTAGCTTTGCTTCATGTGGAAACAAAAAGTTATGACTTGGTCTTACACAGCTGCCTCTCCCATACTGACTGCAAACCAGGTACATGATATGAATGTTTAGCTGCTTTTCACATGACAATCCTACAGAAAGTTCACTGTATGATCTCTCAAAGTACTGTTTCAAAAGAGGTTTCACTGACCTATCAGATCAACTCTTGAAGTTTAACACTAGTGTATCTTGATTTCAAACGAGATCACTTGGCATCAAGTTCTGTAAGTGAACTGTACTGTATAGAAAAATCAATATCAAGTCTGATGGCCCCTGGGATGGAACCAAGTAGGCATCAGACAGGAAAAGTCATCAAATTCTACTTCCTGTAGCAGGACTTGATATGAGCAGTTCCTTATCATTGCAAGCAACTTCCATTCTACACCATTCACTCTATACACATAACATTTCACCAATTGCCCTGCAACTATCCATCTCTTTTCTAAATCAGACAGCACTGAGAGAATCTGCATCACTTTTACAGGCTTCTCGGGAGGTGGGGGGGGGGGTGGTCAGCTGTTTCTATACCCTCTTTAAGGGGGTACTACCAGAACTCTGAGCATTCACTACTGGGAGGTTTGGGAATACACTCTAAGATCCTTTCTATTCTACAACAGCAAAGGACAGATTATTTGTTTCACTGTGCAGTGTGCAGAGGTAGCTTTTTAAGCACACTACTTCAACACAAATAGCACTTTTGCCTCCTAAGAACTATAGAAACCCTAAGGTATTGAATCCTTATAAAACTTGTTTGAAACAGGCTTTAAAACACACTCTTGCTAAGAAAAGAAACCAGCAGCAGAACCACTGAAGAATATTTATATTTGAGATTTTTCTCTCCTTCAAAATAACCAAAACAAAGCAAGCCACAACAGCCAGTGATAAACAGGCTTTCACAGAGAACATGTGGTCACTAAAGCATAGCAAACAAGCTACACAAAATAACAGAAACCTTTAGAACATGCTTGCTTACTTTGCCAGGCAATGCTGTCCAGGCCATGTGCCATCTTCATTTTTCACTTCTATTAAAACAACCTGAAAGAGAGTGCAGGTAATAAAAGTAACTGCAAGTCTGTTACACATTTTGCAAAAGCATTAGCAAATCCCATTGTAAATGTTTGCTCAAAGTACATAAAAGCAAGTGAAAAAAAATACACATCAGCAAAAGCACTACATGAAACAAAAAAAAAAAAAAAAAGAGAGAGAAAAAGTTATGCATCTTACCTGACCCTGATAGAGCCCTGCATCTTGCACTGTGCTATCCAGTTTGCTGAGCTGCTCATAAGTGTTACTCATATACCTGTTCCATAGCCTGGTTTCCTTCTCAGCTGGGATATTGAACAGTTTTCTCATTTCTTTCTCAATGGCAGCTGCTCAGGATAAAGTAAAAACACCAAAATTCCTAAAACATGAGTGCTTTTGAAGAAACATTAAGACATTCATTCAGCAAGGAGGTACATCCCTTATCCTTCAAGATCCTTCAAGTAGAACACATATCATGGAAGTTATAATTGCTCATATAGTTTGTAAGTCCAAAAAAATTAAAAACTTCTGTTTTCAGTCATGTGTTTGCCTGTCAAGGGCTCAAACAAATAACATGTAAGACACTTTGAGAACTTTCTGCCCAAAGGCCAACTTCTCTTAATCCGAAAACAAAGGTTCAAGTTTTCAGTTACGACTGTCAAGTTGTCCATAAAGATGCTGTGTTGGTTTTGAATGGCCTGCTCTTTGCTAGTGGGGGAGGA
>VZRH01001409.1:85231-110220 GCA_013397555.1 Urocynchramus pylzowi | reverse complement strand
CCGGGAGCCGCCTCCGACCCCGCCCCGAGGCGCCGCCCGCCGCTCCCGAGTGCTGCCCCTGGCGGGCATCGCCCCCTGCGAGCCCCGCCCGCGGCTCCGGGCCTTGGCGGAGCGCGGAGAGTCGGCCCGGGCCTGCGCTGAAAGGGGCTTTGATCAGTGAAATGCGCAGAGCCGGGGTGGTTTTAAAACCCACAGTTAACAGGGAAATATCACCGACCCTCGGAAACGCGGTGGAAAAGCAGTAAAACACAGTGGTCCCAGGAGTTGCAGCTTTCATAGTGACACGGCCACCCGCGTCCAGGGATGGCACAGTGTGGCACAAAGGCTGCAGCATTCTCCAAAGACACCAGTGCCACCGAGCATGGCTTTGGGGAGAGAAACACCTTCAGTTTGTGCATCAGGAAGAGGAACAGGAGGGGCACAAGAAAGAGGGCCAACAAATTCCCTTCTTCAGTTCTGTAATTTTTCCACCTCTTTGAGGCTGGTGTAGTCTACAACACAGGGTTACAGCTTGGTATATCCTCACTAGATAAAGAGAAGTATGCTCCTTTTTCAACTTCAGGGGTTGCTTTTCCCCATCCTTTGCTTTTCCATTTCTTGGCTAGCTGCTTCAGTCTTTTTGCAGGAGTGTTAGATCATGCATTATTGACTGCTCTGGTCTCCACAGACTGAAGGCAGCCCTAAGTGATCTGGGCTGTTTCTTGTCCTCACACCAAGCAAGTGGCCTGGCTGTCCCTCCACAGGTCTTCATGAACCACTGCCCTTCCCCAGACCACCCTGTGAAGAAGCAGGTCGGGGTCAGGCCTTGTGTCCATGTCCATGGGTTGGACCAACAGGGACTGTGGAGCAGCACAGCCCAGCAGGAACAAAGAGCCAGGGCCTCAGCTCCAGTGCAGCTCCCAGGGGGAAGCAGAGAGCCCCTTCTGAGGCTCCTGCCAGCATCTGCGCCAAGTGAGCTCCTTTCACAACAGCCCAAGGTCAGACAGCTGCTTATCAGCCCTGGCCACCAGCCAAGGCAGCCTGGGCCTCCACACGGGGGGATACGCTCAGCCCCCCCTTGCTGTCTGCTCTCTTTCATGCTTGGGAGCAAGAACTTGTCACGAAATGCCAGCTGTCACTAACAGGCCCCACATAATGCTGCCTCTCTGGTCCGGGTGCCCAGGTGACTGCAGGATCTGGGGGGTTTGCTTTGAGCTGCTCTTGGCACCTGCCCCAATGAGTGGAATAGTTCCAGTTCCCAGCTGTGGCAAGTTTTTGGGGACTTTCCTGATTGTCTTGCATCTTTGGGGACCTGCAGTGTGTTGCAGCGGTGATGGTAGAAGCCATGTCAAGTGTCCTGAGAGAGATCAGTGCTGGAAAATGGCTGATGAGCAGAGGCACATGATCCATGTTTGCTCTTGAAAAAACTTGACAGCTACAGTCAACGCAGACTCCTCCTCACCCACCCCTGGACACAGTGAGCCACAGCTCCTGAAGAAGAGGAATTTCCCTTCTAGGGTGGGGCCACATCTCTGCTGCCACTTTTGACCTCAGACTGGCACCTTCACTCTTCTGTCTGGTCCCAGGGAACTACTCTGAAATAAGGGAGTTTACTTTTGGGGCCCTGCCCTTTCCAGAGAAGCACAGGTTAGGGCTTTCCCTTCCTTGATGAGCAAGTTTTAAGGGTACAGAATGAACTTCCTTGTTGGCTCAGAGCTATGGCCTGTGCTTGGACACATTCTGTGCAGCCTACTCACCTGGGGTCCAGAGTGCCAGAAGCTCCAGCAGGACCAGACGGGTTCAGGGGACCCCTTTTGGGCTGTGTGACAAGTGACAGTTGTCCTACAAGGTCAAAAAATTGCTGTTTAACAGCAACAGCAGCAAGTAATCACAAAGGCCACCAAGGTACACCTTCTGGCCTCCTGCTTACATCATGTCCCTGCTCCTGGTAGTAAACTCCCTCCCCTGCCCAGGGGCTGGCACTTAGCTGCTTGCTTTTCCCCTGCTTCTTCCACAGCTCCCTGCCTGCCTGGCTCGCTCTCCGTTAGTGCTGAGCTCTCATTTCCCAGGTCAGGTCTGGCCATCTGTGTCCTCAGCTCAGTTTCATCCAGAGCAAATGTTGCTTCACATTTGTCCAGAGGTGACAGATGTGGCAGGAGCCCAGAGCAAGCCAGGCTGCCAGCCCTCAAAGGCAGGAAAGCTGACTGATAACTGAGATGATGGTGTAGGTCAGCAAAAGCTTAGTCACACTGGGCTAACAGTCTGGGTTGAAGAGCAGCAGATACAAAGCCACAGGCTTTGAGGAACAGGCAACCTGACTCCAAACCTGTAAGAGCTGTTCTGTAATTGTGGCCATAGCAGACTGTAACCCCACATCCCTGCAAGACAGAAACCCCCCCAGATTTGCTCAACTGCAACACCCCTCCAAAAAAGGGAACTGCAAATGCGCAACTAAACTTGTCAACAGGCCAGCAAATTAAATCCTCCCTGGCAGCCCCACAGCTGCAGTTGAGAACTTCCTGCTCTGTTCAACCCAGTCACCCTACAGGGGGAGGACAAACACCCAGGACAGGAAGGAGAGAAGGGTGGGGTGGGTGAGACCACTGGGCTTGTCAGACAATTCACTCTGGGTGTCTGTGGCTGAAGAGGAAGGACAAAGACCAGAGGTACAGGGCATTCCTATGTCTGGGTCTGCTTCTCCTTTGCTGCAGGAAAAGTAATCAGGAATTGTCCAAAAAAAGAAAAAAAGTGACACAGGTGTTTTGTATGCCATTATAGGATGCAGCCAGGTGCTCAGACATGGATTGTCATCAGCAGCTGGACTCCCTCCTACCCAGCTGAGCGAGGGAGGCTCTCAGCTCAGCAGCAGCTGCTGTAAATACCAATGTGAGCATGGAGATGCCTACTGCTGTTCCCTGGCCTTTCCTCCCCAAGGAGCAGCACAATCCACTCTCCAGCATGGGTGCAGCAAAGGGCCTACACCTCGAGCCCAGCCTGTGCTGCAGGGCTTGAAGGCCTCCCTCATGCAATGCCATGGCAAACACCCTGCCTTGTGCAACCTCTGCCACAGCTCCAGTGCAGCCCAGCTGCTGCAAACCATCACATGCTCCCACAGCAACTGCATCTTCTCCTCCCTTCCTCCTACTCCTACAGCCTCCTCCTGCTCCTCTAGTCCCATGCTCAGGACTGACAAATCCAACTCAAGTGATGCACTCTCATCTCACTGAGTATCAAAAGCTCCTGGAAAGCTTTGCTGCTCACTGCGGGGGCCAGGTGAGATACTGCAACTCGGCTCTGCTGCATTGTTTGGAAAGCACCGCAAGCAGCAGATGGGTATCCCTTGCTGGGAAAAAAAACAAGTATTAAAGCACTTGCAACTGCTCAGCGAGTTCTCGCTCAGCTTTATGAAAAATGCTATTTCTAATTCAGGCTGTCAGATGCTGGGACAAAAACCCAGAGTGAGGAATACAGACACCAGGATACAGGGAGCTTAGAAAACTGCCTTTATTCTATTAGTTCTTGGAAAAATGAAAATACAGAAAGAGTTTAGTTGGCTGCAGAACAGCAAGAAGTTCACAGGTTAGGAGTCTGATCACTACATGGTAACCAAACTTACACAAAAAGTTTCTTTTTTTTTTTTTTAAGTTTTGAAACTGGGTCCAGCAATGAATTTAAGGCAACTGAACAGTTCAGAAGCTTTGAGTGTGAGCAGGCTGTCTTTTCTCATCCCTACAGCACGTTATGGAAAAAACTCCTCCTGGATGTGCAGACCACTCATATAATTCAAACAGGTCAGACTCTTACAAATGAACAGGGGAAGAGGATCAGCTGCTTTCCACCGGACTTTATTTTCAAATACAGTTTCTTAAAAAACCCAGAACACCTTAACGCAGAGGTTACAAGTAACAGTATTAGGAAATCCAATTATACAAAAAATACTACATCTAAGCTGGGGTAAATAGATTTATTTTTGGTAACATACATTTAAACTGGCACTAATTACACAGTAACTAAAAGGTAACTAACATGAAACAACAGAACCCTCACTTTTCCTTAGCTGAATGGGACTTGGTCATTTCAGAGTGATCACATTTTCAAATTAATGTTTTACACCAAGCCATGAAAATCAGATCTTCCTAAATGTGATAGCACTGAAGCTACTCTCGATTCCATACAGCCATGTAACGGTTGTACTCAATTAGAATAGGACGTTAGTTATAAAGTAGTTACAGACCAATCCTCTGTGTTGACAGCTTTTTCTCTTTACAGAGACAAGAAAGAAGATAGAGAATTGTCTTCAATTAGCGCCTGGCATATCCTGTGAGTGCAGAAAAGGTTTGTTAAAGGAATGTTGAGGTTAACCTTGGGTGCACAGATGAATTTGATGCAGATTGTTATAAAAATCATGGTTGGCTTCTAAATACTGGTAGCAAGATGACTCGATTTTTAAATCTCTTAAGTAAATTATAGATAATGAAAAAGGCCAGTAATCATACACTAAGATTAATAAACAGCACTTCAAAATTACTCAAGTGCAGGGTGCTGCTTTGGCCATCTTCCTCTGGCCACACTTTATAAGAGAAGGCACCCGGACTTTTTCTTGCCACGCCGGGCTTGCAAAGCAGCTCTAGTGGCCATCTCAAACACCTCCCTCACACCGTCTTTGGTCTTTGCCGAACACTCCATGTACCCGAATGCACCAATGCGGTTTGCCATATCCCGGCCTTCCTCGGGTTTGACAGGCTCCTGCAACAGCACAAAAGCAGAAGGTGAGAACAGCCCAAACCCACAATGCTCTTCCCCTTCCCACCCAGCTTCCCAACAAAGGCAAAGGGATTTCTGGATTAAGTACACGTAATGAACTGGTTAGTTAAAAATCCAATGCCAGAGGACACAATCATTTTTCTGATATCTCTGAGCTTGAAAGCTGCAAGACTTTTTGAAACTTGAGCAAGTGACTGCCTATTTCTGATGAAGCATTTATACAACTCTTTGCTACCACTGAAAAAAAGCCTATGAACAAATCCCCAGATCAATGCCTCAGTCTTTGTATATAGGTGTTGATCAGACAGCCCACAGAAACCAGCAGCCAGCTGTGGGTGCCAGTTTAATGCTCTGCTACAGCCACCACACACTTCTGCCATTTATTGTAAGGCTCTGAAAGGAACCTGCCTGCTTCATTTTGGCCAGCTCTCGTCTTGTGTGCTCGTCATTCCTCAGGTCCTTCTTGTTTCCTACCAAGATGATAGGCACGTTGGGGCAGAAATGCTTCACCTCCGGGGTCCACTTCTCTGGGATGTTTTCTGAAGAAAATAAATAGAGGCATGACTGTACAAAACGCCACTTCTGGGGAGAGTTTTATTTTAAAGCTTTTACAAGCTGCCTGAGTCACTGTAACTTGATAATTTACACTGATTCCCTTTTTTCTGCTCTTCATAAGGAAGCAAATAGACTGTTCTGGTGTTACCAAAAAAGACAAGCCTGTCTGTGGTAATTTGAAGGCTGAAGGACATGTAACATCTTGGCTTCTTTCATCAGCTACCTGACAAGGGTTAGCACAAGGGACTTTGAAGAACAGCATGAAGAATTCTGGACTGGAAAGTTATGGAATATTTTGCTTCAAGAGAAGCATTTTATTTATCTCCAGAAGCTAGAGATGGGCACAGTAATGAAGCCTAAGTTTTAATCTCACTTCTTTTCCTAAAGCAACACAAAACAACCCCTCTCCCCTTACTGTAGTAGAACTGTTCAACACACTAATTACAGATACACAGAAACAAAGGATTGGGGTAAGTAATTTTCAATCTGCCATTTCTCCCTACATGCAGCAAATGAATTTGTTCTCATACACAAGCAACAACCTCCTCACATCCCTACATGACTTTAGTTTTTTAGTGAAAGGAGGACCTGGGGGCTTTTGAAAGCAAAACCTTGACAAATTCTGTATAGCAGGAAGTGCGGAACAGCCTAAAACATCTGGCTGTGCTTTCATAAGCTCTTAGACATTTGAGATTCACCAGTGGATGTAGCTGCAGGCTGCATAACCACATTTTATCTTCATGAAATTCCATTCAGCTTTTGAAGAGACGTTTACTATTATGTCATATGGCGTATTTTCTTGCTTGAAGGAACAACTTAGACAAGGGTTTTGAAGCCAGTTTTTGCACTAGAGCCAAAATACCAATTCTGCAGCTGCACCTGGAGTGCTCAGGTGTGCTGGCCTCTAGATGCTGCAAACCTGAAAAGCTGCCTGGCAGTTCACTGCTCCCAGGGACCCTGGCACCCAGATACTGGTGAGAAGAAAGGGAGGAGTAGGAAGAGAATTTTTACAATCTGGGCAAACACAGAGTGCTGCTGGAGCTCTCGTGATGCTCAGTGTTGCTGGAGAATTCCCTAATGTCTGAAAAATCAGCAGCAGTTCTGAAACTAGGAAAGCTCCCAAGAGAAAATACATTCTACAGTGCAATTTCCAAGGGGAATATATTGATATAGAGAAGTGGTTCTGATTAAATTAGAGATCTACTTACCTAAACTATCAGGACTATCAATTGAAAAACACATAAGTATAACATCAGTATCTGGATAAGAAAGCGGTCTAAGTCGATCGTAGTCTTCCTGTCCTGCTGTATCCCACAAAGCCAACTCAACCTGCAAAATTAAGATAAGGGGTTAGTCAGATCACCAGGAAAGTTCTGATTCAGAAGCCAGGAACACAACAGGAGTGAATAAAATATTTCAGTCAGTACCACTCAAAAGGAGGAGACTACAAGTTCTCCTTTGACAGGAGAACTATTAGGAATTTTATATTCCGTAACTCCAAAAATCAACTTATTGCTGCTTGTGAGTATTTTCTTTATACCTATGACCACTGTCAATTCTCTAAAAGGACATAAAGGCTACCAGCAGAAAAGCAAGATGAAAGAATCAAAGGGAATCGGCTCCAAAGGGCTGGGAAACTCTCTGACAAGCATCCCAGAAATACAATTTTCAGTGAAAGTGGACTAAGTATATGCTTTTTAGGATTATGCACATTTTCAATGGGTTTACAGTGGAACCTGTAGTGACTAAGAAATGTCAAGATCGTACTTATTTGTGCACAAATTTAACAAAACTGATTTGTGTGTAAAGCTTCTTGTTACTAAGAAGTAAAGTACTTAATGTTCTCATTTTTTCTACTTTTGCTGGAGCTAGGTGAGAACACCCCAATAGGATTGTTTAAAACTGTAGAAGGAATAGCCAACATTTAAAGCAAAGTACTTAAAAAAATATAATCAAGCTCTTTAGGTACATATAGTCTTGCTTAAGATTCTCTGATGAGTCTGCCTTCACAATGGAGTGGGTGCCTTTTTTAAAACCTTGCATTCAAAAATTCCAGGAAAAAAGTCCACAGCAGCTCAGATAAAGACAGATGGGCAGAACTGGAACCCAAACGTGAGCCTGCATGTGCAATGTAACTGTCTGTTGAAATTGTGAAGAGACAAAGTCCTGAGTTGCACACATATACAAAAATAATCTTCTGCATTTCAGTCAGAAATACTCCTCCTCTCAGAGTCACCTCTGCAGTTGCAAATGCGAATTCTGTATTTCTAAAGAGATGTCTGTTGATGGTTCCCTCATATGACACTGGAATCAGCTCCTAAAACACCACATCTCCTACCATCACCTCTTTGTCTTCATAAAACTTCTGGACATTTCTGGTAATGCTTCTCTAGGAAGACAGGTAAGTGGCTGTCAAACAGCCAGAAGAGGCTTAAACACTGCTCTCCTACAAACTTTTGTAATCAAATTTTCTGAAAACCAAGAGCTTAGGTAAAATATTTCCTCTAGTTACAAAATTAAAATCAGCTGACACTGCTCAAGCTGCTCATGCTATTTTCCTTTAGCTACTGGCTGCATATAGCTGATAGGGCATGATTCCCTATTCTCTCATTCAGAGATGCAGAGATTCAGGCAGAAAGGAATTAGGAAGTTAGACTTGGTGATAAGGGAGAGAAATGGATATCATACATATTTAAAACAATAGTCCTTAGAGTCTAAAATACAATATAGAAACTGTAGAACCTGTCACTTGGGAAAAAAAACATGTCCTAATATTAGTCTAAAAGTAAATTTTCTTTTACTGATTCACATTATGGGAGAGGAAAGCTCTTTTTAGAGCATGAACTATCATGACTAAATCCATAAATAACCCATCCCTGCAACAGTAGGAAATCAAATTTAACATAAAGTCCAAAACTAACTCAAAAACCTCTTTTTCTCCGGTCAGGATCGACAGTCACTGCAGCTGAACCAGAATGGACTGAAAAATGTCCCGGCTGTACCTGAGCCCAGAGCAAAGGCAATGTCACACAGGGACAAAACAGGGAAGCTCAGCACCATCAGCCCCAAGACCTGCCACATGCTTGACCTACAGTCCCATGGCAGAATCAGCTCTGTGTGGTTACAGCACCCAAACAGACACAGGCTGTGCCTGTCTGAGAGGGTTTGTAAATAGCTGATCTTTCAAGGTGCAAAGCTCCTGCTTTGTGTGCTTCTGGAGTATCCTGGAAAGCGACAATTTTGCACATCACCCAGCACCCTGCCGACAGAAGTGCAGAAGGCAACCTACCCAGGGATCAGCACCTACAGCTGCCCCCTGGAGCAAGTGTCTGACATGTCTGCTTGTATGGTAAACAAAAGGACTCAAGAAGTTCCACTGATTAAAATCTGATTTTCAAAATATTTAAAGCTAAAATGATATATTTTAATAATTAGTTTACTGAAGTACAAACTAAAGAAGAAGCTCAGTGAGCTGTGGCTACACTTGGGTGATAAGAATTATGTTCCTTCAGCCAAGCAGGACAGATGATGCTGATGTACACTACAAAAATCAACCCCCTTAATCAACCTGTCTGTCATCTGTTCTCAGTAAGATGCTACATGTTGCTAGGAGTGGGTATGAAAAACAAACCTCTCCAGGAATTAGTCTTTTGTTAATTACAATACCAGGTCCCTATCAAAACAGGGACTCTGTTCCAAAGGTCAGTAGCCCCAATACCCTCAGCATCTTTGCATTGCTCCATCCCCTCCCACCTGCTGCAACAGTCTACTCAGACTGACTGCATGGCTTTTAGAACCTCAGCTTGTATACAGTTAGAAGCACCTTGTTAGACAGACACTGGATATGAGCACGTTCTAGCAAGGCCAGTATTTTTTTCCACAGGAACATCCTCAATATGTGGTTAGTGCTTATATTGTAAATATATTTTTAAATATTAAGTAAGTGTGGAGATGTCCATGCTATTCTGAACAAATACCAGTTTATTCTGGCTCTTAGAGAAGGGTTGACATACCTGCTTTCCATCCACTTCAATATCTGCTACGTAATTTTCAAAGACAGTGGGAACATACACTTCAGGGAACTGGTCTTTGCTAAATACAATCAGCAGACAGGTCTTTCCACAGGCACCATCTCCCACTATAACCAGCTTTTTTCGAATGGCTGCCATAGCTGAAAAACAAAACGGTGACTTGTTAATTCAACTGTTACAGCTTTTAACCGAGATGCTAACAATTAATAAACACCAAGTCTTCAATTAATAAGACCTTTTAAATTGATTGTACAATTAGAGAGACAGACATATCTGGACTTGGGTAAGTTCAGATTCCCATCCTTTTAGGAAAAAACACTCCCCAGCACTTATCAACATACCAGTGAGCCCACTAGGTGCAAGAATAATAGAAAGGAGAGGAGATAGGCCTGGTTTAGCATTTATTGATCTGTTCTAAAGGCTGAGATAGCACCGTTCAGAGACAACAAGTGAGTGAACAGCACTGTCCCAGGGTACCCTCTCAGAAGTGTATTCCAGGTAATCATATATAAGATGCTTCAATTTAAGGGCAGTAACATTTTCTTATCACACTCAGTTGTCTTAACTACAAAGTGCCAGTCAGCTGGGCTGAGGAGCACCTGCTGCCACGTCAGAGCACCAACAGAAGGATCTCAAGGTAACCGGTTCCTCAGATTACAACCACCACTCTGCAAAGGATTTTGGCAGGACACATCTCACTCCTCAACCCACTTTCCTGGGCATTAACCTGCTCCCAGGCTAACAGAGTCTGCTGTCAGCTTGCAGCAAGAGAAGGGGGTACTCAGAGGTGGAGACCCCCGTGGTACTCCATGCAGGTCTCTGCTGTGCAATGAATTGATCAATGATGAATTGATTGGTCTGTATCAGGACCATACAAATCCATGACCTGCTCATGAGCAACTCTGGCCTCAAAAAGACAATATAAAAGCTTGAAAAGCTTTAAGGGAAGCCTGGAGTCAGGGTGGGGCTGAAGGAGATGGTTGTTTTGGATCTGGCAAAGCAAACAAAACCAGCACTATGCTCCAGCCTAAAAAAAACCCCAGCCTGCTCTCTCTTTTCTCCAGGTGTTTATTTGTGACCAGATGCAGGGACAAGCCAGAGATTTAGGGAGTGACCTGCCTACACCAGAGCGCAGTGAGGACAGACCCATAACGATTTTCTTCTCCATAACAAAGGCACTCCAGGGGAAGCCGCTTAGTCATCCCATGAAGCTTCCTGGAAATGGAGCAAACAGCAACGCCACCGCCACCACAATACCTATGACGGCATGACCAAAATAACACAGAGGGAGCACACTGTGAGTTAACTTTTGCCATGACAAACACAGAACAAAGTTCTATGAGGATGACCAGGGCTGCTGGCAAGGGGAGAAGGCCTCAAAGAAGCACAGGAGAGATTTAAAGGATGCAGCAAAAACATTTTATCCTTTTCACTTGATCTCTTGCCTCATGAAATCAAGTAAAAAGGTAAAACTACCATCTAAAAGCAAACTTTGGTACTGTTAGGTGGTGAAGAAGCAGTGGATATTACTGAGAGATTCTGTACTTCTGCTCCAGGTACAGAGAAATGTTCCAGGTACCATTTCAACCCACCAAGCCTTGTCAGACACCACTGCTCAAGTGATCCAAATCCACATCTAAAGTGAGTTTCTTTCACCTTGCAAAAATATATGTACACAAGTTAAAGTTTTTACCTTAGAGACTTGGGGTTATTTTTACATTTGTGGAAGGTTTTCAATGATCCAAGCCTTATAGAAGTTTTCTTTCCATTGTTTTAATGATTTTGAATACTTTCTAGCAATGGTAGTATTTGAATTTTACAACACTGGAAATTATCTGTCCTCTGTACCAACTGAAGATCAACTACTTGTAACTTCTATTTAATGTCAGTTTTGGCTAATCTGCCCTTCAAGTCCTACAAAACCTCTGAAGTATAATCTACTCGTGTGCTCCACAACATTTACAATGAGAAAGTTTCCCTCAGGGTGTACCCTCGCCCTTCTGATGTACTATAAGCCCATTACTGTTTATACTGTTTTTCGTGGCCATAAGGAAATGGATTATTTATTCCCTTTCCCCAGTGTAGTTGAGAATACATTTAGTCTTCTCTTCAGGCAAAACAATGCCAGTTTATTCAAGCCTTCTCTGTAAATCATATTTCCTAGACTTTCCCATTGCTCCCTTCTGGGCAGAGTCCAATTGGCACAAATTTACCAAAGCGTGCAGCCCAAAAGCTGAATCCAGTATTTCTCCTAGGGCTCCGTGAAGAGTGCCCAGAGCTGAAGGATTAATTTCATTGATCTTCTTGAATACCCTGCTTAAACACCAATCTGGAATTATGTGTCTTTTTCCTTCTTCTTCCCCTTCCCTGAAGACAACACTGTTGATACAGTCAGCTTTTAATTCCTGATAGTTCACAGACTTTTTTTCATTCAGATGTCTATAGAGTGAGTAGTTCTCTCTTCACACAGCCCAGTATCCACTGCCACACTTTTATTTATCCTTACAGTGACTGATGGTTTATTCTGCCTTCAGGTTCTACTCTGTCCTTCGGTTTCATCATGGTCTGTTGGATGCAAGTTTAATAGTAGTGATTGCCAGATAATTATCTAGGCCATTGATGAAACCACCCTGGAGACACAGTGGGTGGCTGATGGAATGGGATAACCTGTCCCTCCTTGCCATCCTCCCTCCATTTCCCTTCTATGCTGGTGGCTGGGACTGGCCTGTGATGCCTTGAGTTACCTGCAGTATCACCCAGGGTAGGTGAACTTTTGGCATCACCTACAGCTAACTGTATTTTTCAATGGAGTATCAGATCAACTCTATCTTCTTCTAAATATTTCTGTCACTCAGATTATTTTTTAAGTGTTCCTTGCCAGTTAAATTTTATGCTTTAGCCTTCTACATACCTATGCCTAAGGTCTACAAGGAAACTACAATTGTGTAAAAAAAATAAAATATCCAAACCCATTATTCAATGTAGATCTTTCTACAAATCCTTCTCAAAAAAAAAGCCTGAAAAATTTATGGATATATATATATCAAAATTATTTCAGGAGCTTTATTTTATCTCCTCAGTATCTTTTTCCTGAGAAAAGCCTATCATGAAACTCTCTGCCTGAATGCTTCCTGAGATGTGTTGACATCATTGGAACCCAAGATGCCCTTCAGCAGTGTGTGCTCAACCACTTCCTTCCCACTGCTCAGGACCTGCCCCATGAGGCTCCCCCGCTCAGAGTTCTGTGCAGGACCATCACCAGGACAGATCAAACCTGCCCAACAGTCCCCTCCGTCTAGTACATTCAAAATCTAGGGAATTAAAATTCCCTCAACATCACCTTCTAGAGGATCTTTCTGGACCATCACAAAAAGCCTCAACCACATTATCATTTTTTGGTGACCCATGGCCTCATATTTTTTACTTTAGTTTCACCTTCCACAGCATTACCACAAAAATATTCATTCTAGAACAAGTGTGTTGTGTAAAATTCAATTCAGGAGACAAAGGTCATCACTTAAATTCTCCAATTTTCAGAAGCAGCCCAGATTATAAATGCTGGGTAGATATAAACACCTCAGGATGTCAGCTCTGATCATTAGATAGACACCTCCACCCACCTCAGAAGGAAGTCACCAAACATCACAACCACTTCTTTCTACTTATCATTATCAATGAACCATAGAATGGTTTGGGTTGGAAGGGATCTCCTTCCAACCCAAATAATATAATTAAGATCATATCATTCCAACCCCCCCACCATGAGCAGGGATACCTTTCACTAGACCAGGTTGCTCAAAGCCTCATCCAACCTTGAACATTTCCTAATTTAGGAATTCCTTGAATTTCCTAATTTAGAGGATTCAACGTACAGATCAGCATCTTTCAGCTAGTTATTTTTAGCTAAAATAAATATATTCCTCTTCAGTGGGCAGCTGCAATGGGTTGTCAGGTCTGGCAAAGACTCAGAAAAACAACATCTTGGTAGCACAATAGAGAAAAAAATGGATTGTTAGAATGGAGCTGCATCTTAGTGGTGCGTGTTGCAAGGACAACACTAACAGCATTCACAGCAGTCGGGTCTTTCTGGTGCATTCTGACATGCTCTGGTTTTCTTCATCAAGTATTCTGAAACAAGGAAATACATCAAATTTCTACCAGCAGTATGTGGGAATCAAAGCACTTTGTCGGCCTGAAGAGTTTCATTTAAGATGCACATTACACACAATTTACTATTTGCTGTAACACAGCTTTTCACCAGTGAGCACATGCCTACATTTAGAGCTAAAACACCTCTATGAACTACCTGAGAGGGTGTAACAAACAGACCAAACCCAAGCTACTACTGCCTCACTGTAACTGAACAAAAATACTACACATTCATCCTTTTACACAACACATAGAGCAGGAGGAGTCCAATAAAAAAAGAAAGCTGCTGGAACTGCATCACTGATGATGCATGCAGAACACTGAGCAAGAAGTAATTTATCCCAATTAGTATAGCAGAATGGCTGCAGTGATCTTCTAAGAGAACCTGTGCTGTCTTCTGCAGCAAGGCAAGAGATCTGCAATTTTTCCTACTCTTAAATGGACCACTCTTCCCACCTTTGCACTTATAGGATTCTCAAAACCAGCTAGTCTGCTAGATTCAAAGTGGAAACTCTCACAACATGACTCAAGTGACTCATCTGAATGGAAGAGATTCAATTATGACATTTCCCCAGCCTCAGCCAGTGTCTTTCACAGGTATTACAGGAGCTTTAGACATCATTTGCTCAATCCCACTAACATCACAGGAGGTTACAACACAAGGAGCTCCTGTTTTCTGAGTTGCCACACTAATATCCTTGTTACAGGAAGCTGCTGTTTCTAAGTGCAGTGAGGCTCCAAGACTCCTGCAGCATAAAGCCCTGCTTGTTAAGGGAATCCACCAAATACTCCAGAAGAATTAGAAATGGGGAAAATATTTTTTTCCATGTTTTAAACATACTCCCCCCAAGTATTACTCTTTACTGCAAGGGAATTTGCCTCTTCAGCATGTTATTTATTTTTCCAAGGAACAGCTTTTCTAGTGCCTCCTCTCCAGCAAGTCCCAAGGCCACACAGCATGAGTGAGGATTGTGGACACACTGTTGACATTCTGAAGTTGGATAGGCTGGCAACAAACACGCCAGGTTTGTCTGTCTCATTCTGGATCTCATCCTGGAGAAAGTAACTGATGGAAGAAACAGCCCTTTACCATCACATAGGTACCACAACTGTATTTAATTTCAATTACCAATTAACTACTAGTAACTTTATGTTGCCTGCTATGTATACAGGCAGATCCTTTGCATAATGCAGAATTTTGTAAAAAAAATTTATATTTTTCTGGATACTACCTATCACAGGGGAGAATGGACTCTATCCCAATCCCTCAACTGCTTCTGCCTCAGTACCTGCATTTACTCTGAAAATGTACTCACTTTTGTTCAAGTCTGGGGTGGAGGAAGAAAGAGTTTTCCCCAAAGACTCCAGGGATCAAGAGGAGATGAGCAGGCTTTTCTCGCAGTTTTCTTCTGGCCATTTAGCAAGGTCAGATATTAACACCGAGAACTAGCAAAGCGGTTTGGAGTCCAAAGTAGATCAGCCCCAAAGCAAACAGGTCTGATTTTAGAGTAGCTGTGTACAGTGAAGAAAGAGACTGAACATAGAGCATCTGAGTAGGTGAAGTGGCCCAAACACTATGACCAGGGAAGGGGTCAGGCAAACAGGCCAGGAGGAGAACAGCAGAAGGATGTAACCACCCCTCTAGAAGAGAATCCAGGATTCCCACATCTCCAACAGCAGGCAAGCATCTCAACCTTCTCCTCCACTGAAGTCCCAATGGAGAATGTCAGCAACTATACATTCTGTAATCCTTTTTTGCTGCTCACTTCTCATTAGTGAGAAGCACATATAAACAAACAGCAGAAATACATTTCAGCTTGCTGCTGAAATGCTAATCCTGCTACCTTTAATCAGCTTCCTTCAGCATATGTAAGCCTATGCATGCTATCACGCAATTTTCCACCACATAACCAACACAGGATGGCCCTGCTCTTCCATCGCAATAGTTATGAAGTAAAAGAAAATAGGACCCCAATTCACCTCTTAGAGAAGCTGCAAACTGGGAAGTCAACAGCTTTGGGACTGAAATAAAAGTAAGAAAAAAAATTATGGAAAAATGTGACTCAATCACACAAAGGATCTAAAAGATCCTGGAATCCGTACATACCCCAAAACATGCAGCAAGCGACCACTTGTTTATTGTCTGAACTGATCTGTACAGCCACACTGACAGTAAAGCCAGACACACTAAGCTCAGAGTGATCTGCTCTTTTGACACCATGAATAACCTGAAATCAAGCATTACTGGGATGGAAACTCAATTCAATTCCAAGCCACCACAATCAAAACACTAAAAACATGAATGTGATCACCTCTATCAAGAGGACAGTCAACACATTTCATTGTAATGACTGAGATTTTCTTAATTCTGTGCAAGTTTGCCTGTGGACAATTCCACTCATAAACCAAAAAGCCACATTATTTAAAGTGCTGCTAACAAGGCCTTTGAGAAATAGCTATATTTATATTCCTTATTGCAGCCAGTACATAAAGCAGTTTGACAGTACTGCAAAATAGACCTATTTCTAACTACAGCACTATGTGGGAGCAGTTGGCGAGAAAAAGCTATCTGCTGGGGCTTTTTGGGAGGGTTACATATGAAACCTAATACTTGAAAAAAGTTCCAAAGGTGGCAAAGCATGGGGCAGGCTACTGATATTGCACATTAAATTTAACCCATAGAGAAATGAAATTTTTCTGTTATAAGACTGAAATACAACTGAAAAACTGACACAGAAGGTCAGCATAGTATCCAGTGGGATTAAACACTGAACACAGGTCCTTTGGGAAGGTCTCTGGACAAGGCAAGCTGAGTGTTCAGCTTTCTGATAACAGTTAATTCAGCCTACATCAACCAGGCTCAAGTCTGGCATGTTTTACTAGCTTGGAAAAAGTGCCTTGCAAATAGAGCTGTACATTTCCAGAGCCAGCTTTGAATCGATAGCAGCATAGCTGTGTTCAGCCCCAGCTAATAAACCTCCCCAGGTCTCGGCTAACTCCACAAATAACCAGCTCAAGCCTCTTTGTACTACATTACCAGAACTGGGAACAGGGTTAGCTTAACTGCATTAGGTCTTAGCAACACTGGTTGCCAGCCCCAGTGAACTCTTAATGACTGATTAATTTTCTACAGTCATTAAGAGTTATCCAAAAGTACACAATAGGTGTTTTATAGGCATGGGCGTACAATGCATCTTCGTTAAGGACACAGAGTGTTGTTCATGCTGCCTCTGCAATGGCTGTGATGGGGCAGGAGATTCCTCATGCAGTATAAAGCAGGCCAGTGCAATGTTTTGGAGGAAACCTGAATCAGCCGTCAGCAGTAGATCCGTGCTGAGTGTCATGCGGACACAGCACATCTAATCTGAGATATCATGTGAAGTCTCAAAGTAGGATTCATCCTATCAAATTACAGCCTTTGCCCTTGCCTTCCTCTTCAGGAAAAATCCTGTGTGACAACACACAATTCATCTTCCTCTCAGAGAAGCAAATTGTTTTGGATTCTAATAAATTTGCTTGAAAACATATTGCTTTGCTCTCCTTCCCTGTACAGAGCACCTGCCTGTGCTTTACAGGAACAAGCCTCAGCACTGCCAAAAGCTCCCAGGAACAACAAACTATCTTCCGTTAAAACACCCAAATCATGCATGACCTGAGCAAACCTCTACACCCAGCACTGGACCAACTTGTTTCTGCACCTAAACTTACACTTACATCTGTCACTGCAGGTCTACACACATGGAAATAGGGACATTGACTTAGGTCTCTCCACCTCAGTGCCTGACATTTTGGATAAACTCAGGACTGGATTCTTGCACTAAAGAAGAGGAAAAATGAACAAGAAGCTTCTCCCTGCATGCTCGCCAGCCTTCAGCTCAGAAGCATCTTGGGTCAGATGTGGTTCCCATGAAATTGGTAACCTCAAATAGATTTCTCCTCCATGAGCTTGTCCAGACTCCCTTTGAACCCACGTAAACTTCCAGCACACACAACTTCGTGTGGAGGGAGTTCCCACAACTTAATTACACATTGTCTAAAGCCACTTCCTTCAAATTTAAGATTGTCCCTATTAGTTTCTTTTACTGCCTCCTAATTCCGAAATGGAAAGGGAGTGAACAATTTGCCTCCGCTCACCCTCTTCCTGCTGCTCACATAACAGCCTTTCCAGACTGGAGCACCCTAACACAGAGCTGGTTGGGTTTTTTTTAAACTACCTTTACACCTTTGACAGAAGTGACTGTCTATTCCTGTCATAAGGAGTAACAAAGTGGTAGAGGTGTCACCTTCCCACCCCACATTGCCCATCCCAGTTCCAAATGCCCCAGGGTTGCTGCAGCACAGCTCCAGGAGCAGGAGCCTTAAACCCATCCACACAATATCAGAGAACCACACCCTGAGATGCATTTCAAGTGCAAACAAGCCACTGCTTGGTCATTCCCCAGCACATTTCACCCTGTATATTAATTCAAATGCAGATCATCTTGATTTTAAAATAGCTGCAACAGAGAATCCCATACCATGCTCCTCGCTCCAGCAGTCAATTACACTTTCTGCATTATGATGAGGTTTTCCTTGCCACTTCCTCACTTCTTCAGCCTCTGCAAATTTCCCATTACTGGCATTTTGCATTTCTTCATGGTGACCACTCAAAAACACAGCCCAAGAGTCTAACTCCTTTATGTTCTCACTACACACATACTCACTTGAGCCTCCACTTGCCTTTCACAGTTGCTCTCTTTCTAATAAATTTAATATGAACCATATTGATTTTGTTCAGGATTCTTTTCTCACTGAAAATGACATGCAATTACTGTCAGGTATTAAATGAAGGCTAAGATGAACACTTGCACTTAAGAACCAAACCAAAACAATTAACACCTCTTGTTTCTATTTCCCCCAGACCAGGCTGAGTGACACTGCCTTAATTCTTTCTTGAACACTTTGTTACTTATTCCATTATTGTAACTGGGATTGATGTTTTAGTCTGATGGGATTACAATCATTAAGATTGTCCTACTTCTCTTTATTATTACTGCATATTAGCATTCTTTCAAACTCAAACTGCTACAGCATGTAAAGAGCTTTCTGGAAAAAAAAATTACATTGCTCCCCTCGATTTTCAGGTCAGAGATCTTCAGAGCTAAGATATATATATCAAAACAGAGGTGTCAATTACCAAATCTGGTCAGATTAGATGTGCAATATCATTCAACCTTTTTTTTTTAAACTCAATGAGATAATCAGAATACCTGATTACACAGAAGTTCTCTGTGTATAGATAAATAACTGCCAAAAGATAGGAAACCAGGCAGAAGGAAATGCTCAACGCACTCGGAAAAACACCCGTGGAACCTGCACAGCTCAACGTTCATAAATGACCTGAAAAAGTGAAGAAAAATAGCTATACAACAAAATTTACTGGTGATGTCAAGATGTAGAGGTAATAAAGGCAAGGGCTAACTGTGATGGATTTCAGAAATTTAACAAGCTCTGTGCCTTGGCAATAAAATTTGAAAGAGAGAAATGTGAAGTGATATGCAATGTAAAAACCAGATTCAACTTTGTACACAAAATGATGGACTGGGAGCTGATCACTGCCACTCAAGGACAGCATTCAAAGGTTACATAGTTAATTCCTTTAAAAGAAAAGCTCAACACTCCAAAGTGCCACAATTTTAAAGATTCCAGTATTAAGAACTAGGAGAAAAGGAACAAACCAGAAACCATCAAGATGATGTCGGAATCCATCGCATGACTGCATCTTCAGATGTGTGCAGCTGTGATCCTCCCATGTCAAAAGGCTATAAATGAACTGGAAATGACTCAGAGCAGGACACACGGATGATTAAACTACACAACAGTGACCATATGAGGAACAACTGCAGCAGAACTGGAAAAAGAACAATCTGGAAGAGATGCAACCACAGCAGAAAACAACTGGATGCTTCTCTCAGACCCTAAAGAGTGGTGAGCAAAGCTGGGGCCTGAAACAAGGACAAGAGCAAACGGGACGAGCCAGCTTGAAAGCAAAGGCAGGCAGGCCTTGCAGCAGGACACAAGGCAAGGCCTCACTACATTTCAACTTTTTAGTTTTCATAATTTCATAGTTATTTGAGCTCCGTTTTTCTCCCAGTTACTTTCCACAATTTTAAGCTTCTGTTTTCTATTTTCCGTGTTCAGTTACTACTTCTCTCTTATTCCATCTGTAGGGCTTTCTCGCACTGTTTTTTAAACGCGAACAAAACAGATGCCTTCATTTCCTTTCCAAGACAGGTTATTTAATTCACATTCAACACTTGGTAAGAGAAATACACTGCAAAAGAAGGTTCCTGAAATATCTTTTTAAAGCATGTTTAAGTCAAATTTTTTAAAAACGAAACCAGCAATATGTGCAAGCAAAACTCTGTCTTAGCATTGTCAATGTGCATCCTGTTTTGTTAACAGCAAACTTAGCACGGTGCTCCCGATTAACTGCCTGCAAAGTTTACCCTTATACTGTTCACCTCCCTAGTGGTATATAATTAGTAAATTAACACCATTTCAGAACCCAGGGAAGAAGACTAATTTGAGCATTTCTCCCTTGTCTTCATCTACCATGACAAGTCCCTCTCCAAGGCTGAAGGCAAAGTTTGGATTCTGGGGGCAGAAAGAAGGATTCTGTCCTCAGGATCTATGGCTGCTGTTGCTGTCCCTGCTCCCCATGGAACATTCTTCTCATTTGCCCCCCACTGACTCCATCTTTGCTATCTGTAGGCACAACGACTTACAAGAGCACTTCTCTTATGCAATACCAAGTCCCAAGATTACTCTGCACGAAATGAGATTAGGGCTTAATATTGAGGTAATTATAGTAGATCTGTGGTTTTCCATGCGTGTGTGATCTGCAAAATGCTTTGCATTTCAACCAGTTTTTTCTTGGTGTCCTCTCTCCTCCCAGACACCCCCTGCATGTCAGATGGGATGTGGGGCACCTCACGCTGAGCAAGGCAGGCTTCTGCTTTGCCTCTGAATACAGAGGCGTGGTGGCTCTGTATTCAGATGCTGGCAGTAA
Source organism: Urocynchramus pylzowi (assembly GCA_013397555.1). Classification (NCBI taxonomy): domain Eukaryota; kingdom Metazoa; phylum Chordata; class Aves; order Passeriformes; family Fringillidae; genus Urocynchramus; species Urocynchramus pylzowi. The sequence goes on along the minus strand of VZRH01001409.1, from coordinate 89,691 downwards.
AGCACATTTAGACAAGAAAAACTAACACTAACTTCTCCAGACAGCCATCTACTTGTACCCACAACTGACACTCACCTGTGTTCCTTCCTCCTCTTTGCCCACCACAAGACATCTGTTGAAAATGCACTGGCTCAGATCAAACACCCAGCAAGACACTCAGACAGAGTAAAAGAAGGAGCATGTGCACTGATACCACCATAAGTGTATTTCTTCAGTTGACAGCTTGGGGATAATTATTTCGTTTTATTCTTTATGCACAACAGCCCAACATTTGACAGTGTTTTCTCCTGTCATTCCACCTGTTTGGTTCTGAAGCCACATAAATCGTCATTCAAAGCACTCTGTGGCCCTGCATTCTGCAGTCTCAGTGCAGACTGAGGGAGAGGCACCATCAGTTTTGATCTAGACCAGGCTGCTTGGTCATGTCTTTGCCAAGCTAAGGAGTTTAAATCTTTTTAAGCATCCCTTGTATGGAATCCATTCCTTATCTCTGATCACTGTTTTCAGCCTCATCTTTGCTTTTCCAGTTGCAATGTATCTCAAAGCACATCTTTCTTTGTGCCACCCCACTCTAATCAGTGTGTAGAGGACTAAGAGCCATGATGTGCTCCCTGTTCTCCTTTTTTTATTCCTTTCCCAAAGCCCCTCATACAAACTCATATGATCGCTGTTGAACACTGAACTTCCATTTTCAGAATTATGGCAAGCTCTTCCTTCTAGGTGGCAATAATTAACTTTCACCCCATCAGTGCATAAACAAATTAAGATTACCCTCCTGCTTTGTATTTATAATTTGTATCTGGAACAAATTTCATTTGGCATTTTGCTGCCTGTAATTCAGTGTCAGAAAGACAAGCTGCAATTCTTCCTAGTCAGCTCTGGTCTTTTCTTTCCTTCTTCCTCAACACCTTTCTCACCAGATCATTTATGAATATGAGGAACAGAAGAGATGTAATAGAGATCCCTCTTCTCTTGTCCCAACCTTCCCTCCTCTGTGCTTCTCGAGTCATTCAAAACCTCCAGCAGATATGAGCTGCACCATTTCCTTTGTAAAAGCCACAATAGCTTTCTGCTACTCTAAGTTATTGTCCATCTGGCTAGCTTCTTTTTGTCTTCTACTTTTTAAAAAGGCACTGAACTGTGAACTATCTTTAAGAACTGCTACCACATAAATCCTATTTCTGTGGCTTCAAGGTATTGAGAAGTTACACAGTGTAATTAGTAATTCGGTCATTTCAGGCCCGAGTTTCCTTTGGAACCCTTGGGCAAGCACCATCTGGACTTGGCATCTTGTAACTGTATTTATTACTTTGCTCTATAAATTACTTTGCTGACAATTCAAGCAGAGACAGACTCCTCCACAGGAAACAGGAATAAGTCATCTTTCTACTCATGGGTTCATAATCAAATATTTCTTTCACTTTTCCATCTATTGGCCCTCCAGAATCCTGAACCCTCCTTGTTTCTGATGAACCTGGAATTTTTTTTTTTTTTTGCTATTAGTATGATGTTTCTCAGAGTCTCTCTGGCAGGTCCTTGTATTTTTCATTTGACTTGACAGACTTCATGTTCTTATTTACTTTTCTGGTCAACTTCATGACTTAAACTTTCTGAAGGCTGTATTCTTATTTCTAATACTTTCTTTATCCCAAACTGCATGCTCATTCTCATCTGTCAACATTCCACAGTATAATTCAAAATCCTCCCAACAACATTTTCAATTTCAAGCGCAGAAGCCTAGCTCTGCTGTGGTTTGCATGGAACCCAGCCTTTCCAAACAGCTCTTGGACTGAGGTTCAAAAAACGAGCCAATTCACTTGGTCAGCACCCAGTCAAGATCCCACTGTGAGACGGCCTTCTCACTTCACACAATTTCAACAGAGCAGACGGGAGGTGAAGAATAAAGAGCCTCCAGGTGTAAAATATTAAGAAAAATTAAATGCTAGCAAAGAATGCAAACAGAGATAACTGGTACTTGGACAGCTGCTAGTTCTTTCAAATCACTGACACATGCAAAGATAATCTTCCTTAAAACTGTGAAGATGAGGAGGAAGAATCCCTTTGTACACATCCACACTAGCAACCTGCTCCAAATGCAACAGTTCAGGCCAGGTGAGAAAGAACTATTTATGGCTGCAAAACACTGCTAATTAACTGAGCAAAGAGACTGGATTGAGCTCTGTTTCTGATTAAAAAACAACAATAAAAAAGCAAGCAGAAAACCCACAACTGTCAGAGCCTGAGGAAAGCAAAACCTCATATTTGGTGTACTGCCCGATTTTACTGGGTATACTTGTGACTCTCCATCTGTTTGTTTTACAAGGGACCTTGGTCATGAAAGGTGATCAAAGAAAGACAGCAAACCTTCTTCTGATTAGTTTAATTAGATGATTCACTTAGGAAGGACTGGTTGTTAGATGTGTGGATGGCAAATATCTTAATTAAAAGGTGGTCTATACATATTTTAGTTCAACTTTTATAGTTTCAAATGTCCTTCCCAAATGAAAACATGGTGATAGGAAAAGGACAGAAGAGAGGATGGACAGGGCAGTGTCACTCTACCAACTCTAATTAGCCTTTGTTACTTTATTCACTGTTCAGAATGAGTGGTAACAGATCCCGCCAAGACCAGAAGGCACCCAGATACCCAACAGTAGTGTAAAAGTAGCAGTAACTTAACCAGTGTACCACAGACAGTATTTTGGGATATTTTTGCTTATTTTTGAGATTTACCAAAAAGTAATAAGCAATTACCTCTTTCTATTTAGCTACCCACTATTTATAGCAGGAGAGGAATTATACCAAAAGACAAGGAGCTGAGGATTTTCAGCATGCATTCAGGTGTGTGCAGGTGCATAGCTGTACCCTGGGGATGGAATGAAGGTCAGCTGTCATTTGGCACATTTATTTTGCATTGCACTGTTTTCTATTACAGAGTTTCACCCTTATTATGTGGTTTACTAGGACAAGCTCATAATGGATTAATTGAAGATTTCAAGGGCACACTTGCTGTACTTTATCAACATGCTAACTTCCTCAAACTCACCCAATTACAGTTCTCCACGTTAGTTCAAATTACATCTAAAGACACATTGTAAGGCAACAGAGCAGAACGAGATGAGATTTAATATTAAAGGTAAAAGATGGTGGTTGAGTGGAGACTTGGAAAGAGCCTGATGATACCACAGCAGCAGGGAGTAAAATGTTAGAGAAACTGAGAAGGTACACTTGGCTAATGAAAAGGTAGCCAAGGTCAGAAATATCTAGCACAGAGCAGACCACAAACATGGTGTGGGGAAGAGCCCACAGTGTTCTGGGCAACTAAAATACACTGAGAGAAAAAGATTAAGTGTAAAAACCAGAAAAACCAAGAGTTACTATAAGAAAAATGAGGAAAGAGGATGATACTTCCAAGACCCCTCCAAAATGTTTTCATTTGGAATTTGCTTATCTGAAGAGCCATCCCCAGTCCTACATCCTGGTGGCAGTTAAGATCATTTAGGATGTTTTTACTGTCAATTTCTGGCTCAGAGAACTCCCCGCCTCTGGCGCTTGGCTGCTGTGGCACTCAGCCAGAGCCTAAGCTTGGTGAACAAGGAGGGATAACACGAGAGCTGCTCGGCTCAGTTCTGCTGTGACTGAATTTATTTTGCCCCTTGTGTGATGGTGCATTCATGTCTTGAAAAATTATTTTTGAAAAACCCATGTAATCTAGTGTTAAATGATACAAATCACCCAAATGTATGGGTGATTGTACAAATCACACAAATTTATGTCAAACATTTATGCTGAATATGCTGTTAAACACACCAATGAACTAATTAAAGTGAAATAAGACTAACTTTTTTTTTTTTTTTTAAACATGCAGCCTTGGTCCAAATCAGTGCCAGAATTAGACTCGGTATATTTGAATGAGAAATGCCAGTGCTGTGTGGCTAGAGACCTGGATAAGACTAGAAAAGGGCAGGAAGAAAGCACACATGTATCAGAAGAGCCTTCAACAGCAAGCAAGTATTTTCACAAATAATCTTTTTAGGGAGGGAAAGACTTAATATTTCCATACTGGGAAAAAATACCCAAATAAATCCATCGGAGAGCCCAATACTTTGAGTCACAAACAACATTTAGAGCACATAAAATTAACTTTTGAGATTTGTGAGATAAAAAGAAGATCAACAGAAGTCACCATCATTCTGGAAGTTCACCATCATTTGAAAGTCACACAGATGGCAGAATTGACACTTAGCCTAAGCTCGGGGTGGGGAGGGGGGGGGAAGGCAACAACAAACATAACATTACCTAGGGAGGTCTTAGTGTTTAATTTTCTCCAAATACTGTATCACACAGAGAAAGGATGGGTGGGAACCACTGCTCATGAAGTGTTCCCTGCAACAAACAGGTGAACTGTACAAGGAGAGAAACAAAAGCTGGATATGAGGCAGCAACTAAAAACAAACAAC
>VZRH01001409.1:69348-82664 GCA_013397555.1 Urocynchramus pylzowi | reverse complement strand
GGCCGCCCGCCCCGTGGCCAATCGGCGCGGCCGCGCGCGGGGCCTGCCGGGAAGGGCCGCTATAAAAATGCCGGTGCTATTTACGCCGCACGATTTGGGAGGTGGCGGTGGGTTGGCTATTTTGTCTGGGGCTGGTTGTGTTACCTTGGGGGAAGTTGTCCGCCTCTTTGCAGCCTCATCGGTGCCTATCCCGTGAGCAGCTGTCGATGCTGGGCACGGCCCCTCCGCAGCTACTGGGGGAAAGGCGGCTGTGGTGGGGACCTGAATTGCGATGCCCAGTTTGCCTATGGGTGGTTCGTTTCCCCTTTTCTTCCGGTGGAGTCGCACCTCGGGTCCCGTGCGTGATTCTGGGCCCCTCAGTTCGGAAGGGCATTTAAGGGTCTGGAGTGGGTCCAGAGAAGGGCTGTGAAGCTGGTGAGGGGCCTGGAGCACAAGTCCTGTGAGGAGCAACTGGGGGTGTTTAGCCTGGAAAAAAAGAGGCTCAGGGATGACTTTGCCACTCTGCACAAGTCCTGACAGAAAGCTGTAGCCAGGTGGCAATTGGCCTCTTCTGCCTTGGAACTAGTGATGGGGTGAGAGGACATAGTCTTAAACTGCACTATGTTGGACATCAGGAAGAATTTCTTCATAGCAAAGGTGATCAGACATTGGAACAGGCTGCTCCGAGAGATGTAGGGTCACTGTCCCTGGAAGTGTTTAAGGAAAGGCTGGCTGTGGCACTCGGTGCCATGGTCTGGCTGGCATCCAGGAGTTTGGTCATCGGTTGGATTTGATGATCTCAGGTCTTTTACAACCTAATTGATTCAGTTAAAGGTGGGTGGGGGCAGTGGTATCAAAGTGCCCTATTTGTGAGCCTGTTTATTCCAGTGGAACAGATGAGTTCTGCTCCTTGTAGGCGCTGAGCTGTGCTGTTGGGGCTGGAGAAAGCTGAGGGGCTCACAGGCAGCACAAGGCTGGGGCTGGAAGGGTTGGCCTCACTGACAGAGTATGCCTGTGGTGAGCTTAAGGGCAAGGATTGCCTTCATCCCAGGGTGCAGAGCCCTGTGGCTGATGCCCTGGAGAAAGGGTACTACTTCACGATTTCCTTCCTTGCCCACCTGAGAAGGTTCAACATGTGGAACTGGCCTCAGGGGACCTGCAAAGGGAATGTGTGCATGGAGAGGGCTGATGACAAACAGCTTCTGCCATCTCTCAAGGCTCCCTTGTGAACAGGCACAGCAGCCTTTAGCTGGCACTTGGGGATGGCCTGTTTAACCTGGGCACTGTAAGAGAAACGGGTGCTGTGCTGCTTCTGATGCATGATCTGCAGTGTTTGTCCCCATTCCCTCCTTTGACAACATTAGCATTGCTAGCTAACTTTAGCCTGACCTTTTTATGGACTGCTCTGGTGCCCGTAGAGGTAAGATGCTGCTTAGCTCCTCTCAGTAAGCAGCTCCCTGGGACTGGCTTGTTTTGTAAAGCATTGCAAGGAAGGTGACTTTTTCTTACCAAGCAGACATTTGATTCAACGTGGTAAATGGTTTTTACAGCTTGGTACCAGTTCTTGACAGATGACTGACAGTGTGCACAGTCTCAGGCCCATGATGGTTTATTCTGTGGCTGACCAGTACACTTCCATCTCTGATGCTGAGACAGAAGTTCATTTGCCTGAAGTCAATAGGGAAATTACCTGTGATTTGGACACTGGGTTGGTGGGGCTTGAACCAGAAATCAGTTATTTTTAGGCCATAGGTTCTTTTCATAATTGTTTTGTATTACTGTTTGATAGAGATCCTTGTGGCCTACTGGTTTGTTGTTGGGTTTTTTGTTAGTTTTTTGTTTTGTTTTGTTGTTTTGTTTTTTTTTTTAATGATCCATTAGGAAATTTGGCCTTTGTTTACAAAACACTGTCAGGTGTTTTGATCACAGTGTGTGTGCTTCCTTTTCCTAGCAGTAGCTCCTTGCCCAGGGGAGAGCACTCATTCAATTTGGATGGGTCTGTGGCCCCAGGTCCTGCTCTCTCATATGGGTACTGTTTGAGCATGATGTTTAATGAAAGTACTTCAGGAGCTGATTTTTCCCAATTTGGTGACTAGGTAGCTTTTAATGGATTCAAAACTGATTTTAATCAAGGTGGCCAACAAGCTGTATTGCCAGCAGTGAGGATCCTCAGCCTAACTCTCTCTGTAGAGCACACCTTCTGAAGGTGTCTGTAGTGTGAACTTGCCACCTTCTCTCGTCTTGTGTGTGTTATTGTTCAAAACAATCCATGATGGCCAAGACCCCAATAAGTTTTCTGTGTCAAGGGTGAGAAAGTTGCAGAAAAGCTGCAGAAATGCAGCTCTTCTCAGCTGACATGTGGAGACTTTGTTTATGAATTAAAGCAATGTGTTCTGCAACTCTTAGGGCATAAACATAAGCTGCTCCCTCTCTCCTCCTCCCCTCAATTTTTTTTTTTTTTTGCCAAGCTAAGGGCCCATACAGGTGAAAAATGTTTTATTAACTGAATGCCATGAACAACTATGAACAACTAAAATATCTGAATATCTTTTGCAGATATTTTTATTACAGAGATACCTTTGCAATCAGTTCTACTGAAGTCAGACAGTCTTTCAAGTGTGTTTAATGCTATCAGAAAAAAAAAAAAAAACAAGAACTGAGAAGAAATAATAGGAAGTAGCAGCTGACAAGTTTGTTTTTTTTTTTTTTCCATTAGGTAATATACCATGGGTTATATTTTTGGTCAAGCTATACACTTGACTGAAGAGTAAATATAGTTTCTGTGCCAGGAAACTGAGAGCTTCCTTCAAACACCACAGCATTGACATGATTTACTAAGAGCACTTCCATAACTTACCCATTAGTTAACTGCATTATAATTTGCTTTAAAACTCTTGTCAGAAATTGGGAGTAGTATCTAGAAGTGCTTGCCAACCAAAGATGTCAATGTTGTTGTTCTAGGGCTATAAGCTGAACAGTGTGTCTGTCTACCACAATAAAAATGTGGGTTTGTGTCTGCTGTAAAAAAACAAACAAACAAAAAAAAAACCCCAAAAATCCCCAATAACCTATCCTTCCCAGCTGATTTGGATATCCAGCTCCTAATGTCAAGAACTTTTATCTGAACCCAGGTGGCTCAGATTCATAAACAATGAAAATTTGCAAGTCAAGCCAAATATGCCAAGTGTCTTTCCTGTTTCCTCATATGTGGCCTAATTAAGCAAAGGGAACTCTCCCAATGGTGCCAATTAAAAAAAAAAAAGTAAAACCAGCAGAGTCCAAACCAAAAGGAGATCTATTTCTTCCATGCAGGACATCAGTCTTCCTCTCTGCATAGTCTACACCACATTTAGGCCAAGTGCAGGCCTTGATAAATTTAGTTTTTGATCTGCCTCACAGATAAAGAATCCTGAAGGGCAGATCACCTGTCTGAAGTCCTAAAGGAATTGGCCACCTTGAAAGCTAGTCCTTTAGCCTCCTCCTTCCCTCTTGCTGTAGCAATTAGCTTACTTGTGTTTGTCCGTGAGTGGTAGTTTGCAGCTGGGCCCACAGGTGCTTTGATGTGTTGCTGTCATGACAGCCCTGATGAAGGGAGAATTCCTGTGCTCTGGATAGGATTTTCACAGAAGAGAAAGCTGCCTGTTCACACAGATAGGGAAATCCAAAGCCTTTGATATGCAGAGGGAGAGCAGAAGCTCCAAAAATTTGCTTACCTCTAGCAGTGGTTGGAGAAAGGACACCTATGAGCCCCAGATCAGTGCTGCTGAAGTGTCTGGCACAGGCACCTCCAAGGTGGCATTGGTGAGGCTTCCCTGTTGCAGGACTACTGCAGCAGGAGAAAGCAGCTCTGTGTTCCTGCTGAGAGAATCTGGGTTGGAAGGCCTTGAGGCTCAGAGGAACGCCGGCCTTCCAAGAACTGTGTATCTCCAAGCCTATCCTCTGCCTCCATGGGTGCAGCAAGCACTCTTTAAAATCCTGCAGCAAAGCCATCAGAACCCTCTGTGGTCTGTGCTCCCTGTGCTAGTGTGAGTTCCTCCTGGTCTCCTCATGTGAAGGTGATTTACTGCCTGAACTGAAAGTTTCTCTTGCATCCTTACCTGGGAATATGTATCCAGGAGGCTGCACCTCTCGGAGACCCTGGCTGGCTCTTGGGCACAGCAACTCCAGGCTGCGGTGACTTGCACAAGTTCATCTCTTAATCCTAGTGTGACCCACCTTCCTGTGTTCTACAAATAGGGCAGAAGCTCCTCCTGCAGTTCTGAAAACCTTTCACTATCATCTTGTTGCAAGTCATTTATTTTTCTACACAATTCTTTCAGCTTGTGTCTCAGTTGAAAGCTGAATGATTTAGTTTATTTCACACCAACACAGCAGCTTTGCTTTAAGCTTGTACATGGCATTTTACTGTCTGAGTGAGCAGTACCTGCTGTGGCAAGAAAATGAAATGTCATTAAGTTTACTTTGTGGTATGTTCAGAGAAAATTAATTGAACTAAAAACCCTATCAGAGAAATGTAGTTTGACTAACAGGCAGCAAGCAAGACCAGTGAAGTTCAGTTTATGTTCAAACCCAAAATAATTCCAGAACTTTGAGTCTGTAAATGGAACAGAACAGAGAAAATTCAGATATGTTTAGTAGAATCCAATAATAACTCTGTTAGACAAATATTAATGCTTTGTAAAATTATAGAATATAGATTGGAAAGGGAAGAGAATATTTCAATTGTACAGTAAGGCATTTAATATTAAAATCTTTCTGTGCACTTTGAGATAATTTGTTTTCTTCCTCTTTTCTAAATTTAGAAATACTTGGAAGATCTCTTATAAATTGTGCTAGAAATAAAAGTGAAGTAAAACCCCTTTCCCTTTTAGTTCTAAAGGGTAAACAGAAGAGAACATAATGATGCAACTTGATCCTGAAATAATTAAATTTCTACAACATTTTACAATGCCAAAACTGTTGAAGTGCCCATGCTCCCCTTTTCTAGTTTTGTTTCAAGAACCAGCAAAAAACACCTTGGCCTTAAGTGTGGGGCACAAACATTCAGCACATGCAACACTTCATCCTAGGCTGGCTTGTTAGCAGAGGGAACACATCAGGGATAACAGTTAAGTTTTCATATGTGATTTCATCCTGCCATTAAATGCTCATTAAATCCAATATTTTCCTCACAGTCAGAAGCAAAGGACCAGTGGGTACCTCCTCAGTGTGAAACTGAGTGGGAAGGACAGACAGACCTGCCAGTGACCTACAGGAGCCTGCAGTCTTGCCTGAGCAGGACACTGCCTGTGCTGTGCTGCGCTGCCTTCCTGCTGTCTCCTGCTGCATCCTGGAGAAGCCAAAGCACAGAAGGACCACACCAGGACACCTGGCATGTGCTGTCTCAGCTGGAAGTCCTGGCTGTGCCTTGCTGCTGTGTAAGGTTTCCCCCTGATCAGCTGCAACAGGGCAGGATGAGAGCTGAAGCTTTAATAGCGCTAGTTGTGTTTGGCTGGGGAGTCCTGTACCACCGGGAAGCTGTTCTGGAGACTTCCCTGCATTCAAAAAATCGGAGAAAATGCATAATATCTTCGGTTATTGAAGTCCCCTGCTCCAACGGGCACTTCAAGGGACAGACTTTTAGGCTGCTTTTATTACTTTCTGACAGAGGAGGGAGCTGTCAGCTTAGCATTGAGCTTTTCAGCAGGCAGAGATGCCCACCTGCAAGAGCTGGCTAAGCTATCTGGGTAGCCCACTGAAGGGACATGTTCAGCTTGATGTGCAGGAGATGGAGCTAATTTGGAAGTGCTTAAATATTCTGTTTTAAGTGCATGTATGGAGCGTTTGTGTCCCTGTACAATGAAAACCACAGTCATGAGTCTGCAGGGACAGTAGGAGCAGTGGGCCTGAGAAGCTGTTTGGAGCTGGAACATTTGGCAGTGGGATCTTGCAGTTTTTGTTGCTGTAGCAGTGTCCCCCTCCATTGTACCAAGACTCCCCAGAAACCTGGACAAACACCTTCCTACCAGTGTCCAGAGCCAGAGCACCCTCCTCTGTGCCACAGCAATGCAATCAGCCCTTTTATCTGGGAGACCTGCCAGGCAGCAGAAGCAGGCAAGGAAACAACTACGTTAAGCTGGCCTGAGGCTGACTCAAGCCAATGTGGACTGGTCTGAAGTGGAATTACAACCTGATTCTATCTCCTGTTTCTCCTGGTACAACCCATCAGCAGCCTTCCTGCCTCAGCCAGTGGCAGTGTTACGAGGTATGGCTTAATTACAGCCCTGAAATAAAAAGAATTTCTTTATTAGATGTTGCTTTACAACTGCATCCGTCATCTTCTGTCCAGCTGCTGGTGGCAGAGCTCCAAGTCGGCTGAATGGGGCTGGTTTGGCAGGTATGTAGAGTGGTGGTGGTTGGAGTGTGCAGCTAGGCAGAGCAGGGTTAAGTCAGAAGCTCCCAGTGGCATTGCTAAATTCACTTTGCCACAAAGATCTTTTTCTCCTTCATGCTGGAGCTGTCTTTCTGCAGTCTTTCTGCCTTCAGAAATGTGGCTCAGCCCCAGTTTCTGCGAGTCACATGCCTTCATTTGCTGGCCATTGGAAAAAGGGGAGTGAGAAAATGTGGTGTCTGTGTTACATGTCTGGGGACTGGTTTCCACCATGCTTGTCCTCTGGCAGCAAATCTTTGTTAGGTGACAAAGATTGAAAGCATGTCTTCCCACCCAGGGTATTGTCCTTTATTTCTCAAGCCACAGAGATAATCCCTGTCAGATGACTCAATTTTAAATTGTAGTGAGACCCTGAACTGATGATTTAGGAGCACACACTCTCTTTGTTGTGGTTCTGGGTTTGGTGCATTGCTTTGTGCCCAAGAAAGATGGATTGTTACTCAGCCAAGGCTAAATGTGGAGGTAATACCAAACGCTGTAGGAAGTGGAATCTCTTCCCAGCCCCAGTCAGCTCTCCAATCCCAAATTCTTCTTTCCCCCAGGAGCTGGTGCTAGAAACCAGCAGCCTTTCCTCTGCCCCAGTTAAAGTACCAGCATCAGCTTAGTGTTAATGTTCTGATCTGGTTTGGATTAATAGCAAACCTTGTGTGTTGTGTACAGCAGAGATTGACTCACATCAGGTCACTTGATCACTTATTCCAGGAAAAAAAACACTCAAGTTTGCCAGAGAACTGTCCCTGACACACTGAAATATTTGTGAATTCAAAGCTTTTGCAACTCAGAATGACAATTTCTGGACATTTTCCTCAAAAATTGTTCATACTGAAATGTGAGTATTGTACAAAGAGTCTTGACAGACTTTTTAATTTGAAAAGCATTTTAAAATTGATCACTTGGACTAATAGGAGCCTTTGTTCCATGTAAGGCAGCTCGGACTAATATAGAGTTGCACAAAAACCTCCCAAGCAAAAACCAAGGCATAAACTTGGGATTTAATCTCTCAATTTCTTGGAGAGGTTCTTTAAAAAATATTTTAGCCTCAGTAACCCAGGAAAGGGCTGTACCTATCTGGAAAATATTGCTTTTATCAGTGACAGACTTGTCTTTTCATGTTTTTTTTTTTTTTTTTTTTTTTTTTGTTTTTTGTTTTTTTTTTTTTTTTTTTTTTTTTGTTTTTTTTTTTTTTTTGGACAAGAGGAAAAGTTACATGAGCAAACACTCTGCACAGGCATAAAACTTCCCCTCTTGTATGCAAGGAGCAGAGGTTTCATAATTAAATGGAAAAAAGACTTGCTTTTGGGCTTCTGAGTTTTGGCAGAAGCTCCTGTGGGATCTGTGTGACTGGCCCTCCCAAGCCTCTGCACAGTGTTGCATTTCTTTACAAAAATAGGACCTTTCCTGGTACTGGAGTAAACAGGGGAAAATGCACCAGGAAAGGGGGAGCAAACTGGGTGTGACATGTGGCAGATGGCTCTGAGTTAACTGCTACAGCTGAGTACCTCCTTTTAATTTACTTAGTAAGGCCATATCCCAAGGTTGGAGACTCTCCTACACTCTCAAAGTGATTCTGTAAGGGTTGCTCAGATCCTTGACTGGTAGCAGGACCAGAACCGCCTCATAAATTTCTAAAATCTTGGGAGATTGATTTACCTGCAAAAACAACAAAAAAAATCAAAATATGCAAAGTTAAGCCTATGGCTGTGACACTTGGAGGAGAAAAAGGAGGTCACATTGAGGTGGAATAATGTCAGAAATCACCTGTGTTTAATAGCTTTTATTATGAATGGTGTGTCCACTACAACATGAGGTAGTAGGAAAAGAAAGGGAAATAGAAGAGTATAAAAGTCCTTTTGGAAGCCTTCCCCCTCCTCAGATTTACAGCAGCTCTCCACAGATGTTCTGTAGTTGGAGGAGTCTCAGAAGCATTTCTGCAAGACAGTTTGTTTTTTGGGTTTTTTTTTGTTTTGGTTTGGTTTTTGTTTTTTGGTGTTTTGTTTTTGGTGGTTTTTTTTTTTTTTGTTTTTTTGGTGTTTTTTTTTTTTTTTTGCCAGAAAGGAGATGAAAATCTTATACCAAAAATGTCTTTGACTAAATTTGGAGCTGTTGTCGCAATGTAATTCTTTAGAGAGCTGCCAGAGAGGTTTTTAAAAGCGCTATTTATACATGTGCATTAAAAACAGGAGTACAACATGGCTGTAAGAAATTAGTTTTCTGGTTTTGAAGCTAGCAATTAAGGTTGGAACAAATGTTCCTGCTTGTTGTTCCTTCTGCAGTCACTCTTGTAAACTAAAGGAGAATCATTGACATGAAGGTTCTGTTGGTGTCATTACCACTGGGCTGCTTTGGTTTGTGGAGTGCCAGACTCTGGTTGCAATGACATTGTGTAAGGCTCTTAAAATCCTGCTGAGATCCCTGAATCCTGTTAGGGGATCCCTCATTAAAAATTCTGGAAGACAGTCTAAATTGTCACTTGCTGTAGAGAATGAGCTTGTTGACAAGTCCACATTAAACCCAGCACTTTTTGTGAGCACAGTTTGCATACCCAGAGAGACAAAGTGTGGTGTGTTCCTGATTCCCTTCTTGGTTCTGTCTGGGTGGAAAATGGAAAAACACACTGGGTAAACTATCTTACGTTTTCAGCAAGAAAAACACCCTAAACTTGATCTAGACTTCATGTACAAGAGAGGAGGTTAAGAAAAAAGAGGAAGGAAGGGCCTGGTTGGCCTGGTTTGTTAATGTGTATTCTTCTGTAGCTCAAAGCTAATGGAAGATAATCCTCAGGGTAAAGAAGGAAGTACACAGTTGCACCAAGGCAATTCAAGTTGAAGGCATACCACAGGAGGAGAAATAAGAGAATATTTCAATGCAAATGTCCCTATAAAATACATTTTTCACCAGGAAAAGGTGTGGATAGCCCCGTCCTTTGTGTGTCTGTGACACACTGCAGTAGGAGGTAGCAATATTCCCAGCATGGGCAAAGGAAGATACAGTCCTCTGGATCAAACACAGGTGTCTGTGAGAAGCATTGCTACCAATGAAAGAACAGATCCTTCTGAGCACTGGCCCCTGCCTGGCACCTCAGGAGGAATTTGGCCAGACCTCTTTGGTCATGAGTCAAAGTTGTGCACCCAAGTTCCAAGTGACTGGGGCTATAAACAGCTTAAAATGATTTTCAGGGGAGTTCAAAGATGAATAATGCATCTCTTCAGGCTTGTAAGTGATCTTTTATTTACAGAAAATCAAAGCAATGTACAAATGTAGTTGCTGGCCTTGGAGACAGGAATCTGAATGATTCCTTGTCATTCACAGTAGCTACCAGAGGTGATGTGACATCTGAAAGGAAGAGATGAAAGCTCCATTGCAATTTGTTAAATAAAAAACACCTCAGTATCTTACTAAATAGATGATAATCAGAGATGCAGAATTCCAGTCTGTTGTTTAGGGCTTTGATAGCAAAAAGAGAAGCTTATAGGCTACAACCTACAGATGTTTTTCTTCCATAACTTTATGGAAGTTTGCTTGTAGTATCCATAGAAATTCCCCATGACAGAATTATTTGTTCTGCCACTCTGTGTCATGGCATTACTGAGTGTTTTGCCTGTCACTGCCATCCATTCTGTTTGGTTAGGTGGCTAGTTTTGTTTTAGCCACTGGATCCTACAGCACCCAGGTTTGTGTGGTTCAGGACTGGGATTTGAACACAAGGTGAGAATCTAAACTTGACTCTTCTGGTTTCCAAAGGCAGGAGGTAAGAAAGGTTATGTGTCTGTCTAAAAAGTTCCTTCATAACTTAAAAACTGCACTTAATTATGAGACCATGTTTGATAATAGATCCTGGGGGGAAATAGTTTGCTGTTCAGCATTTGTGACCTAAATAGACAGTTAACCATAAAAATAATTTGCATATTTCTTAACACTTTAAAGTTTGAAAAGATGTGTGTGCCTTTTTTTACTCTGTTAACACTGAAATTTTTATTCCTGTCATGAGAAAGAAACACTCCTGTCCTGCAGTGGGAAATGAATGTAAATCTGAGGGCAAGCCAACGGACCAACAGTTAATCCTTCAGTGCATCTCCTCTTTTGCGTTAGCAGAGGCACCAAAAGGTCAAGGGCTGAATTGCTGCCCAGCTCTTCACGCTGTTTGCCTTTCACAGGTCTGGCCCTCACGGCATGCCAGGTTGTACATGAGCCCTTCGTGGTCTCACCTTGAGGTTTTCCCATCAACAGCAACTGCATTTCAACAAATGAATAATCTTTTAGAAAATGTATCGATCGTACAAGAAGCTCCACATTGGCAAATATTAAAAGTCTGTGTGTCAGTACTGGGTGCTTAGAAGTGGAATCCGTTATGCAGAGGGGTAAACCCGTCCTGACTTGTGTAGTCTTTGTGAACGATTCCCAGGGAGCTTCCTGCTCCCAGCACCACTAACCCTGTGTTTAGGGAGGCACGTGGCCAAAACCTTACTGACTTAAGTGAGCCACACCCTGGTCCTGGCTCACTGGACCAAACAGCACCCAAACAGCCCTTTGTGCCCTCACTCTGTCCACACAGCCCAGTCCTGCCCTCTGCCAGCACAGTCCCTGCCCTCTACAGTGTCTTTCCTCTGGAGAGGACCTACCAGGTGAGCATTTCCATGTTCCTCTGCTGCCTTCCTCCCAGTTTTTCCCACTACTGATGGTCTCCTTTGGTTGCAAGGAACAAGGTGCCAGTCTTGGTTTATCAATAGTAATGCAGAGTTGCTGTTATGGGCCTCCAGGAAGGACTTGGGAGTGGAACCCATCTGTGTCTGATGGAAATTCCTCAGGGCTGTGTGATCTGTTCTGGCCTCTTGCCTGTCCCTCTAGGGAGGGTATTTCCATGCAGAGTTAGTCAGAGCTGTTTGTGTTTTGCCATGTTCCCAGGTGATCGGTATCCTTATCACATCTATTTGCTTACTGCGCACCCGAAGTGGCCTTTGCAAAGCTCAGCTCACCTTGTCCAGCAGGTGAAGGCAACTGAGAGAGGAAGGACAACAAAGTATGGAGCAGAGGATAGAGGGTCCAGCAGGTGTGAGCAGAACTGAGAAGCCAAGGACTGGGGCAAGGCTGAGCTGAATATCCCAGCACAGGTACCTTGCTGAGACAATGTGGAGTATTGTGGGAGTGAGATGAGGCCACTGCCCTACTGAGCATGACTTCTGCCTGCTAAGGCTGGGATGAAGCTGGAGTCCCTCCATAGAGAGGCTACAGTAGATGGAGAAATGCTGGCTGGAGGTTCAAAGGTGGGGCAGCTCACCCACCTCTGCTTCTGCTCACAACCGGTGTCCACTTCTGACTGCCGCTTAGAATTCAAATGCAAATGGGCTGATCTGCATCCCCTGTTAGAGATGTTAGGGCTCAAACAAATCTGCTAAGACCAAGTGCCTGCCATACCCTGACACACAGGGCCCCGCTGGAGAGCACATTTTACCTGCCTCACCTCTCTCCAATGTACTGGTTCAGAGTGAAGGCATGAAGCTGTTAAATGGGACCCAAATTTTAGTGTTTGCTATTGTAATGGAGAAACATATGTGTTATGTACTAAATGTGTGCAGAGTTAAACAACTTTAAGGCTGGAGGAAGGAGAGGTGTCTGATGGCCAGAGCTTGCAGCTACAGGGCTTTTGAGTTCTGTTCCTCTTCTTGCTAGTGATTCACTGCATGGCTCCAGGCGAGACACGTAACCAAGCTGGAATATTTTATTCCAGTTGCAAAAGAGTTATAATGCCAAATAAAAGGAGGGCCTCTGAGGCTTAACTAATTTCAGTTTCTGGAAAGCCTTGAGATCCTCACAAGGAAGCTGCTGGACAAAGGCAAGTATTGAAGTACTGCAGTATTTCACATTGCTGTTCATAAATGAGCACATTGGAGAAAAGCAGTAGCTGGACTCCCTCTGCAAACAAAACAAAAAAACCCAACTCCAGTGAAGGGGGTTGGGATGTAGGGAAATGGATGTGAAACCACAGCAGGAAAGGCCACAGCAAACTCCACTGCTCCTTGTTGCTGCATCTGGAGGTGGCTCATGGACCAGCATAGAGCAAACTTTCCCTGCTAAGAGGGTTGAAGAGGCTGAAGAAAGTTCAGAGAGGTGTGAAGGTTGCTTCTTAGCCCTCCTGGTGCTCCCCTTGTTGGGCACTGCTGTCTGAGATGTCTGGCTGATTTTCCTTCCAGCTGGGCAGTGGGAAAGCCCAAGCACAGGCAGAAACCAAGATGTTTCTGTCAAGTTGCAACAGCCCCAGTGATGGAACCTGCAAGCAGCTCTTGAAAACCCTCTCTGGGTTTGTTGGGAAGGGCTTGGGTGCTGCAGAGCAGCTCTGCCCACTGCCCCGACCGGTCAGACCAGGCCGCGTGGTCAGGGTCGTGACGCTCGGCTGGTGCAGAATGGCACCTGCTTCTCCAGCGCCCGAGGGAAAGAAGGGCCCACTCAGCGGAGGCTCCGGCCGCTAGGGAGCCTGAGGCTTGGGTCAGCCAGCAGGGATGTGCGCCGGGATGCCGCAGCCTCAGCAGACTGTAGGACACGGCCTTGGCGTTCAGCAGTGCCCTGGAGGGCGCACGGGCTCGGAGGGGAGAGGAGAGCCCTCCGCCTTGCTTCAGGGGTCTGGGAGCCCAACATCCACAACCCTCCTGCTCGGGGCAGGGAGGGGCTCCCGGGCTGCAGGACTGGGCAACCGGGGAGGCGCTGGGAAGGGTCGGGGAGCAGCCGGGAGCTGTGTGGAGTCTCGGGGGTACTCGAACCCACCCTGAGGTGAGGCCCATCCGCCAGGAGGCGCACTCCCCGCGGGGCGCTGCCTCGGCCTTGCAGGGATGCGCAAACCCTCGGAGTGCCCCGCCCCCGCCGGAAGCCCCGCCCCCGCGCTCGTACCGCGGGGCCGCGCCCCGCCCATCCCTCC
>VZRH01001409.1:26775-69118 GCA_013397555.1 Urocynchramus pylzowi | reverse complement strand
CCACCCTCCGCCGGGCACGGGCACCGGGAGGGTCGACATCCCGGGCGGAAAGGGGAGGTGACATCTCCGGCCCGTGAGGAGGGCTGGGGGGAACCGGCAGTGCCTGCCGGTGCCGGTGGGGAACGAGCCACGGGAACCGGGAAGAACAGTCAGAAATACCCTGCTCTCCTCTGAGGCGGCTGCTATCAGGGCCCTGGGGCTGAGCGTGGGGCTGGCAGCTCGGGGGAATCACCGGAGCCGTGATTGGAAGTGCCAGGTCTGTGTTGGTTACAGGGAGGAGCTGAGGCGCTGCGGGAGCGGGTGTATCCCTCCGGGAGCTCTCTGCTGCCAGGGCACCCGGGAACAGCTCCGGCTGCGGCTCAGGTGTCCCCGGGGACGGCCGGGCTGGGACACCCCAGCAGAGGCAGGACATTGTCCTCTTTTACCGTTCCTTTCCCACCTCCATGTTTCTTGGTGTCCGTGCATTCAGCCGCAGAGTTTTGGGAAGAAATCTTGACCTGCGTGGTCCTGCAGGAGGAGGTTCTCCTCGGGACACCCGTCCTGTGGGGAGCAGGTCTGAGGTGACCGGGTGCCTTTCGGCTGCACTGCCACAACTGTTTTGCCTTTGGTCCCGTGAGTTTGAGAGGAAGCAATGATGCTTATTTTTTCCTGCTGCAGCACCACAGATCCTGCACCCCTGTGGATCAGATGTCTTGAAGCATTTCTGGGCTGAGCTGGTTTTTCAGGTGAGTGGGGTCATGGTGTGAGATGGTGCCTGGCCCAGGAGCACAGCCCCAGTTTGGGCTCAGCAGGGCTTGGTTTTGCTGTGTATCTGCTTGCCAGGCCAAAGCAGAGCCGCCTGCTCTTCCTACCAGGATGTGGCTTTTCTTTTGTAAAGCTGAGTGACCAAGCAGCAGCCTTGGTGAACAACACTTTGTGGACAAAGTGTATTTATAACACACAGAGGTAAAGGTAGATTGTTTACTTCAGTGCTCACTTCCAAACCTACCTTCTGTGAAAGTCCCAGGGGAGCATCGCAACCATTCCCTGTGTGAGCAGAGCTGTGTCTCAAGGGAGTATAAAACACAAACAAGTCTTCTGGAATGGTTTGGATTGCAACTCCCGAGAGTGGTTGCACTTGGTGGGTGAAAACAAGCACGAGGCATTCACCAGGCTGCTGTGTCCCACAGTCAGTGCAAGAGAAAAGATGCCAAACAAAACAGGAAGCCTTTGTTGAAGTTATAAAAACTTTTTTCGTTTAAAAAAAGCCATCTAAAAGGAATACCAATAATTCATTGTACCTGAGTGCTGCCGCTTAGAATTTTCTAGCTGGGTTTTCAACTTCCTCTGAGCCTCTCTGGGTGCTGGAATCTGGATCTGAATTGGTGTGGTCCTCATTTGGGTCATGGCAAGAGGGTCTGGACTTCTGGATGTATTGACAAAGGGGGTGCCCTGCTTAGAGTGGGCCTGATTCCCATAAATGATGAATTATTTTATTATAATTCCCTGATCCTTAGCCTAGTGCTGTGTATGTGTTATCTGTTGCATGATAGAGGCTCCCAGGGTGGTTTTTGGTCTCTCCTGGATGCAAAACTGTATTTGAACAGTTTTGAGGAGATGGAGATGATGCCTCTCTGTCCTCCCTACAAAACCACCTCATTCCCAAGTGGCACTGAAGCAATATCATTTGTACCTGGTGACCAATTGGAAGAGGCTGATGCAATGTGGCACTAATATACAGGAGGCTTCTGGGGGAGTTCCTCTCTGTTAAGCTTCACACATAAGAATTGCAAGAGAGTGCATTTTACTGCAAATAAATAATTTCAGAAAGCAGTTCTTTGCCCAAGTGGTAGCTTGACTGCCCTTCTTTTTCTTCTGTGCTCTTGCTGCCAGTGCTTCAGGAGCCGTGGCGCACCAGGTGTCCGTCATGACCGACTGGGTGCTGCTGGGGCTGATCGCGGCGCTGGTCGTGCTGCTGCTGCTCACCGTCTTTGGTTTCGTCGTCTACTCGGGGCTCTTCACCGAGGTGGTTGTGAGTGCTGGCTCCCCCCCTGTCGGCAGCATGACACTGGCCTATAAGTTCAGGGTGGGCCCGTATGGAGAATCCGGGCAGCTCTTCACGGATGGCTGCAGCATCTCCTCGAAGCTCTGCTCCATCGGTGTCTACTATGACAACCCTCACACGGTAAGGTGTGCCTGGCGAGACCAGCACGCTCTCGTGGTTCCCAGCTCGGGGTGCTCCCGAATTGTGTTTCAGGCACGTGCAGCTCATCCTCTGTAGGTGAGCACTGGGGTTCACAAGGTCTCCCAGATCTACAGAGGACACTGTGTGGGGAAAAGCACCTGAAAGCAGATGGGGTTTTACATAATCCTGACTGAAAGGCATTGGGCGAGCAAAGCTTGGTACCTTCTGATAGCCTATGCTGAACAGGGTATCAGCAGGATAACAGAGCTGGTTGTGGAACAGAAAGCAGTGTTCATGACCCCAAGGTGAGGCATTCCTTGGCATGTTCCTTGGAAGTGCAGCCAAGGCTCCTTCTGGACTTGCAGCTCTGTGGTTGAAAGCAATGCTCTCTTCTCAAAAGCTCGGTCTGTTCTCATCCATACTCCTTCTCTTGTTTCTAGTGTTCTTATGTGTTTCTGAGCTTCCCTGTAGTTCTTCCATCCCCTGAGAGTTCTTACTGAAACCTCAGGTGCTGTGTGCTGAGGGCTCCTGTCTGATGAAACAGTTGCTCCATAATGCTCCTCAGGCTGAGAGGTGAGCAGAAAGCACACGGCCTGATGGCTGCCAGCCAGAGCCCAGTACTCCATGGGAACAGTTAAAGACAAGGAACAAACAAAAGTGCATCAAAACTTGCTGGGGGGGTGGAACCTGGCTGCTGATGCTGAGTGACTCTGGGGTTTCCAAATAATGGCATGTGGGCATTTGTCTGGGGCAGACAGCCTGGCTCCCTGGTAATTCTGCAGTAGCTAGTGTGACCGTGGAGGAATCCATGGGGAGGAGGGACAAAAGAGTGGCCAGTGGCTGTGCATGTGTGCTTGGGCTCGTGTGTTGGGGGCTGGTGCAGGGTACAGTGCTTGGGCTGATAGCTCTCACCCAGTGCTTTTGCTCTGGGGGTGTCTGGTCCTGTTTTAGAAACCTTGTTTTGTTGCTTGCAAGATGGCTCTCCCAAGGATGGGACCTGCTTTGAGGGAAGAACTTGTCCATGAAAACATAGTACTGAGTGAGCTGCGGCAGGAGGATACTGGAGGTGAGAAAGCACTGAGCTTGGCTGTGCACAGAGGAGGCTGGTGTGTTCAGCCACCTTGTGTCCTTGTATACTGTGGTGCCCTGACTTGTCTCTACCTCCGTGGATCATGGGAGGCAGAGAAGACACCATGGTGCCTCTTCCTGGCCTGGGAAGGATGATGGCAAGGATGACTCTCCTTAGGATGAGCTGGGCAGAGGCAGGGTTTGACTAGGCATGCTTGGACACTTTTGTCTGGAGGAAGTGTCTTGTTTGAAGCTGGAGCCATGGTGCCCATGTTGTTAGAGTGGCCATTTCATTGCCACTCATTTGTATCCTTGTGTTGAGGGTCTCACCTGGAGCTGAGAATCCTGATGCTACTGCTTGTTCTGGCATGGTCTCTGGACGCAGAGCAGGCAGTCAATGCTGTGGGAAGGGCTCAGTGTCTATTCCCAGTGCTGTCCTGCTCCAGGGATGTGATGTGCACATGCCTGTGGTTGCCCTGCAGCCTTTCAGCTGACGTTGTATCAAGGGTGTTGTGCCTTGTGTCTTTGTTTGCTAAAGCCCGGGATAGTAAAAGCCTGTACTGCTGAGGCTCACAGATACTGATAAGGATATTTGTGTTAACTCCTGCCCTGGCTGGCACAGGGAATGCTTGCCCTGGTAACACCAGGTGAGACTAGGAAGGAGTAATTCTGACTTGACCCTGAAAATTTGGGCTGTCAATGCATGGTGAAACTGCCTCCCCTACCAGGTCTTGTCTTTTTTTCTCCTCTTCCTGCACCTACTGCATCTCTGCCTTCACCCTGTGGCTGGAGAAGGCAGTGGGGCTGCTGGCCTTGTCTCTGGTGGCCATCCAGGGTTTGGGAAGCCAACTGTTCCTCCTTGTGCAAGAGTCTAACCTGCCCTCCAAAGCTTGGCAGGCAGCCCCATGGACCTTGCCCTTCTCTGGAACGGCTGCCTTTGTTCATGACACTGAGCAGGTGAAACTGGCCTGAGCCTCCTGTCTCTGTAGCCACTGTGGTGGCTGGGGCACAGGGGGGCTATGCAGGATATAGCTGCAGTGCCTGCAGCTCTACATAGTGACAGCAGCCTTGTCTGCCATCTACGAGCACAGTGTCAGACCTGGAGCAGCTGGGGTGCTGGCGGGACCTACCATGTGCTAATCTTTGGCTCCTGAAGTAGTCCCCACAGAGATCCACATCTCACCAACAGGCAGGTCAGGCCAGGCAAGGTGCTGGGAGTGAGAATGTGTTTGGGCAGATGGTTCTATTGCCTCTGGGCAGGTGAAGAAAGGGCCAGCTGTAGCTTGGTCTCTTGGCTGGAGACTGCAGTGCTCGTACCTGGTGTGCTGGCTCAGGTGCAGAGCATCCCAGTGTCCTGTGGGGCTCCCTGTGTGCTCGTATCCACTGAGCCATGATGGCTTGGGAGATGGTGTGCAGTGCTGGCTCCTCATTCCTGGAGGTTCCACAGGGTGGGATTGGTCACCCAGGCTGCCTTTCTCCTGGGAGGAAGAGATGATTTCCTCCTCTTCCTCCTCATTCTCAGTGCTCTCCTGACCTCGGTGAAGCACCCTCTGGCAGAGCTGGCCCGCCCAAAGCTGGCCACTTGCCACGGATGTTGACTTGTCTCTAAAAATAGACCTTTGTCATCAGGCAGCAGAGTGCTGGCTATGTCCTGCATCCTGCGGTGTCGGGGGTGGAGCACTGGAGGGCTCTGGCCAGACAGCTGCCCCCAGCCATGGCTCCTGGGGGGTTTGGTGCCCCCAACACTGGGACAGGAAGGGGCTGGTGGCCAGCAAGTGCCATGTGGCAATTACTGTGCTGGTGGACTCATGGTCAAAGGAAGCTCTGGCTAGGAGAAAGAATGGGAATGCTGAGCTGGAGAGCAGCAGCCATATGCTTCTCTTGGCTGGGAGTGGGGCTTGGGGGAGCCCCATGGCTTGGAGCACATGGGCTGCCTCAGGGTCGTGCCGGTCCTCAGGGCAGCCACTGCCACCAGTGTCCCTGGGGCTCCCTGCTGACTCCTGGCTCTCCCAGCATTCACACAAGGATGCTCCCTGAGTGCTGCCAAAACCCTGCCAGCAATGTTTTTATGTTTTAAAGGACAAGATTAATATTAATTTTAACCTTTTTTTTTTTTAATTTTTGTTTTTATTTTTTTTCTTTTTATTTAATATTTAGCAGCCTGGAGGACTTCTCCCTCCTTTTCCCACCTCTGGCAGGAACAAAAATAACTCCTCAGCAAGGACTGGATGTGGCGGATGGGTTTGTGCTCAGCTCCAGCCAAGCTCCTGCCCACATATAGCTGTGGGCACATGCCAGGGACTTTTGCCTGCAGTCCATGTGCTCAGCCACAAGCCCATGCCCAAGTGTTGGATGGATAAGGCCAAAATGCTCTGTGAATGCAGAAATGGGTTTTGTTCCAATTGGCAAAGCTGATGGATAGGTTAAGCAATAATTTCCAGAACTTCGCTGTCAGGATGCTTGAGGGACCAGAGGCTTTGATGAGCACCTGCCTACTGGAATAGACAAATCTGTTAGGGAAAGGCTGGTTTTAAGTGGAGCCTTTCCTTTCTTTTCCTTTTCCTTTTCCTTTTCCTTTTCCTTTTCCTTTTCCTTTTCCTTTTCCTTTTCCTTTTCCTTTTCCTTTTCCTTTTCCTTTTCCTTTTCCTTTTCCTTTTCCTTTTCCTTTTCCTTTTCCTTTTCCTTTTCCTTTTCCTTTTCCTTTTCCTTTTCCTTTTCCTTTTCCTTTTCCTTTTCCTTTTCCTTTTCCTTTTCCTTTTCCTTTTCCTTTTCCTTTTCCTTTTCCTTTTCCTTTTCCTTTTCCTTTTCCTTTTCCTTTTCCTTTTCCTTTTCCTTTTCCTTTTCCTTTTCCTTTTCCTTTTCCTTTTCCTTTTCCTTTTCCTTTTCCTTTTCCTTTTCCTTTTCCTTTTCCTTTTCCTTTTCCTTTTCCTTTTCCTTTTCCTTTTCCTTTTCCTTTTCCTTTTCCTTTTCCTTTTCCTTTTCCTTTTCCTTTTCCTTTTCCTTTTCCTTTTCCTTTTCCTTTTCCTTTTCCTTTCCTTTTCCTTTCCTTTTCCTTTCCTTTCCGTTCCAAGAAGGCAAATCTGCCTTGTTGCTACCCTTGGAAAGATGTTTGTGGGGCTATATGCTGTGAAAAGGAAAGGTAAAAGGAGAAGGGAGGAAGAAAACATGCCTGGCCTAACGTTGCTGCCCACTCCAGCAGCTCCAATCCCTCCAACAGTTGCTCCGGGGCTGGGATTGAGCTGTCTTTGCTCAGGACATAAATGGAGATTGAATGTTTAAAGGAATTTAATCTAGATTTCCATATCTCCTTGTTTCATCTGGCTCTTTTCCCAGGGATGCCATTTATGGCTGCCTCTTGCTGTCTTTGGGGTGGATCTGCTTCTCCTTTCCTGCCTGGAGCGGTGATGGATGCTGGGCACAGCCCTGTCTGCAGCTCCCTCTTGCAGCACAGGAGGGCAAGAGCGAGCCATGAGACATGTCCCCAGCCTGATGGATGCTGCTCCACAGGCTGCTTTCCTCCTTCCATTTACATCTGCTTGTGTTCCCCCTCTGGAATGGCCCTGCCCTGCGACATCAGAAGGTGTTTAAGGGAAAGGCAGGGCAAGGACTGCGGAGAGAGTGGTTACACTGCAGGAGGAAGCTTTGGTGAGCAAAGTTAGGAATGAGATCAGGGAGCACAGATCCCCTTGTGGGGTTGCATGGGGAAGGGAACCAGTAAAACGCTGGCCTTGGTGCATCCTCTCTCTGCTTCACATCGTCCCTGTGAGAGTTTTGTGACACCTTTGTGCCCTTAGGTTATATCAAGGAAAGTGGCTAGATTGTCCAGCCCCCTCCCATGTTCCTGCCCAGGGCTGTGGGTAGGCTTGAACTCAAGTGATGGGATTCTGTTGAAAACTAGAAATGAAAGTTGTGGCCTGGGTCAGCTTTGATGTGGAGATGGCTGGAGTCCCGTGAGCCATCACTGTGCTGGTGGCAGGGCTTTGAGCACCCCCCTTGCTGGGCTGAGAGCCCTGCACCCCTTGTCTTAATGGGAGCCGTCCTCAAATCTGTAAAGAGAGTATGCTTTAGGTTTCGTATGTTGTTGGAGCTCAGGATAGAAGCGAATATGTTTCTCTTTGAGTTATTACAAACATCTGGGTGACTGCATGCAGGTCTTACCTGCCTCAGTTTCCCCACTGCAAAACTGCCATACTGAGTGTGCCTACTTTGGAAGGACCTGGGAGCCTCTGGATTTCTTTCCAGCTTAGTGCCGGTGGCCCTCAGAGGTTGGTGGCATGTGCACCTGGCTGCCAGGGGACTTCCTCAGGGGTGGAGTGGAGGCAAACTGGGCAAGCTGTGATCGCATCTCTAAGCCCCCTCCCTGAGCTACAGGGGTGTCCTGCAGAAGGGGATGGCTGTGACCAGTTGTTGACAGAAAGGTGTCTGATGCAGGATCAGGAGAGACACTTCCTGCAGTGACTGTCACCTGGGACAAGTTTGAGTGAGCAGCTTGGGGGTTTAGCTCCTCTCTGCTGCAAGTCCATCTACCCTCCAAGGAGAGGAGCAGCACCTTCCCCACTGGGCTGTGCATTTAGGCTGGGAGGAATGTAGATGATTTAGGCCTGGATGAGCCTGGGTTAGTACTGGGCACCTGCTTTGGTGTGCCCAATCATGCTGGGCCATTGCTTTTACTGGTTTATGGTCATCTCCTGCCTCCAACCTTGGCAAGTTGAGATTTTGGCCAGTTTCAAGCCTCTCTCTTCTGACACTGTCTGTCTGTCCCCTTCAATCAGGTGTCTCCAGAGAAGTGCCGCTTTGCCATAGGCCGCATCCTGAGCGAGGGAGACACGAAGCCGTCGGAAGAGCAGATCAAACGGTTCCAGAAGTATGGCTTTAAGATCTTCAGCTTCCCTGCTCCCAGCCACGTGGTCATGGCAACCTTCCCGTTCACTACACCGTTATCCATCCATCTGGCAGTCAACCGTGTCCACCCAGCCCTGGACACTTACATCAAGGTAAGCAAGTGTGGCGTGAGGAGTGTTGCATGTGATTAGTGGGTCGTCAGAGGCTTTTCTTCCTGACCACTGATGGGGCTGCTCTGACTTGTCATGTCTTGATGTTTTCCCTTGGGCACTACCATCAAGATCTCCTCCTTTTGCAATCTGGCAGGTTGTTCCCCAGCAGGGACGTCCTTCCATTTGCTCGGTAGGCATGGGGGTGTTTTTTCTGCTGTTTTGTGTTTATGAGAAACAAGTTCTCATCTAATAACTTGCTGGTTTTCTCCTTAACACAGAGATAAAAGCTGATTTTCCCCTTGAGTCTCTTTCTTGTTGTTAGGATCTGGCAGGTATGTGCCCTTCGGTGTAATGCTTCATGCTATGGAAGCATCTTCTGTTTTGAGTGCCAGCCTCACCGATGGGGCAGCTGTCTTCTTCAGGAACAGGAGAAGAAGTTAGAAACTTTCTGTCCTGTGGGCTTATGAAAACTTTATTTCAAGCAACACATTGAAATTTGTGGGTCTTGGCCCTGGCTGGGTAGCTGGCTGCTGTGGGCTGTGTTTGCCCTTGCTCCGAGTTGCCATCCCTTCTGCTTGTCGTCCTTTTGAAGCCAGCTCTGTTGCCTTGCTCTGGCTGCCAGAGCAGCTGGGGCAAGGGTGTTCCCAAGCAGCACATCTGAGAGACACCACCAGATGCAGGCTTTCCAGAGAGCAAGGAAGGTCCTGGCTAGCTGGATGATGGAGGGAAGGGACTGTCCTTCCCGGTGGGGGAGGTTGCTGTGGAGGGGCTGGTGTTCAGCCCTTGGCTTATCTGACTGTCGAGTTCTGACGCTTTTGTTTGTTCGTGTTGAAACACACTATTTATAAACTTGCTTTTCCTGGCGAAACTCCCAGCCTTGTGGGGGAACCGTGTGAATCCCTCCAGCCTGCTCTGTGCTGCAGGATGGCTGCCTGGGTGCCAATCCTGGAACTTCAGCTGGGGACTCTTTGCCGACCCTCTCATCCACCCCAGCCGCAAGGAGCTGCCCACCACTACTGGCTGAACGTGCATTAGTGCTGGCAGTAGGCAGCACCACCACCGCTCCTTCCCCCCATTCTGGAAAGCAGAACCAGTCTCCTGTTCTCATCCTCTCTCTCCATCCTCTGTGTCTCCTCCTGGAGCTGTGCCCATTTCTCTGTGGGGGCATCAGGCACTGCTGCCAGCCCTATGGCGGACACGCGGGTGTGCACGAAGGGGGGTGGCAAGGGCGGGAGCGTCAGGTTGGCGGGAGCGCTCGGAGACACCAGGCTGACGCTGCCTGAGCCAGGGAAAGGTCCCAGCAGCGCATCTGTCGCATGGGAGATGGAGCTGTTAGAGCTAAAAACAGAACCACGGGTTGTTCTGGGAGCACCTGGTAGTGCTTAATGGGAGTGATTGATTTCGATTTACAATAACTGAAATCACACGGAAGCAGAGCACCTACAGGCACTTGCAGAGGGAGGGGACGCATTTTGATCTCATCCCCAGTCCCAGCAGCATGTGGATCAGGGTGCCTGTGTGTCTCCGAATGTTGTGCAGCAGAACAGGACCCCCTGCTCATCTGGCACTGACCATGGGGACATCAGGCAGGACGAGGGTGGGTTTGCCATGCCGGGAGGGGCAGAGGGGAGTGGATGCTGCTGCTCCTTGCACACTGCACTGTGGGGATGCCCTGCCTTTCTCCAGTGTGACACAGGGGACTCGGGAGGCCATGCCAGCAGCATCCTGCTGCTTCAGTGTCATTGCTGCTTCTCCCTCGGCCTGGACTGTCTGCACCCCTGGGGCTGTGCTGGCACTTCCTGGGATGGAGGGACTGGGGAAACTTTCGTGGAAACAGGTGACCTGTGCTGCTCGGTGGTGGGAATGGGGGTTGCCATGGAGACAGCTTCTCCAAATAGCATCCTTCATCCCACCCCCAGAGCCCAACTCCCTTAAGCAACCCGAGAGAGCAGCGAGACAGATTGCTTTATTTATTTATTTCCTGTGTGCCTGCTTTGGGAAGGGTGCTGTTAATGAGAGCTGGGGGTCAGGCCTGCCAAGAGCAGGGCTCCCACAGCTCTCCCATCTCAGGAGGTTGGAAGGCAAAGGCCATGAGGCATGAAAGGGGACTCGGTTGCAGGGATGAAACGCTGGCTCCCATGGAGAGAGGGAATTAGCTGACGTGGAGGGAGGATGATATGGCTGCCTAGTCCTAGAAAGAAGGTGTGGGAGAGCTGGGGATGGAAAGGGAGTTGAAGGAGACAGGAAGAAAGTTGCAAGGTGGAGAGGGAGGGTGGAGAAAGCTTTGGAGATGCTGAAAAATAGGGAGGAGAAGGGGACTGGAGGGGGGCATGTAGGGCAAAGGAGCTGAGGGTTTGGGGTCCAGCTGAGGGAACAGGGCAGCGAGAGGTGGAGGGGGAAGTCTGGGCCAGAGTTGAAAGAAACCTTGCCACAGATGGCACTCCAGCAGCCTTCCCATGGCATCCCCTGAGGTTAACTTAGGGACATCTAGTCCCAAAGGCTGGTGGATGTGGATGAGACGTGTGGCTCCTTCTGGGCTTGCTGGTGCTGTGCAGAAGTTACCAGGAATGCTTGTGGCTCACGTTTCCCAAGCAGTAAGGCTGCAGTGGTGCTGGCTTTTAGCAGTCTGGACTTTGTGTTTCCCAGTCTGCTGCAGCTTTGGAGGGACAGGAAAAGTTAAAAGCAAATTTATAACAAGAATTAAAAAAAGAGCAGTAGGGTGACAGTATCCTTTCATTAAGGGTGGAAGGGAGATGAGCTGGCATGGAGCAGGAGGTCTCATATCCAGGCTGTCCCTGCAGCATGCATCTGTGCCCCCCTGGCTCTTGTGAGCTCAGGAGCTGGCATTTCTGTGAGACTTTTGGTGCAGGTCTGGCTTTTGGGAGCTGTGGGGAAATGGCTGCAGCCATCCTTGGCAGGTAAGAGGACGTCCTTCCCCTGGGATGTCAGGCTGGCAGTGACTTACCGGCTAGAATCGCCTTCTCAGGAGCCCAGGGGGGGCTGCTGGCTCATTACTCTGAACATGAGTTATTTAAGGCATAGGCTGGGGTTATTTAGTGTCCCTTAAAAGCATTTCCTCCCTAATAACCTCTGATGTTGCTTCTCTCTGCCTCCAGGCAGGTATGCCCTGCTTTCCTGGGATGTGCACTCCTGGCCCACAACACAGCTGCCTGTCAGACCAGGCACTCCCAACTCCTGGGAGCAAAGGAGAAAGCTCTTCTCTGGTGGGGACCCTTTCTGACAGCTCTGGGAGCAAGTTATTCCCCTGTAACCTCCTGCCATTTCAAGGAGTGTTTCTTCTGCTTTAGGTATAATGAGCTCTCTGTGGTGAGCTGTGTGTCCCTGCATTTCTCTGCATCCATTCTGGCACCTAGTGGGCACTGCCGGGTGGGTGGGCTTAGACCTTCTGGCTGTTGGTCTCTTCTGGCAGCTGGAGAGGTAGCCAATTGCATCCAAGGCAGAGCTGGCAGGTGTCTCCCACTACAGCCCTAGAAGTGCCTGCTTCAACATGACCTCTTTTTGTGGGTTTTTTGGGTCAGTTTTGTGATCTTCAGCCTAGGCAGATGTGGAAGTGGATGCCAGTCTCATCCTGACTGCCTTGCACCCTCCAGAGCACCAGCTGACTGACCTCAAACTCTGACTCTGTCTAACTTGGAAAACTGGGGTTTTATCTCTTTAGATGGTCTTGTAAAGGTATCCTCCAACTTCAGCTAAACTCACAGCTTTTTTGCTTCCCCTGGGCTCTGTAATCACAAGTTTCCCACTTCCATGGGCTTGTGAATCACTCCTTTACAATGCAGATCTCAGGCAAGAATGGCTGGCGTGGACTCTGTGATGCCAGGAAAGATTTGGGAGACTATCAGGTTGGCTCCTGCCTGACAGAGGCTGTCGTGTTCCTCCACACCTCAGCTGCCCATAAAAGGAGCTCCACAAGGTGCTGGAAAGATGTGGCTTGTTCCTGTTTACAGCCAGGGAAATGTGTTATTCCTTGGACCCTTAGCTTGGAGCAAGCTTTGCTCCCCTTGTCATCTATGGCAGTTTAGGATGCAGTCACCTCTTGCCTCTCTCTTTGCTAAGCTAAGTACAAAAAGCTTTTAAAGTTCCCATATTTTCCAATGTTTTCCATATTTTATGACCTTAATTTCTGGTTTCTTTGGTACCTGTTTTCAGATTAGAAAGTTCTATGACTTGTCAGTAGCTCAAACAGATGCTTAATTTCAGCAATGGTCATATTGCTGTAGCACATGAATCTTTGGTGGAGATCTTGTCCCCTGCCACAGATCCCCCAGTCCTGGGTTTGATCTGAGCCAGCTAATAGCAACTTCAAACACATGCCTCTGCCCTTTGATGGAGTTGTAGTTTCCCCGTTAAGGATGGGAAATGATGCCAAGTCCTACGTCTCCTCTGAGCTTGATTGAATGGCACGAGTGCTGGTTTGTTTATCAGTCAAGCCCACCCTCCCCACTAAAACAAATCCTGTTTGCCAACAGGATCTGACAGCTGTAAACTAGTGTTGGTTGGCATTAATTATACTGATCTCCTTTGCTTCCTGATGATCTGGCCCAGTTGCAGCCATCCATATATTTTGTCTTGGCTGTCTTTGCCTGGGCAGTCTGTGCTTGTTCAAGTCAGTTATTTACCCATTGAATGTTGGCAGGTACATGCTGCTGTCTCTCCTGGGACTTTTTAGCATCTCCAGCTGGCCAGAGATCACCCTTTGACATGTGGACAGCTTGTCAGCAGGGACTTCAGCATGTTAAAATGTGTGTTATCTGGGCCTGCGAGCCATGTGTTTTATCTTGTCATGGAAGAACAAACATTTCACCTGCATCCTCTGCCCATGTTGTCTGACTTTGTCCTAATTTCAGTGCAGAAATACTCAGCGAACACTCCTCCCTTCTCAATGGTGCTGCTGAGGTTTTCCCTGGCTGACCTATCCAGGATCTGTGCCATCCTTCAGACACTTCTCCCCTACCTAGTGCCCCAAACAGCTCCGTAACATGGATGCTTCTGTCTGGGGGAAGCTGGGAGTCTAAGTGGTCCTTTATGGCAGCTGAGCCTCAGCACCCTTGTGAGGCTGCACCTCATCTTTCCCCTCTGGCTCACCTCACCACACTGCCTTTGCTCAGATATGTTGAAAATCCTTTTCTCCCAGCTGTTTTAAATGAAGGTCTGTGGAGCTGTGTTCCCATCCCAAGTGGTTTGTGTTTTAAAGGCCATCCTTTTGCTTGGCTGTGTTGGGAGGCTGGGATTGGGGGTTGGGAGCTGATAAAACATTTACAAAAAGGGCTCAATTATTGGGATGTTTTTCCACTTAAATTCTTTCTCCTGGATGATTTAGTTTATTTATTTTGGTCTCTGTGCATGAAGCATTTTAAAATGCCAGCTTGTCGTGTGTGAGCAGCTCAGGCTTCATTCTGCACGTGTGTGATAGCTGATCACAGTGGCAGCTTCAGCCAATCAACTGCTGCCTGAATTTTCCTCCAGAGATCTAGGAATTACTAACAGATGCTCAGTCCTGTGTTCATCAGCCACAGCTTCATTTGTCCTCATGAACTCCTTTGTTCTCCTGCAAGCCCTGGGGACCAGAGGCTGAAGACTACTGCCCAAGGTGGAGCCCTTGCTGAGCCAGGGCCTCTGAAAGCCACGTATCCATGTCTCTAGAGAGAAAGAGGAGCAGGATTCCTTTATCCAGAACTTATCACCACTAACCTGGGACTTTGCTGCCCTCAACGTCTCATCGTGTGGGTCTGGCAAGACTCATCCAGTTGATGTTCTTCCTCTTTGCATCAATGGGTTACCCTGCAGAATATGCCAGTGGCTTTCTGGGAAATGGAGTCCCTGGATCCTTCTCCTGCCTTTTTCCCGTGCCCCAGTGTGACTGTGAGAATCGATTTGCTTAAAGAGGGTGCTGGGGTTAGGGGTGGTGGCTCAGCTGCCTGGCTGGGTGGGATGACCTTCAGTTTTAGCCCATGTGCTCTTGGGTGTAGGTCTGTAGGGTTCCCAGGAAGACAGGAGGTTACCTGACACTGCTGGGAAGTGATCCTCACACATCAAATAATAACAGGGGAAAAAATCCTAGAGAGTCATAGAAGATTTGATGTGTCAATCTTCAATTGATGTCAAGGATGAGACCAGAGCTGACAGTGTGACAGGCTGCTTGGCTGTAGGCTGTCAGATGTTTGGAGTAAGGATACAGGCTCCAGGGAAAGTGTTTTGGGAGCCCTTGCATGGTCCCAAGCTGGGCTGTAGGTCATGTCACATGTGGCTTGTGCACTATTCACGGACCATTCTTGATTGTCCACCAGCCTGGTTGATGTTGAGGACAAGGACTGGGGTGGCTTGGTCGGCAGTGCTGGAGAACGCCCTTGGTTGGTGTGTGCTCTCTGCCAGGAGCCAGTGAAGCTCTGGATCTCAGGCTGGGCAGGAGGAGCAGGTGAGGGGTGGGCACTGTGATGCTCCAGCCTGTCTGAAAGGTGACATGCAATGGCACGGAGTGGAGAGGGACCCTGAGGTGTCTGTACCTCTGTGGGCACATTCATCTCTCTCTGACCTGCACTGACAGCTGGTTTTCAGTGAGCTCTCTGCAGCAAGGCTGCCTGCTCACTGCTGCTTGGCACCCCCCAGCTGGATGTCACATCACATCAATTCGCGTGTTCGCAGCGACTTTTAGCTATTAAATATTTTTAGTGACAAAACCATCCAAAGATGTTTCAGTCCTGCGAGTGTGAGTGACCTCGCCTTCAGCGTGGAGCTGGCAGGGGAGGGCAGGATGCCCACGAGGTCAGGCTGGGGGCTGAGTCAGGTGGAAAGGGGTTTGGTGGGCAGTGTCGTGTAGCGCTGTGGAGGCCTTTGGAGCGGGGTGGGCTGTGCAGTGGAACAGGTCTGTTTAACCTGTGTCTGCAGGGAGCATGCTCCTCCTGCGCGGCTAATGGAACATATGGGGACCCGGGGCTTTGCGTCAGGTCTCCTGCCACTCACAGCAGGCAGCCCCACTTTCCCTTTCCCCAGAGGAATGTGGCAGCCCCAGGCCACTACTCATCTGCTGTCACCTTCTCCCTGGTTCTTGCAGGCAGGCTGTGAATTAACACTGACCATGCTTCACGTTCAGCGCTGCCTGTGCCAGGCACATCGGAGTGTACCAGTCAGCGTGTGCTGGTTTCCCAGCCTGTGCTGGTGCCATTCCTGCTGCTCTGCTGTCTGTGCCTGCACACACCTTTCCTCCTGCAAGCAAACTGTGTGGCTTCTGTTTTGGCTCTGCTATTCGGCTCTTGCACAGGAGCAGGTGTGATACTGCAGCTCTGATAGCATTGCTGCTTTGAGCAGGAAAGGTTTGTTGACCAGCTTTGAGTTTTGGTAGTTACAAAGACTCCTTCCCTGCCTCTGCAGCTTGTGGCATGTGTGAAATCACCCATGTTTTCCTCAGCTTTTTGTTGACTCTGTGCAAGAGTCTGTCCTATCGGCAGACAGGGGAGTCCTGATTCTAGGGAAGCAGCTGCTGTGGGATGCAGACTCCTGCCACTGTGGCCTCCCAGTTCTAATTGATCACAAAATGGGAACAGACCAGTTTGGAAGGGGCATGCAAAGAGTCTGGTACAACCTTTTATGGGAAAGGGAGCGTGGTTATCTAGCACACAATTATATCTTGAAAGCCTCTGGCTATGGGAGGCTGTTCCAGCCGGCAGATCAGGCCCAGGTTTCTGCCACAATGGGTGCTTTCCTGTGACATCCAGCATTTTGACTCTATTGCTATCCCAGCTCCTTTTTCAGGAACATTTCCAAAGGCAGCTCCTGGAAGAGGAGAGAACTTCAAGTGCGTGCCCTCCCATGCATGCCAAACTGTGTGGGCATCCCTGATGGCCTGACAGCCAAAAGCCTGGACCGTTGTTTACTGTCAGTCAGTGGTCCTGTTTGAAGGCGTTTTGGTCCCAGGAGGGAGTAGGAAGGCACCTCAGCTTCCTGAGCTGCTGCTTTGGAAAGTTGGGAGAGCGGCCTTGTAATGACTTGCTCAACCTTGCAAAATTCTCACAGAGATGAATCTTCTCAGACAAAAGATCTGTTTCCCCCTCTTCTTTGCAGCAAGGATTAATGATCACGGAAGAAGCCGGGGATATTTCATACGGCTGCCCAAGGAAGAGAAAGAACTGAAATGGTTTGCCTTGGGCAAGGAGGGAGAGTAAAATACTACAGTGCTTTTCTGTCACATCTCTTTATCGACTTGATCTGTACATATGCTCTCCCCAGATGTATTTATAGAGAATCCCAGAGGATGCAATCAGTTCAAAAGGTTTTCTTTGTCATGCATTGGAGACATGTCCAGCTCTTTCCAGCAGTGACAGTGTCCTGAACCTTGGGGTCCTCCCTTCTTGACAGCTAGTCAATTAATTCAAGGATGAGATTGATCTGCCTCTCTGCAATTATTTTAGCTGAGTCCTAATAAGTTTTGTCTGGACAGGTTCTTCCCCATAGCCCTCTGAGCCAGACCTTGCCAGCTGTGCCAGGCTTAAGAAATAGCAAAACGAACCCAATCAAATGCGAAACAGCTTCATAGAAATATTGCTCTTTTCCAACAAATGCTGTTGGCCCAGTTTCCCTGGCTGTGAAGCTCCCACTTTGAAACCTGTGGAGCAGACAGATAATACACTTGAAAGCAGTGGCATTTTTACCTCCAGAAAAGGGACCATTGTGCTATGACTAACTTGCACTTTTTCAATTCTAGTTAGGTATAAAATAGTAGGAAAGGCCCCGCTTTGGGGAGGGCAGGAGAGCGAAAACATTTCTCTTCTGCAGAGAGTCAAAATATGGATGGATGAGTCGCGAGGTTGGGTGGTGATCAGATCACAGGGATGAAAGGACAAAATCAGTTCTTCCTCCTCCTCCTGCCTAGAGTGTGTGTGCCATAGGCAAGGTACAGCTTTGGGGCTGCACCAGTGGCTGGGGCACCAGTAAGGTGGCCGAGCCCAGCTGTTTGCTCTGAAGCAAAGGGTGACACTGAAAGTCCCTTGGGGTCTCTTCGTTTGGCAGGGAGATATAAACACACACAAATCTGTCAACTCGGCCTGCCTGCAGCAGCTGCTGCCCTGTGGATGCTGTTTAAATTGATGCTACTGTGTGCTGGTGACTCTGGGCAGAGGCAGCAGGCTGGAGGTGTCCAGAGTGGCCACTCCTCATGACAGGTTTGGAGGTCTGTGGAGCTGCTGACATCTTGGGGAGACCTTCGTGGGCTCAGGATGTGCTTTTCCTCTCTCTGTGCTGTTGCCTGGTGGCCATCACTCTGCCCAGACCCTCAGGGACTCACAGCCTTTGGAGAGTGGATGCAGGGTATGGAGAGGCAATGGTTCAGTGCAGACCTACACACAGCCAGTATATCCCATCCTGCTTTGAGGAGCAAACACCCACTGCCTGTTTATTGTCAGGACAACTTGGATTGTGTCGGAGAAGGGAGATGCCACACCAGATGGTCGTCAGCAGAGCTCCTTTATTGTAACCCAAACACCTAGTTAAATACAGTCTTTAACTAGCTCATACATATTACAAAAGTACAGCTCATCATTGGTTAGTTACTTATCAATTAATACGCCTACTTCTACATTCTTGTAGTTAGTTTGTTTAACTTTTATTCACTCTTCCAATTAAAAAATCCTCTCCCCCAACCTACTATTACACCAAAGATACAGTAACCTTGCCTATTCAGACACTGACTATTAATTTTTGTACTTATCTCCTTCTCGCTTAACTAACTATATTTTCTCAACTAGCTTCACTATTTACAAAAATCCTCTACAGGATTGTCCCAATAGGCTGCCAAATCCTGGCCCTCTGAACTCTTCTGGATTTGCCAGGACTGGGTTCATCTTCATGGTATCCAGCTGCCTCAGCTGTTGCAGGGCTCCAGAACAGTTTGCAGACTGGTCTGTGAGCTCCTTGAAAGAGGAAGGTTGAGCTATGCTTAATTATTGGCTTGCAGGCTTTTGGAGAGTGCCTAGCTTCACAGCTTCAGGACTCAGCTTCAGGACTCCTTTTGTGTCTTTTCTTTTCCAGCATGTGGCAGCTTAGTCCAGCCTGTGCTTCAGCCATACCAGGGCAAATCAGAGCCTGTAATAGAAATGTTGGCAGTTTCTAACTCCACCGCTCCTGCCTGGGTCTGGAAGGGATTACTCCAGATCAGAACTGCCCTGAGGCAGCTGATAGAGGTCTGCAGCATGGCAGGATCTCCAAGCTTCCTGAGCTGCTTGCCCTGCTCCATCCCAAGCAAGCAACAAGTCATGGCACAAGCAACAAGTCATGGCACTTCTCTTGACCTTTGTGGCCATTGTGCTGGGTGGGTCACCTGACACCTCTCCAATTGCATGGGAGCAAGGAAATGTATTTCTTCCCCTGCTGTCAGACCACAGTGAGTAGAGGGGCCAGTCTCCCTGGGGAGCACGAGCCAGTGCTTGTCCTCTGTCACCCTTGAGCTGATTTCTCTCAGGATCTAGTGCAGTGCCCAGTGTTGGTAAGAGACGGAAAGTACCCGTTACCCTCAAGAGTGGATCAGCACCTGATGGTGCTTCTAGTCCAACCCCTTTCTTTGTCCCCAGCCCACCCAATATTCACCTTTCTTGGGCTTCTCAGTGCTGTGGTGAGTGTGAGGAGGCAGAGGCTCACACCTGGCTTGAGCAGATGCATTTCTGCTGGGTTTGTTGGAGACAAGCTGTCCCTTAGGTAGGATGCCTCTGCTCTGCCAGGTCTGCTAGGCTGGGTGCATAATCCAAAAAGGAATGTGTTCCAGTATGGAGAGGAACAAACCTTCCTAAGAGGGGAGATGATGATGGGAAGTCACCTCTCCTGGGTACCAGAGAGAAACTAGTGCTGATTTGGAGGAAAGGCTCAATACAGCTTTCAGGACAGAATCAGCCTCCTCTGGCACTGGGATGACAAAAGAGAGATGCTGGGGCCATAAAATGGAGTTACTGGTGAAGCTTGGAGTATGCTTATCTTCCAGGCCACTGACATCTGAATTTTGCACATGTATGTTTTGCATGGCTGCGTCCTCCTAAAGCTCAGCAAGGCTCTGCTGATCTGAGGCTGAGCTCCAAATTAAATGACACCAAACAGCGTGGCTTTACATTTCAAAGGCTCAGAGCAGAAGGATGCCTGGGACTTTCTGTCGCTATGGAGTAATTGGAATGTTTTTTTTTTTTTATTTTGGCGGCTTGTACAATGACCACCGGGTGCTCGCTCCACAGACAGATAGTTTTACCTGCATCTTCTGCTAATGTGAGGAGTTATAACAGCCCTGCAAGGATGAAGATGGGTGACAGAACTGAGGTACAATAGAAACAGCAAGTTAGTAGCTGATCTGTGTCCCTGGCTCTGGCTGCTTATCACATACCACCAACCAGAAAATCTCCTAGTACATTTAAAGTTGCTACGGTGTCTCTTTCCCTTATCTTCACAGGGATGGACTCAGCAAAGGTGCTGCTCCAAGGTCAAAGATGGAGCTCTAAGGCAGCTGGGAGAGTGGTTGGTCTGTGAGCCCCCGTCCCAGCATGGCACTGGGGGCTGTTGCCTTTCACATGAAACCTGAAGGGGTGTTCTGGCCCTGGGGGATGAAGAGAATGTACCATAGCTGATCACAGAGTGGCCCTGTCTGCATCATGCATTTGTTGACAGGCTCTGTTCCCACTCTGTAAGGCTGTAACATAACAACACCCTGGGAAGGCTGCAGGGAGGGAAACAATGGCCTCATTCCCATTGTGGACACCTGCATTTTTTCCCTGCTACTGAATGGTCGGTTAGTCTCATTAACTCAGGGGTTTATTTCTGCCTGGAGCTGATGGCAGGTCCTTGACATGCAGGAAGGTAGATATCTATCATCTTCTGGGGCCAGCTGCTCTGCTCTTCATGCTGTGCAGATTCACAGCTTGGGGTAAGGCACTCCCAGTGATTCAGTAACCAGCCCATGAGTTGGCAAAAGCTTATCAAGAGGTCAGTGTGGAGAAAGACTTGCTCAGGTACTTCTTGGCCGAGCAGTACAGGAATGAGCGAAGCAGAATGGCTGCTGTGGCTGCTGTGGCTGCCAGATGTTGTGGACTCACAGTGGAGCAACACAGTCATTGACTCCTCTCTGTTCTTGGATCTTCCTCCTCCTCTCTCACATGCATCTCTAGGTGCCAAGTTCAGTTGTCCTGCCCAGGTCGTGCTACCCCAAGAAGCCACTGCCTTCATCTCCCAGCAGTTCCCCTTCAAAGCTGTGTCTCCTGGTGGGAGCTGCTTTGGAACCCATAGCATTGGCTCAGCTCTGGCTTTCTGCTGTGTCCTGGGGCACAGGACCAATGTCTAAATCCCTCCCCTCTTGCTATCCGAGACCCAGCAGCCTTCTTGGGACATAGCTGCAGCAGGCAGAGTACACTTCCTGTCCATGGCAAGCTGCAGCTGCTTGGGGAAGGGCAAAATGGGACAGAGATTTAGATATACTTCCCCAAAGTCCTCCCCATCCTCCAGGTACCGGGAGTTTGAGGAGGGACATCTGCACTGGGAAAAGGAGGGATGTACTCCAGGTCTCAGGGCACTAATTAGGATCTGGGGCAGCTCTGGTGGCTGCAGCTTTGGCTGCTGTGCTGCTATCAGTGGTGTTACACAGGGCTGTGTATGGTTTGGGGTACCTGGGAGGGCAGAGCAGTGGTACAGATGGGGAGTTGGCTCCCCAGAAGAGAAAGATTTGGAAAGCTGAGTGGTGTGATGCAACTCCAGAGCACTACCAGCTCATGGAGCACATCTGGGAACATATAGGATCCTTGTAGAAGGGCAGAGTCAGGCTGGGCTCTGTCCTTGCCAAACTGCTTTGATTTCTCCTCCTGATTGATCTGCACAGTCAAGCTCACGATCCTGTGCTGGCAGAGGAGCAGTTGTCAGACTGCAAAGGTCGCTGCAAGCAGCTGCTCCCCTCCCCTGCTGCCTCTGTTGCCGGCAGAAGAGCCCGGCTTTGGAGGTGCTCAGCTTGTGTCCCTGCTGGCATCGCCAGCCACTGGCTCCCTGCACCCGGCACACCGCGGCGGCTGCTCAGCGGGTGCTCTGCTCTCCGGACCAAGGTAATGAATCCCCTGGGACCTGTGCCAGGTCCCTGGTGGGCCAGGGAGGAGGAGGAGGAGGAGGAGGTGAAAGCTGCAGAGGAACGGCAGCCTCATCTCGCCTTGCCATGCCCGCTCGCATCAGGGCTGATGGAGAAGTCGGCCAGCACGTGTGGCCACTGAAATAGCATGTCCTGGCTCGAGGACACCTGGAGCTGTCCCTGATGAATCTGCCTGGTGCCGCTGGTTTGCCTCCCTTATACCCTCTGCTCGCCTGGCCTGTGTTCCCAGCTCCTCCTGCATTGCAGCCTGCCCGGCTGTGCCGTTTGCTCTGTGCCCGCCAGCGCTGTTTGATGCACTGGGGATTTCCTCCGGCGAGTCGTTACCGCCGGGGGCTGCAGCAGCTGCAGGCTCTGGGGGCTTCATTAGCTGAGCTCACCAGGGGGAATTGTCAGCACACAGGAGCCCACCAGAGTGACTGTCTCTTTGCCCTTTGCCAGGATTTTGGGGAAGACAGGTGCAAGCTCTTGGATGTGGAGGTTTGAAGGTGGCTTTTCTGGAAGCCTGCAGGGAAATGCCTCTTGTTCATTTATAAGCATTCAGGAAGGAACTTGTCCTGAGCCCTGGCTTGAATTTGAAACATGGAGATATCTGTCCCTGGGGCAAGGGAAGGAGGAGCAGGAGGGGCAGTGAACCAAAGGTAACCAGTGGCCCATGGGTGTCTGCCCTACAGAGAGCTTGGTTGCAATCCCTGTCACCCAGGTCAAGCTTGTGAGTGCAGGGTTTCCCTGAGCCAGAGCTCAAACAATCTTTCTGCACTGTTGGCTGCACTTAACTGACACTTTTTAAG
Source organism: Urocynchramus pylzowi (assembly GCA_013397555.1). Lineage (NCBI taxonomy): Eukaryota > Metazoa > Chordata > Aves > Passeriformes > Fringillidae > Urocynchramus > Urocynchramus pylzowi. The sequence continues at coordinate 46,990 of VZRH01001409.1, read as the reverse complement.
ATCCTCCTGTCCTGGAAATTTGCTTTCTGACATCAGATTTGCCAATGTGTTGTACTTCAGATGTGCTTAGGGATGTCGTGATCAGCTTGCTATTCCTCCTCAGCAAACCAGGCTGAAACCCACTTGATCTCTTCCTCTGGATCTTCCTTGCCTTCTAAATGAGGCCAGTAAGCCTGACAGTAAGTCCCCGTGGGTGGGGAGGGAGAACTATTTTGTCTGGGAATCAGGCGGTTGCATCGTGGCTTTGCCCTGGGCTGCTGGTGGCTTTATCTGTGCAAGTTCAGCAAGGTTAAGTTCTTCAGCTTCCCTTTTTGGCTTTCTCAGCTGTGAAGGGATGGTGTGAGGCTGAGCTTAGCTCATCGTGAAATATATTCCATGAAGCCTGGGAGCTGGGGGCGTTGCAACAAGCCAAGGTTGTTCAAGGAGGTAGGAAGGGACGGAGAGGGTATTTATTCCACTACTCCATTTTCTTCCTGGGGCCATTGATGTGACACTTGAATTTGTTCTGTTGATGGAGGCTGTGGAAGAATAGCTAGAGATGCCTGCAATCCAAAGAGCAGGAGGAAAGGGTTGAGATGTGGAAGGGGCAGCTCAGACCTTGTCTCAGGAGACTGTGAGCCCCCATGCGCTATGGGCACCAGGCTCTGCTGCTCCTGCTCCATGGCTGTTGCTTTGGCTTTGTTGCAAGAGGATTTCATGACAGGACTCGTTGTGGGTGAGGACGTGTATGAGAAGGCTGTTAACCACGAGCCTCCAGCTTGTCTGGACATTCTTATTGCAGAAGGGCAAGTACTCAAGTGAATGGTGGTCCAGGAGAGAAAGCCATCAAGGTGGGTTGGGAATGTCCACCTGGATGAGGAGCTCTCCATGCTATCCATGGAAAAAGATCTGTCACCACAAGAGTCTCACAGCAGGGCAAAGCAGGTCGCTCTAGGTTAGGACTTACTCTCCCTGTGAGCAACATGACAAAGACACAAGTTTTGGAGAGGTTCTTTTTACCTGTGTGGTGTCCCGTGCAGGGTGGGAGGCTGCAGTGCAGTGGGCTGCCTGGCTGAGGCAGAACAGCAGGAGATGATCTTGGATGATGATCCCTTTCCTGAAAGGCCCTGCCTGGACAGGAGACAGAGAAATTGCTACAGCTGCTGCTCCTGATAGCCTTGCCAAGGCAACAGAGCAGGCAAAGCGATTTAGCATTGCTCCAGTCATTCGTGATGGCAGAGATCATTGCATCAACCCCTTCAGCATTGGGATTAATGCTGAAGAAGCATCCTGTGAGAGCTGGGAGGAGCATGTTGGTCCCTGGAGATCTGCTCTGTGAAGCTGAGGGAGCCCTCTCCAGCTGTGGTCCTCCTCTCCCACAGTCTCAACCGCCTCCTTTCATGTGCAGCAGTTGACCCATTTGCTCCTATAGTGATGGAGTTCCTAGGAACTGGGGGAGGAACCCAGGACTGGTTCCTCAGGAGAGGAGAGATTATGTGGATATACACATATTCCTTGTCTTGTGATGAAAATCTGGTGCTTGAGCTTTCAGAATGGTTAAAATCTAAGTCCCCTTCAGAGAGCTTGTGTGTGGCTGTGATGGGGAAGGAGGAGAAGAAAATGGGAGGTGGTGGGGTCGGGTAGGAGGAAGAGTGTGAGAATGTTATTATGGAGCTCTGGGAAGCTGGTGAGTACCATCTCCCCAGCTGGCATTTTATCCATTGTGGGTACAGAAGCAAGGCAGAACTTGGAAAAGTGGAAAGCACTGAATCTTTAGGAAAACTAATATTTTTTAGTGCAAAAGTTTCCTTTACTTCTGCAGCTCTCTGCTTCAGGACTAATTACTAACAAATAACCATAACACCGGGGGGACCCAAGCCCCATGAATTGCGTTTGTTTGCGCCATCGGCTCTTTATTCTGCAGGTGGCATTCCTGTAGTTGGGGGCAGTACGATCCATCCCTGGAAGCACATGGAGTAATGTATCTAAACATGTCTGGGCTGGCAGTTTTGTCCAAGGCTTGTCCTACCCCCCCCAGTGGGGGCTCTGACTGCCTGTGGCTACTTCCTGAGAGGTTTTATCTTGCTGGGACTTGCTACCTGGCTCATCTCTGAAGATGATGGATGCTCCTTTGTGTGCTGCAGGATTTCTCTTGCAGCTCAAGTGGGTGCTGGAAGAGGAGAAAGTCCAGTGTGTGTCAGGGACTCTAGTGAGGTAGGGCTGGAGCTTATTCCCTTTTGCTGGAGAACAGGATGGAATTTCCATCCCAGGGAAGAGAAAAGTGTTCACTCTCACAGTAGTGGCCGGCCATGACCTGGAAGTCTGTGCCTGGTCCCTGCCAGCTGTCTGAGGGTGCTGGGATCTCCTGAACCCAACAACTTCCCTGGGCTCATTCCTTTACCTCTCAGTTTGTCCGTGCCTGGGAGCTGCCGCTCTGCAGTTCCCGCCCTGGAGGATCCGTGGGAGCAGCTGGGTGGTTCGGCCCTGGGACGCGCGGGTGGGCAAGGTGTAAATTGCATGGCGGGCTGCCTTCACTGAGGTGAAAATGAAAAACTCTCCCAAGCTATCAAACCCGGTGTTTCACGGCTCCCACGGTCCAAATGCACTCCCTCTCCCTCTCACTGCTGAAGAGAGGATCTCGGGGGCTGGTTTTCTCCTGCCTGTCCTGGAGCCATGGCACTGTCACATCAGCGGGGCAGTGTGTCCTGGTTGCAGGCAGGACTGGGGCCTGCCGAGGGAAGGGGGAAGTGTGCTGAGGGCAGGCAAGGATGCTGATGGTGTGGGAGGTGCTAATTGCCAGGCTCTGTATTCTGCTACCTGGAGGATTTGTTATCTTTTGGCAAGACTTTGTTTTCTGGTGCCGTAGTGCTGGTGGTGGCACTCATTTTTCCTGCTGGCTGATGGAAACGGCCTTTTCTTGATTGCAATAATATCACCTTCTGTTTCTGAAACACCTCACAGCCCAGAGGATTTTAAAGTAAAGTGCATGTGCGTGGGAGCAGCCTCACCACCTCTGAAGTGTGAGTTTCTCTAAGCTGGGAAGCAGCAGCTGTTTGGCAGCCTGGTGCTGGCAGCTGTGCTGTGTGCTGGAGCTGGCTCCGGCTGCCGTCGCCCTGGGAGGCAAGGCCTGCCAAGCTCCATGTGCACCCTGCTGGAGCTGCAAGCTGAGATGTTGGGGTTTCCTTGATGTTTGAGGTATTACTGCTGTAAAGCATGTCTGCCTGCCTCTCCCTCCAGCAATTTGTCTTTTCTTCTGCCCAGCCGTCTCTTGGGCTGATGGCTCTTCCTCAGCCTCTGGCTGACTTCTGCCCCTCATTGAACGGCCCCAGGCACCCAGGCTTCATCCCTGTCTCCCATTGGTAGGCTGTGGCTCAGTGGAGAGGACCAGAATCAGGGTTGGGTTTGGAAGGGATATTTAAAGGTCATCCAGTCCAGCCCCCCTGCTGTGGGCAGGGACATCTTCTTTTTCAACACTAGGGCAGGTTGCTTAAAGCCCCATCCAGCCTGGCCTTGAACACCTGGCTATGTCCAGGGATGGGACATCCACAGCTTCTCTCGTTAGGCAACCTGTTCCAGTGACTAACGACCTTCAGCACAAGGCATTTTATGTCTGGTCTAAACCGCTAGCTTTTGCTTTAAAACCACTGCCCCTTGCCTTGTCACTACAGGCCCTGGTAAAAAATCTACATCTCTTACAAGCACACTGCAGAGCTCTTCAAAAGCTTTTCCTCTCCAGGCTGAACAACCATAACTCTCAGCCTGTCTCCATAGCAGAGTTGTTCCAACCCTTGGACTGTTTCTGTGGACTCCTCTGGACCTACCCTGGCATGTCCATGGCTGTCTCATGCAGGGTTCCCCAGAGCTGGAGGCAATATTCCAGGTGGGGTCTTAAAAGGGCAGAACTGAGGGGAAACATCTCCCTCAGGCTGCTGTCCATGCCACTTCAGTGCATTCCGGGAGACGCTTGGCCCCGGAGGAAGGGGTGCCTCTGTTTTTTTGCTTTCATCAGCTCACATGGGTGACTTGAAGCAGTCAACCTCAAGCTGCTGTCTGAGCAAAGAGGAATGGAACAAGGACATTCCCAGTCTGGGCCTGGGACAGAGGAATGGCCCAGCATGGAGGCTGTCTCCTGTCTGAACAGGGAGAACACCAAAGGGCACTGAGTGCTGTGCAAATGAATTGCAAAGGCTCTCAGGACTACCTAGCACCCATGTTCTAAGATAAGCAGGGATGACACACCGAGCATGGAGCGTGTGAGGAAGTGAGGAGGATGTGGCACACAGCACGCTCCCCCCAGTCCTAGCTGGTGGCTCAGTTTCAGCTTTTAATTTTAGCAACTGATTTAGGGCCGTTCAGCTCCACGCAGTTTTGTTGTTTCTTTAAAATTCCTGGGACTGAAGCATCCGACTCCATCATTGAGTGAGGGAGAGGATGGATGCCTCCAGCTGGAAGGAAGGTGTGGGGGAGTTGTGTTGTCTGGCATGTGAGGACAGGGCTGGTGGGTCACCCGGGGGTCTCCCCACACTCTCCCAGGTGCCAGCTGACTTGCTGGCATTGCCCAGAGCAGCCCCAGTGCAGGCAGCACAGACAAGGGGAGGCTTGTGGCAGTGAGGCTGTGGTGGTGCCCTGGCTGGCTGGGGGGATGCTGGTGAGCCCCCCCAACAGGCAGCAATCCCCAGCGATGGTCACAAGCCCCCTGAGTGTTTGCACCATCCATCTATTCCTTCTTCAGGTGTGGCAGCAAATAAATGGAAGGGACTGAGCCCAGCTGCCTATGGAAAAGCTCCTCATGTGGTTGGTGTTGCTCCAGTGTCACAGCAGGATGTGGATGAAACCAGCTCCGTGTGCCCTTCTGCTTCCCTGCAATGGCAGCAGCACATCCTGTCACAATAAGAGCAAGGGTGAGCAGCAGTTCCAGGCACATTGTGCCAAAATGATGTTGAGACGATCCCTGTGAACAACCCACAGCTTCTCCTTCAGTCTGGGCCTTCCTGGCCACGTGTCCATCTGGAAAGTTGTTCTCTCGACTGGCACTATGCAGAGAGCAGTTGATGATTAGGCTGGACCCTGCATTGTCAGCTTTCCCAGTGGCTCTGGGCAGGTGGCCAGGAGAGCAGCTTGGGGCTGCCTGGTTCCCCTAAGGGAGATGAGGGGTTTTATCTGCTGGGTGACCAGTTGCTTGCTCCCCATGGTTTCTCCAGTCCTGGCTGTGGTTTAACAGGTGCGTTTTTCACGTGTTGCAGGCAGAAGGTGCTCTGGCAGGGATGGGTGACAGGCATAAGCAATGGCTGTGTTCCTATGGCACACAGGTGGCTGGAGAATAAAGTGGACATCTCTGCAGTGGAGCCAGGAGCTGCTGGGCAGCACGAACAGCTCAGTCTCCAGCTCTGCTCCAGCAGGAAGCTTAGTGGTGGAATGAAAAATCTCTAGCCAACTGCTCCTCCAGCATCAGTCCTGAAAAAGGGACTCATTGGGCTGGTGTGACTTAACCATCACCTTATAAGTCATTCCAGGAAGTCACAGTAAGGAGTCATGGGTGAGAGGAAGCTTGTGGGGTGAAGTGGGGTGAGGACAGCAGCTGCCTCCCCACTGCTAACTTCCTGCTAACACTGGAAATGTTCTGGGTTCAGCTGGAGCCTGATTGCCAGAATGCCCGTGCATGACGAGGATCCAGAGAGCATCCACAAGGCTCATTTGTGGTCTCCTAACAAGATGAGTTCTTGCAGCAGTGGGATATGAAGCAAATCCAGTTGGTGACATTTGAATTCCTGAGCAGATGAACCTGGCAGAGTGACAAAGACGGTCCCCGCAGTGCCCCAGCTCATCTTCTGCTTCCCAGCAGGTGCTGAGGGCCATGGTGTGACATGAGCACCCTGCCACCTCCTTCTGCCTTTGCACAATTCTGCTGGGATTTTAATGACTGCAGGTCATGTCTCGGACACCTTGTCACGTCCTCTGTACATGCCCTGGGACTGTTCTTGTGCTCACCCAGGAAAATGAGAGGGCATCTTCCTCCTGGGAGGCTGTGCCCAAGCCATATCATGAGCAGACATTGTGACCTTATGGACAAGTAGGGGGAGGAAGATTTGTGCTGATGAGTAGCTGGCACCTCCTGCTGCTAGAAAAGGTCTCCCAAAATGCTGGTCATTGCATAATCCTGTTGTCCTTGCTGATGCGGGAGGCTAGGGATGCTCCATTCCTAGCAGGATGAGAGTGACCTGGAGGAAATCCTACAGTCAGTATGTGGTGGGAGGTGATATGGAACCCGAGGTTAAAGATTGGGTGAGATGCTGTTCCATCTGGGAAAGAGGAGTGCAAGAGTCTTCCCTTACGTAACACCTTGCTCCTGAGAAAGTGGTGAGAAGCACCCTACCACGTTCTTTAGATGGGCTGAGAAGGAGTTGGCTTCATGGGAAGCATGGGTCTGACGTGGCAGGAGTATGCTGGAGCTGCTGTTCTGTCAGAACTGAACTTGTGGACTTCGGATGCATTTGTGTGTGTAGGTGGACTGTATGGATTATGTGCAATGAATCTCCTGTTTCAGGTGCCCAGAGGAGGGTCCTGGGTAGAAATCGGCCCTGAACGCTGTGCTGCTGCCTCTGTCTTTGATGGCCATGGGAAGGGAGAGCTCCTGGCAGAGGCTGAGGAGGGAGGTGGCACTACGCGACCTTGCAAAGGGACAAGTCCTCTCAGCTGCCCCACTTACTGGTCCTGTTGTCACAGCCAGCAGCCTGACACTGACAGTGTCCCACTGTTCACCTCTTGCTGAGCTCCTCCACCCGAGTGAGACTGCATTGGATGTGACTGGAGGGCTCTGCCTTGCAAACTCCACGTTCCCCTTGCTGCTCCATCTGTTGGCTTGGTGGCACAGCCAGCCAGGGGCTCCCCCCTCAATGGCAGTGCAACACTGCCTGTTTTGCCATGTTGCTGAGCCTTTGCTAATTCACTCTCTTCCCACACCTTTGCCTTTGGGCTCTGCTCTTCAGTCTCTCTGGGCTGTTTCTTTTCATTGCAGTGTTTCTCTCCATGGGGATAATCCCAAACTCACCGTGTCAGCAGCCTCTTTTGCACTTTGCTGCACTGTTCTTGCCTGGCCTCTGCCTGCTTCCTAATCTCCTTTGGTATGATCACAAGGCTGATCTCCCACCCCCTTTAGATGATCCCCTTATCCATTTCCGTTGTCATGGCTCCCCACCTCATTGCCTCTGCCCATTTCTCAAGTCTTTATGCAGCCTCATCCAGGCTGGATGGGACAGCATCCCCAGCTGCAACATCCCTGCTCTGCTCCTTTTTGGGGACATTGTCCTCTCCTGAGCCTACCTGCCAGTGCTGAGCTCTGCAGCAGCCCTGCCAGAGGCTGGGTTCTCTAGGAAGAAGCATAGAAGCAGAGACCAGCTCACTAGCCTGGCTTCCAGCTTGATTTGTACCGACACAAAATAGCATCCCCAGGCTTTGGTTTCCCTCCATTTCATTTTAGGAAAAACCCCGGATGAATTGGGAAGAAATCAAGTATTGTAGCTGTCCCTAATGAGGCAGGCATGGGTACTGACAATGAGTGTCCAGCCAATTTGGCATGATCCCACTGACCTGGTCCCCAGCCATGGGCTTTGAGCTCGACACCTGTGCTCTTCTGGCTTTGGGGACACAGAGCTGCTCCTGGCAGGGTAGAACATCCTTGTCTCTCTTACAGGATAAGCTTGAGTGTGAAGCAGCATTTATCTCAAGAGCCAGTCCTGCTCTTCATTCAGGTGTACATTTTTATTCCTTAAAAAATGCCCAAGATTCCCACATTTTGTATGGGCAGAGGGAGTGTTTTTTGTGTTTTGGGGGTGCCACTTCTATGTCTGTGTAATTGGAAATTGTAGCAACCTGGAGTAGATTGTAGGGAGAGGGTATGTCCCAGATCCACTCTTCTGGAGCCTTAGGAGGGGCTTTGGAAAGTCATCTTGGGATGTCTTGAAGGCCAGACTGGAGCCCTGAGGATTTAGACTGGTTGGAGACCTCACATGAAGTTAATGAAGCTCTCTTTGCTCTAAGATCCTTTGAGTTGTCCTCGTCTGCATGAAGTGGTGGAGGGCCAGCTGGATTTGTCCAAAAAACCCTGCAAATCCTGGAAATACCTATCTCTGGTGTGTGTTGCTGTAACCCAAAATAAGGAGCTGAGCTGGAGGTTGGTGGATGGGCTTGTGGTTGGTGGAGCAAGGGGCAGAGCGGCGGGGAGGGCTCTTGTCTGCCTTGTTGCTGAAAAAGCAGGAGTGATATGAGCCGCCTCTGCTCTGCTGCTAAAAACAACCCAGCTTGTTTTTATTTAATACAGTTTTGATCTGCAGGCCTCAGTGTTTCACCTGCCTGCAAGTGGGAACTCCAAACTCCAAGTGCCTTGGAAGCCCGCCTGCGTCCCTGCGTGTCCCTGCAGCACTGGGATAGGAAATGTGGTTCCTCCTCGGCTGGAGGAGGGACTGCTGAAATTCAGGCTGGAAGGCATTGGGATGGGACAGGTGAAGCTTCTGCTGGGGTCATGTTTCTGCCACTGAGGTGTTTCTGGTTGAACTGGGCCTCTGCATTGCCAGATTCTGCAAGCTTTCCCAGGAAAATGGACCCAAAAACTGCTCATGTGGGATTTCTGCCTGTATTTCTTGTGCGGCATCCTGGCAGCATGGAGGTGGCTCTTCAGGTGGTACTACTGCCAGCACTGGGGAGAGGGTCAGTGTTGGCTCATGTCTGTTGTGGATCCTACCTGGTGCCAACATTAGTCTAGGAAATAAATGATTCTTAAATCACATTGGTCCATCCCCAGGGCTGAAGGGAGTCAGGCTTTTGTAAGGTCATGATTGATGTATCCGTAGAGCTCACTCTTGGTGTGGGGCCAGCTCTAGCAACAGAGAGCCCCAGAGGGATGTGGACCCTGCTGGAGGATGTGCAAACAAGCCACACCAGCAGGCATGACAGAGGAGAATAGTTGAGGCAGGGAGGAAGATCACTGGGTCAGGAAAGAAGAAAAAGAGGATAATCAGGGCAAGAGGGAGGAAGAGAATAGCTGGGGCAGGGAGGAGGAGGAGGAGGATGATAATCAAGGTGGTTGCAGGGTTAAATAAAAGCTGTCAGTGATTTGAAAAGGGGAAAGAAAGAAAAACAAAGCCCGCTGAAGAGACACGCTCCTTTCTCACCCGGCTTGTAATCAGCCGCCCCCTCTGCCAGCGAGCAGCTGGCGGGCGGGCGGGTGAGGAGGGGGTGGCAAGAGGGGTCCAGCTGCTCCTGGCCCGGCCTCGGCACTCAAGGAGTCCCCACAGCCCCAGCTCAGCATGGGCTGCATAGCCCGGGGGATGTGCCCCTGTTGTGGGTCCCTGACGGGCTGGGGGTCCAAGATCTTGAAGAGCACTGCCAGGGGGGAGGTGGGGTGAGGAAAAGGAGGAGGGGGACTTGTCTGAAATGCCAGGGATTCGTCTCCCACTCCCCCTGCCCTTGCCGTTCTTAAAGGAGCTGCTTGAGCTGTCGGCTCTGGATTATATTAATTAGCAGAGAAGTGCTGTGCCTGCTCATGGGGCTGTGCTTTCTGTGGGGCTGTGCTGCCAGGAGGAACCAGAGATCTGGCAGGTCTGTGTGAAGCAGCTGCCTGGCTCCCCAAAACCCCTCGCTCGAGCCCAAAATAAGCGCATCAAAACCAAGTGAGCTGGGGATCTTCAGCATCTCCTCCTCGAGCCCAGCTGGCTGCTTACCTTCTGGGCCAAACCTGCCTGCCCTGGTACCTGGGGCTGGTGTGGTAGGGAAAGCAGCACCATGGTTTTGGGATGGCACCCTCTGCTCCTCGCTAGGCCTCCACACCTGTGGGCAAAGAGGACCAGGCTGGTCTGGCCAGGCTGGCAGGTCAATGTGGTGGGGGAGCTGCTGGGGTGGGGGGGGAGGACACATCTCTGCCCATGGCTACTTTGTGTCTTCCAGGAGAGGAAGCTGTGTGCCCACCCCCGGATCGAGATCTACAAGCAGGACCGCATCTACTTTGTGTGTCCCCTTGCTCGCCAAGGGGACTTCTATGTGCCTGAAATGAAAGAACTGGAGAGGAAGAGCAGGGCTGCTGCAGCTGTGGCTGAGGACACCCAGACAGACATCACAGGTATCTGTGGCTTGTGCACGGGCTCCATCTTCAATCGGCATCAGCCCTCACAGAGGTGCGGTCCTATAGTCCTGCTGCCTGAGCAGAGAGGGACTGGCCTGTGCCCACCTGGTACCCAACCACCAAGTCTCAGCACACCTCTTCCCCTCACCCTGGGCTGATGCCCAAGGATCTGAGATGACATCCCCTGAGATGTCATGGCATGCCTCAGGGAGCACCCAGGAACCCTTGCAGTTTTGGGTTAAGCCACTGGCCCACTGTTGTCAGCGCAGAGCTGGATCTCACAGCTTTTAGTTGCAGCTGGGCTTGTTTTTCTCTTTGTCATATACATCTTCCTTGATCTCATCTTCATCTGTTACATATTGGGATTGCAAAGAGCTTAAATACCAGGTTGCTGTAGCTTGTGGTGGAGTTGTCTGAGAGCATCTGCTCAGCAAGATTTGTTGGAGCCTGGAGGTATTCATACAGGAAGGGACCACAATGGCTGTAGGCGCAGAATAGCAGTGCTATAGTAACCCAAAATGCTAGTTGCCTTCAGCAGCCCACATGCTCCCGTGCCTGCAAGATGTAGGAGCTGGCTATCCAAGCATTCCCAGGCACTGGGCAGCACATCTGAGCTGGCTGCTGGCAGGGGCAACCACCTCCCCCTGCCCCACGGGTCGCCCATGCTTGTGTAATGGGCATGAAAAAACCATGAGGGCTGTGCTCGCCTCATGGGCAGTTGGGTCATTTGCTTCAACGCATCTTCAGGTTTGGGTTGCTTTAATTCTTAATCACATAAAAGCAAGCCTGGGAATTGCTTTCTGGGAGCTCTGTCCATTTAGCGTTGCAATGAGTCTAATTGGAGCTGTTTCCCAGCACTTCCAGGGCCCATGTTAGCACGATGCTCACTTGGCTCTTCTACTCTTTGTCTGCCTTGTGTTGGGGCAGCTGCTGGGGGCACCAGACCCTCTTGGCTAGAGGTGGCCCAAAGCCCACTCGCTCTGACAGCTTCCTACGGTCACCCCTTGGTTTTGGAGAGGGATGGCAGGATCCATGGGAGCAAAAGCAGCTTGAGGGTGGTGCCTTCATAGCTGCGTGTGCTCCCGTCTGCCCTGCTCAGGGGGTGCATGATCCCACAGCACAGCCAGGGGTGCTCGGAGCAGCCACTGCCCTATGCCCTGGCTGTCTCGGAGCTTTCCCTGGGGTGCCACTGCCAGCATGCCCACAGAGGGGGAGTACTCTGCCCTGCTGGATGAAGGGCTAGGAAGGTTTTCCCAGTTTTAGAAGGCAAATGACATTGGACTTTCTCACTCCGGGCCTGGCTCTCCAGCAGCAGCTCTGGGCCAGCTCCTCCACCACCCCTTCCCTTCCAGGCATGTAGATTAACTTTTGTCAGGGCAATCTGATGCAGTGTCATCTGCTGAGTCTGCACAAAACCAACTTAAAATAATAATAACTGTGAGGTTGGCCCTGCCTGCGAAACTAAAGAGTTGGGCTTGGATGTTGCACTGGGATTGTCTCTGCTGGGCACAGTGGCAGAACCACATCTGATGGGGTGTCACATCCTTGCTCTGGCTGAGCATGTAGCAAGCCTGTGGGTGGCTTGTGCAGCTCCTGTCTAAGGGCTTTGGTGGTCTCATGAAGATTACATGTTATGGAATGAGACTGGTCCTCCCTTCCTGACGATTTTGTGTGCTGGGATTTGTGCAACCACCACTGAGTTGGAGGAAGAGAAACCTTTTCCCATCCTTTTTATCCTTCTTCCCTGGGCAGTCTCTCTAGAAGCAAGCTCCAGTTAGTCACAGCCCCTTCAACGGGCATGATGGACATGAGATCTTGATGACCCAGCAGATCCCAGGATGTCTATGACAGTTTTCAAGCTTTCCTCTGCCAACTGGAGGGTGGGCACAGCAATGTCCCCATCTGCCTGTCAGCATGATCTCTGCTCAACCTCAGTTGCTTGTATTTGGGTTATTTCTTGATCCTTCTCAGGTTTGACTGGATGTTTCAAGTGGTCCTGCTCTGCTGGAGGCTCAGGAAGTGCTCCTGGGACAGTGGGGGCAGGTGGCAGTCCCTGATGGTGGCTGTCAGCTCCTCTGGCTGTGCCTGAGCTGCACAAATCCTGTGTAGGGCTTTAATACCCAGTTGCCTCAATGGATAAGTGGAGAGTGGGAAGGTTCTGAGCCCCATTTCCTCTCCCAAAGGCAGCTGAGGCTGCTCTATGCACAGAAGCTTTGGGCTGTCTGTCCTCATGTGGCAGCAAAAGAAGCCTCGTCTTTCCCCCTCCCAAAATACTGAGATAAGGGCATTGAGTGTGATTTCGGCACAGACATCATGTTGAGTAACACTCTGTGAGCACACCACTGGTTAGTCACAGCTCAAGAAACTCCCCACCAGCAGCTGGATTATGCTTTCTTTGAATTAAAGACTTGAGAAGTTCCAAGTGAAAGGTGTTGCCTTTCTCCTCACCTGTCATTGTGGCTGGTGCCAGACAGTACCAAGCAACTTGAAAGTGTAAGAAAAGCTTGGATTTGTTTTCTCGAGCCTCCTGACCTTGGAGTACATCTCTCCATTTAGGCTGTCATCTGCTGTCCTTGCTCCTGAGCTCACCCTGTGAGGTGCGGGGTGCCTGTGGCTGCGAGTGAAGCCAGTGGCCACAAAGGCTGTGGGACATGGTCCAGGGTCTCTGCTTTCTGCTGCTGCTCTGCACAGAGCAGGGTGCTGGCAGCTCTGCTGAGGACGGACACACTCAACACACAAGCAAGGGGCTGGGAACTGTGGCTGCCTCTGCACCAATTCCTTCCCTTCTTCACCATTGTCAGGGTCATCAGAAAGATAGGAAGCATTTTAGGAAGGCGGCTGATGGATCTCCAGGGGGCCAGTGTCAATCACCATCAGTTGTTCTGTACTTAATTGTTTTCTGGGGCTTTGGCTCGGCAGGGCCTCACTCCCGGCTCTCTCCCAGCAGCGCTCTGCAGTGTGACCCCGCTGCTGCGCATGGGAAGTGAAAGCAAACAAAAGCAGCCTCTCCACATGGGCTTGCTGACAATAACACAGATGGTTCCTGAGCATGTGGCTCTGCCCAGAATCTCAGGTGTTCATTTTCCTGGAGCAGAGTCTGTCCCACAGCATTCAGGTACAGCTGATGGCATCACATGCTTAGCTCCAGTGCCACAGAGGAGCAACTTTCCTGATGTGTTCTGCCTCATCCTTGCTTGCTTCCATCCTTCAAAGAGCCCTGCCTGTTCCTACCTGCCTCTGCATCCTGGGAAGGGCCCCAGTCTCTCTCCTGGTGGCTTGTGTGTGAGCTTCAGCAGTCATGGACGAGCTGTGCCCCCTGGCAGCACACTGTATTTAGAGGTGATGAATATTTGATGGAATGAGGGGAAGGAAGGGGCCCAGGAGCACCAGGAGTACAGCACTGCTCAGGCATCAGTGTGGCACAGGGGCAGTGCAGGAGGAGAGCCTGCCCTCATTCTGGTTTTGGGAATGTCATTGTGCCTGGTATGGCACAGGGCTGTACTGTCTGGGGAGGCAGCTCCCCACCAGGCTCATTGGTGGTGTGGGGTGAGTGGTTCCCATTGTGATTCCCATTGCACCCATCCCTGGCTGGCCTCTTGGAGTTGGCTGCTTGATATCCCTTCTTCCTAGATGTCACTGGCTTTTGGGGGACTCCTCAACACCCTATCATGGCTTCACCCCAGGCTGTTCCTCTGTTTCCCAGATGAAAACTCCTGGGTCCCATGTCCCTACCGAGTGAGAGTGCAGTGGGATGGCTATGCCATCCTTGAGGGAGGAAGGTCAAGGGTGAGTTTCAACAGAGGATGGCTGCTGCCTCACAATGTGCCAGAGGGAAAAGCCATGCTGGATCAGGGTGTTGGACTGGTTCCTGGTGTAAAGACCAGCCTTGGGAAGGTGGATGCAAGGAATGGGCAATGGGTCATGGGAGGACCAAACAAGATGTGTGGGGAAGGATGGACAAGTGGGTGTAACAGCTACTGGAAGTGTGTGCCTGGGAGATGAGAGCTGAATCCCTGCTTGCCCTCCCACAGGGCTTTGGTTGCCCTCTCCGAGCCCCTTGTACTGCCTTCCTGGCATCCCTGTTAGGACAGCTGGGTGTTCCTGCCACGTTCCCCTGTCAGAGCTGACCCCACATGGTCCCTGGCAGCAGTGGCTCTGTTGCCCTGCCCACCCCAGACATTTGTCCTGGCCAGGCTGAGTGGCTGTGCCAGAGCCAGCCTTTTCCTGTGCAGAGGAGAGCAAGGCTGCTGAAATGGGCAAATTTGCCAGCTGAGGCTGCTTGAACATGATCGGAAGTGACAGAGCAGTGACAAAGTGCCTGGCTGAAGGGAAACAGGATTCGATTTATTGTCACCCTTGGAGCGAGGGAGAGGAAGGTGGCTATGAGAGCAAGGACAGCAGTGCTTTCCCACAGTAGTGGCTTGGAGCAGTGGGTAGGTCAACTTCAACCCTTTCTTCTTCTTCTTCTTCTTCTTCTTCTTCTTCTTCTTCTTCTTCTTCTTCTTCTTCTCCTTCTCCTTCTCCTTCTCCTTCTTCTTCTCCTTCTCCTCTCTTCTCCTTCTTCTTCTCCTTCTTCTTCTCCTTCTCCTGGGTGCCAGGGGAGAGGTTCTGAGCAGGAAGGGCACTGCTTGGGGAGTTGGTGTCACTCCTGTCCCCTGCGATCTTAGAGGGACGCAAGATGGCCACACATCACATAAGCTGTCATGAAGCCATGGTGGGAATGTGTCCATGTCACCTCAGGCCACCAGTTTGGCCAGATCAGATTATTTCTTCTTTTCAGATCACCACTAAAGACCTTGCAAACTCTAATTTGTCTTCAAGGCTCAGGGTCTGCACACTGCCCTTCATCCCCCGCAGCTCTTGATCTTCCCAGAGGCTCCCTGCTGACCCACTGCCCTGCTGGGGTCCTGTCAGGTGGGACAGCATCTCCCACCTTTCTGCTGCCCACTCAGTGGCTGCTGTCCCCTTCAGCGAGCGCCTCACTGCAGCGTGCAGAACATCCTTTTTAACTTAGAGTAAATGTAGTTTCCATGTTGAGGTGCTCCCTGACGCTGCAGCAAAGGCGGCGTGTGTTAGTGGGAAGTGGTTTTTTTCCTCCTTTCCATGGGAGGGGTCACCTGGCATTGCCTGGGGAGGGGCCGAGGGCTCAGTTTGTGCCAGCTGCCCAAAGGGTTGCCAAGGTGAGAGGGTGGAGGTTCAGGTTCCTTTCCAGGATGAAGCCAATATGCCATCCAGGTGGGATGAAGCAGTGGGTGCACTGTGTCTGTGGATCTTTTCTGGCTAGCCCTCATCCTGCTACCGCTGCTGGGTCCTCTCGGAACAGCCGTCACTCAGCCGGCAGGACCGTGGGATGATGCTGCTCAGGAGGCAGAGGACTGCCATTTACAAGCAGTTCTGCTGGCAGCTGCCCAGGCCAGGAAGAAAAACAGCACAGAAAAAGGATTTAAGGATGTTTGGAAGGAAAGTTCCCTCCTTGGTGAATCTCCTTCAGGAGATCAGTGGCTGCCACATAACTGCAGGAGAGCAAGCAGCCCAGCCTTGGGCACACTGGCTGCAGGAGCTGTAGGAGGCTGGAAATGCCTGTGGAAGCCCAAGACAGCCCCATGCCAGCATCTGAGGATGGAGTTGCACCAGCAGGAGACAATGTGGGGAAGAGGGCTCTCCTCTCCCACCTAGGATGGTGATGGCTGCGAAGAGGCTCCCGTTTGCCACTTCCCAGCCCTGTTGGTGGCAAGCCCCAGAGCTCCACGAGTGCTGCTACTGAGTGGGGCTCCTCCCGGCTTCCCTGCTGGTGTGGGGCGTGGTCCTCAGCAGGGGTGTGCAGTCTGGCATGGATGGAGGTGCTGGAAAGTGACAGAGCCTGGCACTCACTTCCCACTGGTACAAGGCAGGCAGGGAATAGATAGAGCAGGGAGGGCCATGATGGAAGAGCCTGCCCAGTGTTTGCAGATGTATTGTAATTAACAATGTGGATCTCTGATGTCATAATTAACCATGTGGATCTGTGATGTCATAATTAACAATAATTAATGTTTAACAGGAAGGTTTTGTCTTTTGGCTGGTTGCTCTGGCAACAGCACCGAGCTGCTGGTCTCAATCTGACACGTTCCTCTCCTTGTCGACTCCTTAATTGTACTGTCGATCGAGCTAATGAGGCAGGCATCTGGGGAGGAGGAGGTGGGCCAAGGGGTCCACCTGGGCAAGCAGTGGCAGCCCCTGGGGGCCTGGTCATGAGATGGGGTGTGGCTGGCAGCCAGGTCATGTGGAGAAGCACAGAGCTGGGAAGGCTCCCCCTATCCTCTGGCACCCCAAGACCTGCCTGCTGCTCCCCTGCCTATCTTCATGCTGCTTCCAGAGCTGCTGGCTGTGGGGGAGCCATGGAGAGAGTGGGAGCAGTCTGTCAGGTGCTGAAGGCACTAGGATGCCGTGGCATGAGGCTGGACATACATACCTGCTTCTGACAGCAGAACATCTGAGGATTTGCACTTGTGCCATCATTCCCTTGGGTGCTTAAACAAGGCTGCAGATCCACATCACCCTCACAGCACAGTGTCCTTCCTGCTCTTTGTCTCATTCCTGGTGCCATGCCAGAGACAGGCATTCTCCCTAAGGAGGGGTTTGGCAGGTCCTTGTTACGTGCACGGGGAGCAGCTGTGGGGCCAGGGTGTGGCCAGGAGGTCAGGGGATGGCTGGAGCTGGTGCTTGTTTGTGCTGACTTCGGGGTTCCCGATTTCAGGGAGCAGTTTGAGCTCAGCCCATTCTTGACCTGGTCACATCTCAAAGGCATAGGAGGTGACAAGAGGTAGGAGCTGTTCTCTGCTGTGGCCTGATATCTCAGAAGCTTCTGGTGACTTCGAAGGCTGTGGCCCTCATCCCCATTGCCTCCTTCCCACAGCATTCATTCTTTCCCATTCTCTCTCCATCCCAGGGGTCGACACCATGAGTGAGACGAGCTCCATCAGCATGGAGGCCACAACTGACAGCAGAGACACCTCAGTGGCCACCTCCATCCTGCTGCCCTTCCCAGCCAGCCGTGGCCGGGAGGAGGCAGACAACCGCAGCGAGCACAGCTACAGCGAGTCTGGAGCCAGCGGCTCCTCCTTCGAGGAGCTGGACCTGGAGGTTGCTGGGGATGGGGAGGGAGCCCCAGGCCTGCTGCCTGATGCAGGCTACGCGGGCAACCAGGAGGTCACAGACAAGTGGACCAAGGAGCCCATTGCTGCTGAGAGAGGAGAGGAGTGAAGAGAGACCTGGCTGCCTCACCTCCCATTGGGATCTGAGTTATTGGGAACCAGTTGCCTTTCCCACCTCCTTCCTCTTCAGCCAAGAGATTTTGGTTGCTGATTCCCCCCAGGACCTGCTCTCCCTCTTTGCAGAAAGGGTGTTTGACCATTTTTGGGGGTGCTGGGAGTTGGGGGTGGATCTCTGTGGTGCTTGGTGGCGCAGGGTTAGGTGCAGGCTGGGAGGACAGCAAAATGCATTTGCTGTGTGTGTGTGTCCAGGCACATGGCAGATTCCTTGCAGGTGTCTGGGAGATGGTGGTGGATGTCAGAGATGTCCCCCCTCATCTCTGCTGATGCCCCTCTCACCCACAGCTTCTGTCTGCTGTACCACCATGTTTTCTAGCACCAAAGAGCTGTGAGTTGGGTCAGTTGGGTTTGTTCCTCTCTTCTCTTCCCCTTGCTGAGCAATGGAAATATCCTGTGTAAATGTGGTCCTCCTGGCACTGCCACGGGCGCTTTGGGGTCTGTAATAAAGTGGATGCTTTTCCTCACTGGTGGCTGGTGCCCTGCTGACTTGTCCTTTGGCCAGTTGTGCCATCCTGTCCCATGGTGGCGAGCGGACTGTAGATGGGAGCTGCCCCTACGGACCTCGACTGAGCCAAAGAGCTGTCCAGAGCCTCTGTGTCCCTGCTGCTCAGGCTTTCTCCCTGCCTGGGCAACCCAGCAGGACATGGGGCCTGTCCCCATCTTGTGCAAGCTGAAGGGGAAGTGGGGAAGGAAGGGTCCCAGCTGCCGTGCTGAGCTGGGCAGAGCTGTAGGGAGATAGCATCCTCACTCCTCCTGGGAACCTGTGGAGAGTAAAAACAGTATAAAGCCAGATACAAAACTGCTGCTGGGCCTCCTCCTGTAGCAGGGGACACCAGACTGCCTGCACTGTGCTTTCCTGACATCCCATGTGTCTGTCCCTGCTGCTGTGGAATGCAGGCAGGGAGGGCTACCTGTGGGGGTCCCAGTTCCCTGTCTCTCAGCTTGGGACAAGGGAGCAGCCTGGACATCATGGCAATGGTGCCACAGGGCAATGCCAGGTGCCAGAGCACCTGCTGAGTGCCCTTGGTGCCTCCAGCAGCCTAGGGATTGTTTCCTGGTGGTCAAATGTGGCAGCCCAAAACTGGGACTTGGGGTGAGGGTGCCAGGGGCAGGGGAGGTCTGACAGTCTCTCCATAGTGGGAATGTGTCCTCCCTGGCTTGGAAAGGTCATGATTAGTCCTCAGCCAGTGATTGACATGAGATTGTTCATAAATATTTTGTGCTCTGAGTGATAAAATATTAAACTCCTCCAGCCCACATGGAAAAATATTGCTCTTCCCAGTGTTTATCTTTGTTGCTGGTTATTACAAAACTGCCAAGCCCCCTGAAATATTTATGCTTGGCTGAGGCTCCCAGGGGATTGGAGCCAGGCAGTGGATAACGGTGATTGTCCCTTAACCCCACTGAACTGGGCACCAGGGGGGCTTTGCCGTCATTCTGCTGCCCTCGACAGCACTGGAGCAGCAGCCGGGACCATGCAGCCAGTGCCGAGGTGTGTGTGAGGCTGGAGCCAGGACCCATCTGCTGGGGGAAAGCGGGACCACGGCAGTGCCACATCCTTTGGCACAACACACCTCCAGTCCTCATCACCTCTGTCCACCCCGGCCCGCAGTGGTGAGGTCCCCCAGCCCCGGCACTCTCCTCTCCCCAGTGTCCCACTCTGTCTGTGCCAACAGTCCTGAAAGGAGAGGGGCCGGTGGGGTCTGGGGTCCTGCTGCTGTGGAACTCCAGGGGGGACCTTGCCACGGATGTTCCGAGTTATCCCTCCCCAAACCAGGATTGCCAGGGGAAGGGAGTCCAGCAGTGTCTCACTCACTGCAGTGCCCTTAACCTGCAGCCTGCAAGTGCAGAAGCTGGCAGAGGGGAAACTGAGGCACACTGAGGTGGGGTGGTTACTCGGGGCAGTGCCCCAGAAGCACCCTTGTCCCCTGGGTCATCCCCTGTCCCGTTCTTGTCTCGGAGTGATGGAGCTCTGGGGATGCAACGCCGCAGGATCCTGGGCAGCCGAATGGCTCTAGGGAGGGTTTGGGCAATTGGTGAAGATCTGGGACACAACCCTGCCGGTGCCTCCATTTTTGTATGGTCCAAAGCCTTCCCCAGCTGGGTGCTTGGGCTGCCAGTGAGTGCTGGGGCTGCGTGGAATGCCGGTGGGCAGTGGGGTAATGCTGGGTGCCTGAACTCCTCCCAAGGACTTTGGGAGTGGGGGGTAGGCCAGGCAAGGGGGGAACAAACCCTGGGCACCAGCTTGTGGCTGTGGAACTTGGTCTGGGGCTGGGACCCTCTCACTGGGCTGGGAATGAGCTGGGGGCTCTTGGGCCAGGGGAGCAAGTGCCGAGCTGTGCCGTGCCAGGTCTGCCAGGGTGCAGAGCAGGTCCTGTCTGCTCTGCCCGTGTCCTGCCTCTGCCCAGCCTGCATCTGATCATTCCTTGTTTGCATCTGGCCATGCCTTCCCTGTGTCCTGCCTGGATCTGGCTGTGTCCTGCCTTCTCTGGCCATGTCCCGCTTGCATCCTGTCGGTGCTCTGGCTCAGTCTGGCTATCCCTTGCCTGGACCTGGCTGTGTCTTGCCTGTGTTCTACCTTCTCCGTCCATGTCCTGCCCGTTCCTGCCTTTCCTGCCCGTGTCCTGCCCGTGCTTTACCTGGACCTGGTCATCTACCCCCGGCTTTGCCCCAGCCCCGGCAGTGCCCTGACTGGCTCAGCCGGTGCCGGAGCAAGCGGGGGGCAGTCGCGGCGGCCTCGGGGGTGCCGCTGCCCACCGGGCCGGGCTGGACCGAGGCCGGACCGAGGCCGGACCGGGGCGGGGGCCGGGCC
>VZRH01001409.1:0-26674 GCA_013397555.1 Urocynchramus pylzowi | reverse complement strand
CCCGCAGCCGTCGGGGCCGCGCCACGGCGGGGCTCGGAGACCGGTGCCCGGTGTCAGGGCTCCCGGAGCTGCGGGACGAGAGCAGAGCACGGGCACGGGCATAGGCACCGGCACAGGAGGGGCCGAGGATGCGGGCGGTCAGGGTGGCACCGGGGCTGCTCCCGCCACTCATCCTTGCCCGGCGCCAGACGCGGGGCTCCGGGAGAACGGCTTGGAGCTTCTCGTCCCCCGGGTGATCCGGAAGCCCCGAGCCCCGCAGTGGGCACTCAGCGGGACCCGCCGCCGCAGCCCCGGCCGGGGCTGCCCGCCGGTACCGCAGCAGGGAAGCAGGGTCACCGCCCGGCCCGGCGAGGACAGACTCCGGTCCCTGCTCTTTCCCCGGCTCTCCCGTCCGGCTGTCCGGGCCGGGGAGAGCCGGGGCTTTGAGGGGGCTGTGAGTGTACGGGGCAGCCGGATCTCGGGGCGCGTTCGGGACGGGATGTGGGGCGGCCGCGGGGGCGGGGGCGCCAGGGGAGCGCCCCGAGGAGGCGCCTCGGCCCGGTGGGGTGTCGGGGCTGGTAGCCCTTGTGCAGGGGAGAGCTAAGGGCTCCCGGCAGGGCTCGGTGGCGGTAGGACCTCTGGGACCTCCGCGGGAGATGACACTGTCCCTGCGCCCCCGCAGCACTGCCTCTGTCGCACATGCCCCAGGTGTGACACAGCCCCAGGGATGCTGGTGTCGGAGGGGTCAGGGCTCCTGGCAGGGCGTGGGAAGCGCTACGAGCACGGAGGAGTCACGGCCCCTTCCCACCCACTCCACTCGCGATGCGAGGAGAGGCTGCCCGCAGCTAGCAGTAGCTTCGTGCCGTACCGTGGCTGACGGGCTGGACTTGGCTCTGCCCTACCCGGTGCTTCACTTCCCCGGACGTTCTCCAGAGGTTCCCGCGGGCTGTCAAACCCCCGGCACCAAACCAGTCGAGCTGAGCAGCTCTGGGAATGGCAGGAGCCCTGCTCACTGTCCATCGTGGCTTGCTGCCGGGTGGGTGGTGGTTTGCCCTTCAGAGGAGCTTGGCCTGAAGGTGCCTTTCATCTGGTGGGTCCTGTCACCTGCCCCAAACGACCTGGGCCACAGGGACCCGGGTTCCCAGTGCCACCGGACCCCTGTGCCAGGCTCAGCCTGCCACTGATAGGCTTCATCAATAATCCATGTGCCTGTGGCCTCTTCTCTGCTTGAGGAAACCCTGGGTCCCTTAGAAGCATTTATTCCTGAAATAAGGCAGGGACCCTTCCTTCTCTCATCTCCAAACTCCTTCACACTCAGGGGTCAGGTAGGAGATGCCCTGAGACAGATGGGGACTCAGCGGAGCAGACAGCACCTGAGAACCGGCACTTAGGGGCATGAAGGAAGAGGAGGAGGTCTGCATGTGTCTCCCCACCCCACCCTATTATGCTCTGTGCTACACTGCTGTCCACAGCCCCCTGGGCATCACTGCCAGCTCTGGTTGCTTGCTGGAGGGCTCCTCCAGCACAGCCATCACCTGTCTGGGAGCAGCATGGGGGCATCAAGGCGTCCCCTCCTCCTGCGGAGGGAGAGCAGCCTCAATACAAGCTGCAGGGAACTGCAGGGGGGCCAGCACTCTCTGGCATCCCCCCTCACCCTCTGTGCCCCCACAAGCACTGCTGGACTGTGGAAGAGGCCGTGGTCCGGTCACAGCATCAGCAGCTTCCCCTTCCAGAGCAGCCTGAGGCTTCTGGACTGCCAAGGGGTCTCCTTCTCCCATGGTCCCTGAAATGCCAGCCCTGTGGGATTTCAGCAGTCAGCTTCAAATGGGAAACAAATCTCTCCCGTGATTTGGGAAAAGACAACCAGTCTCAGAGGGGACCGCATCTTCTGCCAAAACAAGGCCTGCCTGCTGCAAAAGCCTTTGATTCCCCCGCGCCTCCGTGCTTTCTGCAGAGGGAGTCAGCAAACCTGGCTCTTACTTTTACTGAAATCTCTGAATTTAGTATACAGGGAAGGAAGGGGCGGTGGTGAGAGAACAGACTCTGAAGCACCGCGACTGCCAGAACCCTGCGTGCTGCTGTGTGAGGGTGAAGCCAGTGGCGAGTCCCTGCTCCAGCCCTGGTGCCATGGACAGCCCTGGGGGCAGCAGCAGGGGGAGTGGGCTCCATGACCATGGGAAGGAGATTAAAATACTGTGGGCACTGGGTGCTGTGAGCATGGTGGGCTCATGGCTGGCTGCTTTTGGCAGTGCTCTCAGCTGGAGGGTGGGTTCTGTCAGCACCCCTGTTGCTGCTGCGTGGGTCGGGGGCTCAGCTTGGAGTCGGCCTTGGCTCTATCTGCCCAGCCTGGTCTCCCTATGCCAGGTGACGTCCCTGGCTCTTTCTTCCTCCATGATATTTTAGGGCTGTCAAGCTGTCCCCGCTGCAGGCTCTTCTGCCTGAGGCTGCCAGAGGGGCCAGCTCTGTGCCCACCCCTATGCCAGTGTGTCCCGGGGGAGACACTGGTTCCTGTTCCATGTGCCCTGGGATCTGTGTCACTTGTGTGTGCCCTGGGGATTCTGGGTCACTGTGGGAGCTATTGCATCTGTTCATCTTGCCTTTCTGCAGGGGATTTCTTCCTAAGGGCATCCCAGGTGGGGGGCTCAGCAGGCTTATGTCCTGGCTCTCCCGTGCAGCACCAACTGCCCCCGTCTCTGTCATGCCTTGCATCCTGCAGACCCAGTGGCTTTTCCCTTTGCTTTTCCAGGTGCCAAGGGCTCTGCTGGGGTGACACGACCTCTCTCTCACCAACACCACGCCGTGCCACCCCCCACCACCCAATGCCTGGGGACTGCCTGCCTTCACCTTGACGGGTGGCAGCGGGTGACACGGGGTGGTGTGGGTCCCCCAGCCAGCACCAGCACACCCCATGGCGGTCCCCTTGGCCGCCTGGCTAGGGCTGATGCACCTGGCCACCTGTCTGGCTGCTGGGCACAGCATGGCTGGCAAGAAGGAGATCAGCATGGATGGGGACCTGGTGATTGGGGGCCTCTTCCCCGTTCATGAGAAAGGAGTGGGGAGTGAAGACTGTGGCAAGATAAACGAGCACCGGGGCATCCAGCGCCTGGAGGCCATGCTCTTCGCCCTGGACGAGATCAACAAGGACGAGAGCATCCTGCCAGGGGTGAAGCTGGGTGCTCACATCCTCGACACCTGTTCCAAGGACACCTATGCCCTAGAGCAGTCCCTTGACTTCGTCCGTGCCTCCCTTACCAGGGTGGATGGTTCCGAGCACATCTGCCCCGATGGCTCCTACGCCGTCCACGATGATGTTCCCACTGCCATCACCGGCGTCATCGGGGGCTCCTACAGCGACGTTTCCATCCAGGTACCTCCCAGGCAAGAGGGGCTTGGATGGGGCTGGGGGTTTGAAGTGGAAGAGGGGGATAAAACCTTGTCAGCAATGCAGTGATGCCACTGCCAGTGTGGCACAGGGAAGCTCACTCATCCCTCAGTGGTGGTCTGCTCCTTTCTCCAGCGGAGAGGGAATGCTAGGCAGGCACCTGAGAGCCATCTCTCTGTGATTGTGGGGAATGTGCCCGGGGTCCCCTTGGGGGCTGCATGAGTCCCCCAACACTCCATTGGCCGTAGGAGCCAAATCTCACATGGGGATAGGTGTTTATTCCTCTCCTGGGTTCAAGGTGGCAAGTGCAGCTCCTGAGCCCAGCTCATGTCTGCAGTGTACCAGGCAGAGCAGACCAGTGTGAGGGGGCACTGTACCTCTTTCACCCCCAAAGGGCAGCCTGTGAGGTGCTGCAAGGGACATGCACCTCTGAGGGGCTCAGCCATAGGGCTGCCTGGCCAAGGCAGGGTGAGCTCAGAGGACAAGTGCTCCTGTGTCCCCAGTGATCCCACAGGAACAGGCACCCCAAGCTTCAGACCTGGCTGTGACCCTGGGTGGGGTGCATTTCAGTCCCCAAAACCACAGCTCCGTTGACCTGGAGGCTGGTTTCAGCAGGGAGAAGAGCATTCCCTGAGAATGCAGGACTCCACAGCACCAGCTGAGTCACAGGGGTGGCTGGTGGGCCACATGCTTGTTGAGATTTAATGAGTCCCCAGCATGTGCCAGACTGTGTGTCCTGGTCCCTGGGGTCCCTGCATCCCCCAGCTATGGGGTAGAAGAAGCTACCCCATAGCTGTGTGATGGAGGCAGCATGCCAGCCCAGCTGGGCACTTGTCCCTTCCCTTGCTGGGAATCCAGCATGTCCCCATGTCCCAACCCTGGGCAGGCAGGGGCAGAATGTGCATTGGCTAGGGAGCTCAAGGGGCACTGGAGGGACATGGCAGGCTGGCAGCTCCCATGCATGGTGAGGACAGGCAGCAGCATCACTGTGCTCAGGGACATTCTTGCCATTAGGGGAATTTGTCGTCAAGATCATTTGTCCACGTTAATTAAGCCACGTCTCACTGCCTGGGGAGCAGTGAGATGTGGGCAGGCTTGGCAGCCCCGCTGGCACACCCGAGACCCCTTGCTGCCCCCAGAGCCTGGGTTTTAACAGCCTCATTAGTGGGGCTTTTTTCCCCTTTGAAGCTAACGAGGGATTCTGTTGAGTAGCTGGAAGGTGCCAGTCCCACTGAGCTCCTGATGTGGGATGCGCAGGCGCCAGTCCCCTGACCCAGTTCTGCAGCATCCCCCAGCCTGGTGGGGGGACTCTGCCCTGGCTCCCAGCCCCTAGAATCCTTTCCCCTGGTGCTATAGGGCTGCCAGGCACCCTGGCTTTCTCCTTGCTGTCAAGCATCTCCCTATGCTTGACAAGCATCACAGGTCACCTATGGCAAACTTTTTGCTTTTGTCCTCTCCCCGGCCCCGAATTTTGGAGTGGAATGCTTGAAACACTTAAAAAAAAAAAAAAAAAAAAAAAAAGATAAATGAGCATGTCTGAGGGCTCAGTCACTCTGTGAATGTGCCATCTATTCTTCTCCAGTCCCTCCACAGATCAGGAGGCTCTGGGTTGCGATGGGTTGCTCTTCAGCCCAATGGTTGTGTTTGGGAGCATCATGCAACACTGGGTACTGGGCGGGGGTCTCCCCATAGGAATGTCCCTTGCCGGCCACCCCTTCAGGCACTCACCTCTCCTCCTCCATGCAGGTGGCCAACCTTCTGCGGCTCTTCCAGATCCCACAGATCAGCTATGCCTCCACCAGTGCCAAGCTCAGTGACAAGTCCCGCTATGATTACTTCGCTCGCACTGTCCCTCCAGACTTCTACCAAGCCAAAGCCATGGCAGAGATCCTCCGCTTCTTCAACTGGACCTACGTCTCCACTGTGGCCTCAGAGGGCGACTATGGGGAGACGGGGATTGAGGCCTTCGAGCAAGAAGCCCGCATGCGCAACATCTGCATCGCCACCTCGGAGAAGGTGGGGCGCTCCATGAACAAGAAGACCTACGATGGAGTGGTCCGGGCTTTGCTGCAGAAGCCAAATGCCAGAGTGGTCGTGCTATTCACCCGAAGTGAAGATGCCCGGGAGCTGCTGGCAGCTGCCCAGAGAGCCAATGTGTCTTTCATGTGGGTGGCCAGTGATGGGTGGGGAGCCCTGGAGAGCGTGGTGGCCGGGAGCGAAGCAGTGGCGGAGGGAGCTATCACCATCGAACTGGCAGCCTACCCCATTAAGGAGTTTGCTTCCTACTTCCGTAACCTCCACCCCTACAATAACAGCCGAAACCCCTGGTTTCGGGAGTTTTGGGAGCAGAAGTTTAGGTGCAGCTTCCGCACGCAGGACTGTAGCCGGTACTCCCTCAAGACAGGCAAGTTTGAGCCAGAGTCCAAGATCACGTTTGTGGTCAATGCAGTCTATGCCATGGCTCACTCTCTTCACAACATGCACCGGACATTGTGCCCCAACTCCACCAAGCTCTGTGATGCCATGAAGCCTGTCAATGGCAAGAGGTTTTACAAGGACTTTATACTCAATGTTAATTTTGATGGTGAGTCCAAAATGGAGATGGGGTTTGGCTGCCAAACTGGAAAGGGATGGGTGAAGGATAGGAAAGGAAGCCCAGATTTGATCCCAAACCCTCCAGTTCCTCCGGCCTGCCCACGCCCAGGGCTGTGGTGGTCCTGAGGTGCCAAAAGCCCACTATCATCCTTGGGAGGCAATCCAGGCCTTCTGTCCCCAGTGGAAACACGTGGAGAAGCTGGCCACCAGCTCCATTCTGCTACAGCTGGGTGGGACCAGCCCCACCCAGCCCCAGGGACCCTCGAGAACGTGGGTCCTTGCAACCATCATGATTTATTCACATTTCAGGCATTAAACTGGAGGGATACCCTTGATCAGGGACCCATGCAGTTTGGGGTGAATTAGAAGCACGTCCTCTGTGACTTGGGCTGAGGATGTCTTGGCTACCAGGAGTCACTGCGAGCCATGGAGGCTGCACAACTGCCCTCTGCCCCTGCAGAGCTGGCTGGGGCTGACAGGCTCTGAGGCAGCTGGGTAATTCTCCACCTTTGTTTTCCTGCTCCTAACACGTGCATAGGCAGCAAGGATGGGAGTGAAGGCAGAAAACAGGTTGGGCATTTGCCTGTGGCCATGGTGGGATGTGACCCTTTGGATGAGCCCTGCCTTGAGGCCTGGAGTGAGTGTTCTCCTGCCCTGAGGCAGTGACTGTCTCCTGTTCTCCTCCCTGCAGCTCCATTCAGGCCAGCGGACACCGAGAGTGTCGTTCGATTTGACCGCTACGGCGATGGGATCGGGCGCTACAACATCTTCAACTACCGCTACGTGGACGGGCGGTATCGGTACCAGAAAGTGGGCTACTGGGCAGAGGGGCTCATGCTCGACACCAGCCTCATCCCCTGGGCTGAGACCTCCATTCCCGTGTCCCAGTGCAGTGACCCCTGCAAGAAAAATGAGATCAAGAGCATGCAGCCTGGAGACATTTGCTGCTGGATCTGCATCCCCTGCCAGCCCTATGAGTACCTGCTGGATGAGTTCACCTGCATGGACTGTGGTCTTGGTTACTGGCCCAACGAGACCCTGAATGGCTGTTACGAGCTGCCCCAAGAGTACATCCGCTGGAAAGATGTCTGGGCCATTGGTCCTGTCACTATCTCTTGCCTGGGTTTTATCTCCACCCTCTTTGTTATCGGAGTCTTCGTGAAGAACAACGACACTCCCATCGTGAAGGCCTCTGGACGAGAGCTGTGCTACATTCTGCTGACTGGGGTCCTCATGTGCTACAGCATGACCTTCATCTTCATTGCAAAGCCCTCCACCGGGGTGTGCACGCTCCGGCGCCTGGGGCTGGGCACGTCCTTCGCCGTCTGCTACTCGGCCCTCTTGACCAAGACGAATCGCATCGCCAGAATCTTCAGTGGAGTGAAGGAGGGGGTCCAGCGCCCCCGCTTCATAAGCCCAACGTCACAGGTGGTCATCTGCATGGCCCTCATCTCTTGCCAGCTGATCATCGTCATCATCTGGCTGCTGGTGGAGACCCCTGGCACAGGCAAGGAGACTGAGCCTGACAAGAGGTACATTGTCACCCTCAAGTGCAACAACCGTGACTCCAACATGCTCATTTCACTCACCTATAATGTCCTCTTGATTGTCCTCTGCACGGTCTACGCCTTCAAGACACGGAAATGTCCCGAAAACTTCAACGAGGCCAAGTTCATTGGGTTCACCATGTACACGACCTGCATCATCTGGCTGGCCTTCCTGCCCATCTTCTACGTGACCTCCAGCGACTACCGTGTAAGAGCTGGAGCTCTGAGGAGGCTCTGACAGGGCTTGATCTAAGTGGTCCTGGAGATCTGGGCCATGTAGGGTCCATGATTAGGAGATGCATGGGCCTGGGGGTAGAGTCTGCATCCACACACCTGGTGATGGTTACCTTTGCACTGGGTAATTCAGGACCAGGTGAAGGGTCCTGAAGGGTTGTGGCTGATAGGGCAATGAATTCTGGAGAGAGGATCTGCCCCCCTCCCTCCTTTGCTAGGATGAGGATGGGAAATGGCCCTGAGACCTCCAGAGATCCCTCATAGCCATGACTATGATCATGGAGGAATGATAGTCATCCTTCAGCCTGGTGACACAAAAGGATGAGACAGCCCCTGGCTCATCCAGACACCACACCCCAGGGCATGAATGCCAGCCGCAGGGGAAGCCTGGTCCCTGTGCTGCCAAGCAGTGCCAGGAACTGGGTAGCATGGGGTGCATCCTGGCAGACAACCAAACACATTCTTAATGGGTCTTGAGTTGGTGGGGGCAGTCAGCCAGGGGCTTCCAGAGAGGACCTGCACCCCCAGAGAGAGTGGGCACTGGGATGGGGGAGTGCAGGCTCTGGCCCCAGGCAGTGCTACAAAGCAGCATGTTGGTAGGGCTGGGGCTGCTGCTCAGGGTGTAGCTGCTTTGCAGGGGCAACTTGTCCCCACCAGGGCAGTGTCCATACTCTGCCCATGGGTCTCCTGCAGGACCACCCTGACAGAGGGATGTGGTGTGGGGTGGAATGTCTCTGCAGGGTGCAGCCTGTGCCCTGTGGGGCTGGCCAGTACCACAGCATGGGCTTCATTCTGCCCTGCTTGGGGCAGAGGGCTGACGGGTGGAGCACCTGATGCCCACCCCTGTCTCCAGGTCCAGACCACCACCATGTGCATCTCAGTGAGCCTCAGCGGCACCGTGGTCCTTGGCTGCCTCTTCACCCCCAAGCTCCACATCATACTCTTCCAGCCGCAGAAGAACGTGGCCAGTCACCGCGTGGGCACCGCTCGGTTCAGCGTGGCAGCAGCCAGCTCCAGCCAGTCCCATGGTGAGCATGCTGGGGCTGGGGAAGGGCTGGGGGACGGCACCCCTTTCCTGGTGGGGGGTGGGTGTGGGCATCCTAGCATGGGCTCCTGAAGAAAAGTGGGGTGCGGGGTAGGACAAAGCAGGAAATGAGGGGGAATGGAGGATGTGTCCCCAGTGGCTCTTCCCCGTCCGCTGTCCCAATGCCTCATCTCTCAAGACAGCATAGCTGCCAAAGGGGTACTGCTCCTGAGGGGCCCTCATTGCTCTGAGGGGACAGGGCTACTCTCCACCCCAACATCCTGGGGGATTCAGCTGCCCCCACATGCCTGTCACTACCTGAGGCACTTTCCCCTTTAGCTCCAGGGAATATGACCACCCTGGGCACCTGGGGGGACATGGCCATCCTGGGTACCCCCCACCCCAATTCCCAGGGCACCAGTGCCATGGGATCCTGGGTGGTGCTGCTGACAGACCCCAACCCAGCCCTGACTGCTGCCTTCCTGTCCAGGCTCAGCCTCGCCATACGTGCCCACGGTGTGCAATGGCCGTGAGGTGGTGGATTCCACAACGTCATCCTTGTGAAGGACAGGGGGCCAGGCTATGGTGCTGCCACATAGCACCCCCACTGCTTCCCCAGGGAGAGCAGTGCCCGCAGCACGGTCCACTGAGGTGCCAGGTGCAGCTGGGAGGTTCAGTCCCTGCCCCAGCACGAGCTACACATCCCAGATGTCAGGTCATGGTACGTGTCACCCTTCCCTTGCACCGAGCCATGTTACATGTACCCTGTCCTCCACACCCTGCACTGAGCCATGGTGAACATCCCCCTCCCTGAGCTGAGCCACTGCGCACGACCCCGGCCCTTGCACTGAGCCATGGCACGTCCCTCTGCGTCACCTGCAATGAGCCACTGTGCCCCCACACCCCCTGCACTGAGCCATGGTGAATGTCCCCCCAGCCCCTGCACTGAGCCGTAGTGCACATCGCACGGACCTCGCACTGAGCTGTGGCACAAATACCCTCTCCTTGTCCCTTGCACTGAGCCCTGGTGCAGACCCACCTGCACCGAGCCCCAGGGCACATCCCCTGCCCCTTGTCCCCAGCCCCAGCGCACAACTCCACTCCCTCTCAAGCCCCATTCCACCTCCTGCTTTTGGCTTGCACCAATCCACGCTGCACCTCCCACTGCCTTGCTGTGGTGCCACACACTGCCCTCGCCCCAAAGCCCACCCCAGCGTCCCAGTTTGATGCCTTTCTCATCAGCCCCTGTGCCAAGCCTTGGACCACATCACCCTTTCCCTAGTGCTTTGCATTTTCATGTTTTCCTCCTGGTTTTGGCCTCAGGAGAGCCACTGAGTGTGGCTAGGCCGGGCCCAAGCCCCCCCATTGCTTCCCTCACTGTGTGTGGCACTTCTCATCCCTTAGTGGGAGACAGGGCAGGAGTGGGGGCAGACAAACACCCACTGACCCCAGGCCTTGCAGAACCTAACTGGGCGTTGGAGGCTCAGGACAAGTAACAGGACCCAGGTATTTGAGCCCAACCAAGTTTTTAAGAGTAGACTTTTTCTGTGAACGGAAGTGTGATTTTTTTTTTTTTTTTTGTAATTTATGCAAATAAAGTGGTTTTGGTGTTGTTTTTTTTTTTTTTTTACAAAATAGATTGTTCCAGAGCTCAGGTACAGCCAAACCTGAGAGAAGGGAACAGACCCTCGCAGAGGGCAGAGCCACATCAAGACATGGGGGCCAGCAGAATCAGGGGTCATGTGACAACCCCCACTCACAGCCTGCTGAGCACGGTGGTGGCTGCACCAAGGATGGGAGGCACAGCTACAGGGACAGTATGACCTGTTCCAGTGGCTCCAGAGACAGAGGGCTAGGAGCTGCCAGGGGATTCAGGGCTGGAGGCTGTAGTCTTCTGCTTCAGAGGGATGATGCAGATACTGTTTTTGGCTTCTTTGATTCTCCACCACCGTCCCAGCCTGTGTGTGAGAGAGATGGGGGTGGGTCACCCTCCAACAAGACCCAGAGGAGTGGGAAGCTGCATCTGCAGGCAGCACCAGGGAGGAGGGACAGTACCGGTGCTCCTGCCCGATGCCAGCCACCAGGAAGTCACCAGCTGCTGAGAACTTGAGGCTGTTGACAAAACCCACCTGGAGGGGACAGGGCAGGGTAAAGGGACAGGGCAGGGTGAGGGGCTCCCAGAGGCTTCTCCTGCTGCCTAAGAAGGGGAGTGCCTGCTGAGAGACCCCCCAGCCCAGCTCCAGAATTCCCAACCTGCCCATCCATCCATACCAAGGGGATGTCCAAGAGGTGCTCCAGCTTCCGAAATCCTTCACCACACTTCCAGAGCTTCACACTGCCGCTGTGGGACCCTGGGCACAGAGAGGAGCCTTTCATGCACCCCAGCCCAGGGATGGGAGCAAGACGTATTTCCCCTACAGGCTGCCACCCCACACACCTGTGGCCAGAAGGTCACTGTTGCGCAGGGCAGCCACAGCTGAGATCCAGTAGGGCTGCTGCAGGCCCTGGGTGTCCTGCTCACCGTGAGCCTGCCGAGCCAGAGCCAGCGGCTTCTTCTTCGTCAGCCCCCACAGGGCTAAAGATCTGCAGGGAATGTGAGGGATGAGGGGACTGAGGGGGTATCCTGCCCACCCCAGGCATCATCCTGGCCCTGTGCTCACCCATCATCAGCACCAGATACCATGTGCTCCTCGTTGATGAGCTGGATACAGTCAATGGAGCCCCTGTGAAGAGAAGAGGCAAGTGCCAGCAGTTACAGGTGTGCTTTGGGATCCTGCAGGGCATCAGCATCACCAGGGTGCTCCTGGCACCCACACAGCACTGCCCCAGCTGGACACACCTGCTCACATCCCCCTCTCCCACCCCAGACCTACTGGTGCCCAGAAAACACAAGCTGTGATTCCTCAGGGATCTTCCAGAGCCGCACGGTGCCATCCCGTCCCCCCGCTGTCACGCAGCACTCCCGGCTCAGGCTGTCCAGACCTGTGATGATGTCCTGGTGCCCAAACCTGCAGAAGGAGATAACAAACAGCTGTGGCAAGAATGGCACTCTGCCCCCTCACCTCCTCAGGGCTGCTGGGCACCCCTTGGAAGGGTCAGTGGTCTTTTATTTCCCCAGGTCTTACAGGGTCTCCACGTATGCGTTCTCAGCCACATCCCAGACCTTGACGCAGCGGTCGTGGGAAGCGCTGTACAGCTGGTGTGTGCCCTTTCGGAAGGACAGGCCCTGGGGACAGATGGACAGACATGGCACAGCAGTGAGGGATGCTGAACAGGACACAGCTGCCTGGCCCCACAGGCACTGTGCCCAATGCCCCCAGCTCACCGAGACGGCGTCGCGGTGCCCTGTGAAGATGTGCAGGCGCTTGCAGGTGGCCGCATCCCAGATCATGATCAGCTTGTTCCTGTCTCCCGTAGCCTAGCAGACAGCAGGGGGCACCTGAGACCTGCACCCTGGAGACCCACAGCCCACCCCTGCCTCCACTCCCACTCCATGGGCTTTGGCTGTCCCAGGGACCCATTCTTGACCCAGCAGGGGATAGGGGCTGCTTTAACCCAGCAAGGCAAATCTGGGCATGAGACTGTACCCTCAGGACCCAGGGAGAACACTCCCCATGGCTGTCTCTCCATCCCTGTCCCCATACCAGGTACTTGCCATCCGACGAAATGGCCATGCAAAGGACTTGGGATGAGTGCCCCATGTGCCGCTCTTCTGTGCCCTTCTTCCCCCCGGGCACCACGCACAGCCTCTTCCCACTGTCCACCTCCCCTGCAGGAAAGTCATCACAATCATCCTCTAGGAGCCTCCCACCACTCCCAAAAGTGTCAATGAGCTTTCCACAGAGCCTGGAATTATGCACAATCCAAAAATAGTCAAGGGCCAAGCCACCTTAGGGGACACTGGGTCCCTGCAGGGGTTGGGCTTGGGAACAGGCAGTCAGAGCCCCAGGTGAACACTTGCATTTGATGAGGGAGCCGTCCTTGGAAGCAGAAAAAATGAATCTGTCATCAGGAGAGATGGCGAGGCAGGTAACAGGCAGCTGATGTCCCCGTAGCACACGGATCCTGGCTGGATCTGGAGGCTGTACCTGCAGGAAGAGCAGGATGTGAGCTGGGCTGCCCAGGACCCTTCCCCAGGGACAGGAGTACCCCAGCACAGCACCCTGCCTTCTCCAGGGTGCCACCAGTAGTGAGAAAGGCTGTAGCGTGCTGGCCGTGCCTTAGTGTTCCCTAAGCTGGCTGGCACCTGCACTCTGGCACCCCCAGCACCGGGCACTTACATCTTTGGCGACCAGGCGCTGCAGCCGGCCTCTCTGCTCCAACTGGGGAAGAAGGGGGAGGTTCAGCAGAGGTGGCCTCAGTCCCGGTCCCGCGGGAAGGGGACAGAGCCCGCCGCCGCCAAGGGGACCGAGAGGCCGTGCCTGACTCCCCGCTCACCACGTCCTCCTTCAGACGGTCGCCGACGAGATCCGCCGGCTCGAGTTCCTCCTCCTCCTCCGCCCGCTCCTCCTCTGCGGCGGGACAGTGCATGAGGGTCGGGCTCAGCGACCGGGGCCGCCCCGCGGGGCACCGGCGCCGGGAGGGACTCACCGAGCTGGCGGAGCTCCTCCAGGTACTGCTTGGCCAAGCGCAGCTTCTTCTCCTGCGGCGTCTCCTCCACCTCCTCCTCCGCTGCCTCTCGGCGCCGCCGCCCCAACAACGGGCTGCAGGGACACGCGTGCGTGAGCATCGGTACGCATCCCACAGGTACCGGCACACCCTCCGGTACAGGCATCCCGCGGTCCGGCATCTCTCGGGTACAGGCATCTCCCGGTATCGGCGCCCGGCTACGGTACCGGCAGTCCCCAGGCGCAGCCCCTTACCTCTCTGTCTCAGAGTCGCTAGACACTTCCTCGTCGGCGGGCAGACCGGCCGTCGCCCGCGGTCTCCCGTCGGCGCCCGGTGCCTGCGGAACAAAATGAGGCGATCGACGGGACGGGACAAGAATGGGGACGAGCGCAGCAAGGAAGCCCCACGGCGGCGATCCCGGCACGGCAGCCCTTCCTCGCCCGCCTCCCTGTCTCCCTTCGGCCCGGCTCTTACCGCCGGCCGCGGCCGCCGCCGNGGCCCTGCGGCACCGCCTGCCGGTCCCGGAAGCGCGGCCTGCCCCGCCCGCGTCCGACGGCCGCGCAGTCACTCGGGTGTGACCCGTAGTCCCGCCTCCATGCCTTGGTCACGCCCCCATGGCGCTGCCCCCGCCCCTCCAGTCCCGGTGCCGGGGGGCCCTTCGGCAGGGACCGGCCACTCGTGCCGGGGACCCGCAGCCCGGGACCGGTTGTAAGAGCTCCAGGGCTCCCAGCGCTGCCTCCTCTGCCCCCCATGGCCCTTCGGGCCCAGTCCTGCAGCTGGCAGACCCCGTGTTGACAGTGACGGTGGGTTGCTACTTCCGAAACCATTATCAACTCGTTCTGCCCCTCAGGGACCCTCAACCAGCCTCCACTGCCGGGCATGGCCTCTGCTCCCTTCCCATGTCCTTTGTGGAGTTCCAGGGACCCGTCCTTGGCCATGCTGGGGTAATGTCTGTCTTGGACGGGTGATGCTCTAAAGAGCTAAAAACTGCTTTTGCGCAGAAATTTTATTTGCAAACAATCTCTTTTCTCTTTGGCACGCGGGACCCAGGGAAGGACAGTGGGAATGCCCTGCACTGGTCTCTACAAGACAACAGGCCTAGGGAGAGCCTGTCCCAGCCTGTGCAAGTAGATCCACCAGCTGGGGAGTGATGCTGCCCTCAGGCTCAGCACCTCAGAGCATGACAAGAGGAGCCACCCTCCCTGGCTGGAAGCCTGTTGAGGCTATGAAGTTTTGGTCTTGGTAGCCTCACGCTGCTGTGGAGCTGCTGCTCAGGCTCTGAGGCTGCAGGAACCCATGCCAGGGGCAGTGTGGAAGGAGCTGGGTGGACAAGGAACCCACCTCCCCATCCATCCGGGCAGCAGGAGCAGAAAGGCAGCTGTGGTTATGGAGGGGAGCTCTACCTAGGAACTGAGCAAGTTAGAACTCACGGGGACACATCTGAAGGGTCCAAACTGCAGTGCCCAAAAGGCCGACCAGGCTGGAAATCCCACACTGGCCTCATCTGTGTCTGGTCATGCAAGTGAAGGAGCTGTCCTGCACCTCCTGCTTCATCCTCTTCTTTGTGGTGCCCTCTGTAAGCCCCATCACGACTTGAAGGAGACGGATGGAAAGCTCCCGTACAATGTATCACGCCTTGGGGAGGAGGGGAGGGCTTGAAGATGTACATCCCCAAAACAGCCTTGGGCAGCCCTGCTCCAGAAGGGAGAGGAGCTGCAGCACCGCACGTCTGCCCAGTGGGGCTGGGTATCCCTGGGACTGGAGGCCCTGCGGAGGGCTGGGCAGGCCAGGGTAGGGTGTGCCGCCGTCCTGCCATGGCCAAGGGTCGGTGTGTCCACGCGGGAATTTGGGAGCAGCCCGGAGCCGTGAGGGCAGCGCGGGGCTCCGGAGGCGCGGACCGTGCGTCCTCCGGCCGCCAGAGGGCGCGGGCGGGCCGGGGCGGGGCTGAGGAAGTGACGACGGCGGCGGGGCCGAAGAACGGTACGGGCGGGACCGGGCTGGGCAGGGGAGAGAAAGGGGAGAAGGGCAGGGAGAGGGGCTCGGTGGTGGCCCAGTGATGGGCCAGTGATGCGTTCAATGATAGGGTCAGTGATGTGTCAATGGTGGGTCAGTGCTTGGGTCATTGATAGGGTCAATGACAGGTTGGTGGGGGGTCAGTGATGGGCCAGTGAGAGGGTCAGTGGTGGGGCCAGTGATGGGTGAGCGGTGGGGTCAGTGATGGGTCAGTGAGAGGGTCAGTGATGGGGTCAATGGCAGGTCAAACGACAGGTCAGTAATGAGGTGAGTGTTGGGTCAGTGGTGGTCGGTGAGGGTCGGTGGTGGGGACCCGTGTTCAGGAGGTGCAGCCATGAGGTGGGAGCAGCGATCAGCTGGGTAATGCTATTTCAGTGTCTGTGTGTGAATGCTGTGTGGTTTGGAGCAATCGGGGTGCAGGCAGGCTGAGTGCCCTGTGTGGAGGTGCAGCGTGGGAAGCGGGGGGTGCTGTGTGGGGCCCTGGACAGACGTGTCATTCACACCGGGGAAGCAGAACCAGGCGCTGTGGTTGGTCGTGAGCCTGGGCTGCTTCCTGCTGCGCTGGCACCCAGGGCAAAGGAGCCAGCAGCAGCGGGCAGGGTGAGTTTGAGCAGGGTGAGTGTGAGCAGGGTACAGGTGTGAGCAGGGTGGGTGTGAGCAGAGTGACTGAGCAGGGTGACTGCGGGCAGGGTGAGTGCAGACAGGGTGGGTGGGTGAAGGCAGGGTGAGTGCAGGCAGGTGGCAGGCAGATGCTATTGGAGTCCTGGCGTGGCTTTGCTAGACAGGTGGAAGGAAGCCATCACCTACTCAGGAGTGCTGGTGGCGTCTGGTTTCTGAAGGGGACAGTACAGGCTAGGCTGTGTGTCAGGGGTCTTGGAGCTAGGGGGATGACCCCACCATGCCTCCTGGGGGCACCTAGGGTGTGGGAGGGCAGACTCAGCCCCCCTCCCCCCAACCCCCAGAGGGGAAGTGGGGCAGTTTGCTCAATCCTAGTTAATCAACTGGCGTGGTGGTTCCTCCTGCCTTCTGCCTGTGGCTTCTCCTTTGCAAGGGGAACTGTCAGGCTGAGAGAGGGGACCCCACAGCATGCTGTAGGATAGGGATTTTCTGACCCCTCAGAGGCTATTTGGGTTCCTCAGAACCCTGACTCTGAGGACATGTGTGATGAGCTGTCTGGTCTGATGGGTGCCAAGGTGGCAGGAGCTAGTGGCAGGGGCTGGGGAGGAGGCAAGGCCAGCACTGTGCCTTGTGCCCCTCAGCTGCTTTGGCAGTGCTAGACCTTTCTGCAGGTCTCATGGCATGATTTCCTGGAGCTGGCACCATGTGCCACTTCCCTGCCATGAGTCTCTTGTTTGACCTTGAACTCACCAAACCTCCATGAACTCATCTGGCTGTGCCGCTGGGGAACAGCGCCTGTACTGGGGCCACTGGCGGGCTGGGGGGAACACATGCATGGTATGTGCCTTACTGCCTCTAAGCTGTGACCTGCTTGGTTTCCCGTCAGTGAGAAGAATGGGTTCTGTGTCAGAGGAGCTCAGCTTGGTCCCTTTGCACCAGAGGCCGGAGCTGCTGGAAGCCTGTGCCAAGCTGCTGGGCGAGGAGTGGGGGAAGAGCCGGGCGTCGCGGCTCCACACGCTCCAGCGCTCCTCGGACGCCTTTCCCGCCTGCCTGCTGCTGCTGCGGAGCCGGGGCCCCAGTGACACCCCCGTGGCCCGGGAGGGGCCCGGCGAGCTCGTGGGCCACGTCCGACTCTCCCGTGTGGTCAGCCGTCCCCATGACCTCTTCCTGGAGAGCGTGGTGGTGGCCCGGGCGCTGCGGGGCCAGGGCTATGGGCGGCGGCTGATGGAGGCCACTGAGCAGTGGGCCCGGGCCCGGGGCTTTCGCTGCCTGCACCTCACCACCCATGACAAGCAGCATTTCTATGCCCACCTGGGCTTTGTCCTGGGTGAGCCGGTGCAGAGCGTGGCCTTTCTCAGCCCAGCTATATCCTCTGAGGTGCTGCGGCTCTTCTCTGCCCCTTCTGGGGCTGCCACTACCACCACCACCAGGCCATGGGTACCCGCTGCCCCCCCGCCTCCCCTGCCACCCCTCACTGTCCCCCCACCACCTCCCCCACCGACTGTGATCTGGGCGAGGGGTGTCCTGGCTGAGAGCAGCGAGCTGAGTCTCCTGGATTCCCCACACCGCGATGCCAAAGGGCTCCCCATCTTCTGGATGAAGAAGGACATCTGAGGGGCTGGGACTCCGAGCCAGTGATTAAAAGCAGTGTGGGTGGGAGCTGCCCGCCGCAGCACTGCCTGACTGCCTGCCATTCTTCAGGGCTGGCACCAGCTCCCCTAGCCTCCATGGTTCACCCTGGCCCCATTGCTGGGGGCAGGGAGGTACTGGCAGGGAATGGGCAGAGTTCCTATACCCTGCCCTACCTGGGCATGCTGTCTGTGCTCCTGCCTGGCCCCTGGTTCACCTGGCTGGGGCTCTGGGACCACCAGCATGGTGGGGAACCAGGCCCACCCCAGGCTGTGGGGTTGGCACTAGTCCCCAGGAGCACTGCCCAGTCCCACCAGTTGTCTCCACTCAGGGTTTGCTGTGGGGCAGCTGGGGCTGATGGAACATGGTGGCCTCCAGCATGGCCACTGCTGTCCTCACTAAGCAGCCTGGGAAAACTGAGGCACAGGATGGCTGGGGGGGCATTGTGGGAGTAGGGCATGGTGGTGGGGCTGCAGAATCAGGTCCCCTGCACTGCACAGTGAGGGGGGCAGGTGGCCAAACCCCCCTAAGGCAGCCGGCATCAGTGAGGGCCAGAGGCATGGGAGCGGGAAGGTCAGAGAGAGCGTCCAGCCTCGCAGCGAGGGATTAGCACTGTCCTTGCTGTGTCACGCGGCCCTGGGCCCATTCCCCGCCTAATCCCCTCATTCTGGGCAGCTGGCCAGTACTGGGCAGGGGCACCAGACCCCTCTGGCCCTGTCTGGGCTGTGAGGGACAGAGCTGCCCCTTTGGCCCCACAATGCCTCTTGGGGGGACTCAGTGCTTCAGCAGATCACCCAGCCTGGCTCAGCACTGTGCTGAAATGGGGAGCAGGGAGTCTTGGTGCCTCCACTACAGGCAGGACTGGGAGCCAGCAGGGAAATTGAGGCACCAGGGTCAGTGGCTCGCAGTGCCACTCCGGAGCTGTGCCATGGCTGTGGTGGTGCAAGCAGGATCTCAGCAACAGAGAGCAGCAGGCAGAGGTAACACTGGCTGTGCTGAGGCAGGAAGGGTCTCAAACCCCCAAGTGTACCCCGTCCTGTCAGGTTTTGGGTGGGCAGCATGTGCTTGCAGGACAGCCCAACCTCTGTGGCCAATCCTAGTCTACCATGTGCCAGGGGAGCAGTGTCTGCATTGCTGGAATGCCCACTGCATCCCACAGCCTCACGACCATGGCTCTCCTTTCCTCGCAGGGTGCTGGCCCCGCAAGCAACTGGTGAGGCGGGATGGTGCTGGTGCTGGCACTGTGGGCCTGTCTGGCACTGGGCACAGCCATTGAGGAGAGCCCGGCACCCGAGCCCCTGGCAGGTGGCCAGCCCTTTGCTGTGGTGTGGAATGTCCCCACCAGGCGCTGCCAGCACCGCTTTGGCATGGGGCTGCCCCTCAGCGACTATGGCATCGTGGAGAACCAGGGTGGCCACTTTGCTGGCCAGAACATCACCATCTTCTACAAGAACAAGTTTGGGCTGTACCCCTACCTGTCACAGCATGGTGTCCCCCATAATGGGGGCCTCCCCCAGCGTGTCTCCTTCGACGCCCACATCAACAGGGTGGCTGAGGACATCCATCTCCTCCTGCGACCTGCTTTCCATGGCTTGGCCGTGGTGGACTGGGAGGAGTGGAGGCCCCTGTGGGCCCAAAACTGGGGAGCCAAAAAGATGTACCAGGCAGCCTCAGAGCAGTGGGTGCAGGACCAGCACGGCATCCTGCCAGCACGGCAGCAGCTCCGACTGGCCCAGCTGGAGTTCGAACAGGCAGCACAGGCTCTAATGGAGGAGACACTTCTGGTGGCCCGAGCCCTGCGCCCTGGGGGGCTCTGGGGTTTCTACCGCTTTCCTGACTGCCTCAACAGCAACTGGGCCAAGGAGGCAAACTACACCGGGCAGTGCCAGCCGGTGGAGGTGCAGCGTAACAACCATCTGGGCTGGCTCTGGGCCGCCTCTTCTGCTCTCTACCCCAGCATCTACCTGCCACTGGCACTGCCGCCCGCCCTGCGCCGCCTCTACGTGCACCACCGGCTGCGCGAGGCCCTGCGCGTGGCCGCCTTTGGGGCCCACGGCCTCCTGCCTGTGATCGCCTACTCCCGCTTTTCCTTCCGCCGCTCCTCTCGGTTCCTGCAGCTGGTAAGCACTGTGAGGCCGGAGCTGGCCACGCGTGTGATGCGGGGTTCTGGTTGGAGCAGGGACAGAGGCTGTGTCCCCCAGACGGGTCACGTCTCTGTTCCTGGTAGGCTGACCTGGTGCACACCATCGGGGAGAGCGCGGCTCTGGGGGCAGCTGGACTCGTGCTCTGGGGAGACATGTCATACTCCCACTCGGCTGTGAGTATGGCCCCCCACAGCACTGGAGGCAGTGGGCAGCAGGAGATGGTGTGGGATGTATGGGATGGCCACATCCCCCGTGCCCACCAGAGAGGGCTGGCCAAGTCTCTGTTGCTGGGGTGGGTTCTCACTCATGCTTCCTCCCCAGGAAAGCTGTGCCAGCCTGCGCCACTACCTCGTGTCCACCCTGGGTCCTTACGTGGCCAACGTGACGGCAGCAGCCCGAGAATGCAGCTATGGACAGTGCCATGGGCACGGGCGCTGTGTGCGCCGGCAGCCCCACGACCTGGGCAGCCTCCTGCACCTTGGCCCTGGTGCCAGCCCGCGGGCTGCTTTCCGCTGCCACTGCTACTGTGGCTGGGCAGGTGAAGGCTGTGCCCAGCGGGTACGGCTCAGCCCTGCCACCTCGTGCCAGGTGCCCGCCCACACTCACAGCCTCTATGGGCACAAGGATCTCACATCCTCTGACACCTGCCTGCCACAGGGCACGTGGGGCTGGTGACAAAGGCCAGAGACCGCCACAGTCCCCAACTCCAACAGTGCTGCTGCTGGCACTTCCTATGGTCTCATTAACCTAAATAAATTCTCCTGGCACAGTTGGCATGGTTTTTGTGGGCAAATCTGGGGGACTCTGTGGTGTCCCTATGCTGGGCACAATTGCCATTGCTGCTGAGAGGCAGCACAGACCCCAGTTTGGCTCTGGATGGGTCCAGCAGTGCATGAGTTTTCCTGCATGGGCTCTGCCCTGATCCCATGAGCTGGCAGCCCATTTACCCTGGGAAAGGGGGCATGGGGCACTGCCACAACCTGCTGTCTCTTTGCCACTGGCACTGTGCTGCCAGCCGCCCTGACCACGCCACCAGGCCCCCCTCCCCACAGCTATTTTTATCGCCCCCAAACTGTGTTTCTCACTGTCCTATTTTAAGCGGTGCAGTTGGCGCACTGGGAACCCAGTGCCCAGCTCCTGGGGGCCCTACACCACCTCATTGCCCGCTCACGCTGCTTGGGCGCAGGGACCATGCCCAGGGAGGCTGCAGAAGGTACACTGGGGAGTGGGATTGGGGCTGGCGGGGGCTCTAGCACTCCATGGGATATCAGGCGATGCGAGGCTGTGGGGTTGGGCTGAAAGCAGTGGACAAATGGTGCCCTCTGCCATGGGGGCTGTGGGCAGAAATGCCTGCCCAGGGAAGAAGGGGGTCCTAGAGGGCTGCAGGTGTAGGGCAGCAGGGTTTGGGGAGGGTGCAGGCAACTGGTGCGCACAGCCCCCCGCACCAAACCTATGTTTGACCAGCTGTGCCCCCCTCCTGGGGGCAAGTGGGTGCAGGGGTGATGTGGGTACCTGTGGAGCAGTCCCTGGCCAAGGGTAGGGCTGTGGGGAGGGTCTGAGGGGACCCTGGGTACCAGCTAAGGCCCCCCAACCCTGATGCCTGACAGCCCTGTGGGTGACACAGAGTCTGGACAGCAGCAGCACAGCGCCACGCTGCCCTGCGACCCTGGGAGGGATTGGGAGTGGGCACAGTGCCAGCCTGCCATGCTCTGCCAAGGGCACAGTGTGTGGGCCCTGCCCACTGCTCAAAAATACACAAACACCTAGAAAATAATCTTTTCCCTCTACCCCAATGCAGGCATGGTTGCTTCCCAAAAGAGTGCTGGAGCAATGCCTACTTCCAAAAAGCCCTCTCAGCCCCATGTGACGTGCTTACTAGAGCAATGGGCACCAGGGCCCCCTGGCACAGCATACACCCCACATCTCCATCTGTGCACCCCCAAGCAACACAATACCTGCAGGGCAAGCTGGGCCACACCACAGACTGGCACTGCCCTGCACCTGCCCACCGGCTTCCAGCTGGCCCTTGGAGCCCCAGCCAGTCCCACAGTGCCTGGGCTATCCTGGCGGGGGGGTGGCACATTCCAGCCCCACTAACAAGGCTCCGGGATCGTGGCCACCAGGCACCCGCTAACTGCTCTGATGACAGTGGTGGGGCCGGGGGGGCACAGCCAGTGCTTGCCCACTGTGGCCGCAGGGCTGGGCCAAAGAAACACCAGCCTTGGCTGCCTGCCCTGGTGCAGCACTGGGCTGCCAAGGCTGACATCCCCCTGGCAGGACTCGGGTCCCACAGGGGTGCCCAGGGCAGGTAGGGGCTGTGGGTAGGGCACAGGCTGACCCTTTGCCTCTGTTCCAGCAGACAGCATGGGAAGAGCCGAGGGTGCTGCGCCAGCAGAGCCTGGGGACCCCGACAGCAGTGAGTCTGGAGCCATCAGCCTGCGCCCCGTGGAGTCCATCAGCGACCTGTACTGGGCCTCGGGTGGGCACAAGGGCACAGAGGGTGAGAGCACTACAGGGGGGGCTGTGCAAGACGCGGCTGTGCCCGTGGCCAGGTTCTGACCCCTTCTCTCCCCTGCCTGCAGGCAATGGCCCGGCTCCCTCCAGCAGCCTGCACCGGCCCCCACCTCGGCCCGTGTCCCCCGTGCCCCCGCCGCTCCTGCCCACCCTACGCCCCGTGCCCCCCACCAGCCCCTGCCCTTGCCTTGGCCCTGGCCACCCCCTGCTGCTGGCCCTGCTGGCGCTCCTGGCACTGTCGAGCCTGGTCCTGGCCACACTGGCCATCTACCTGAGTGGTACGTGGCACTGGCAGGGTGGGGAGATGGGGAACTGTGGGGGACCAAACTGCCCACCCTCAGCACGTCCCCATCCTCTCCCCACAGTCCTCCAGAGCCAGTCGGTGCGGGCACTGGCCCAGTGGCTGGAGAGCCAGGAGGACGCCGTGCACCAGCTGCGGGCAGCCAGCAGGCAGCTCTGGGCTCGCCTCAACGCCAGTACCCAGCCTGGTGGGCACCGCTGAGCTGCCCCTGGCTCCACTATGAGCTCTGGGCTGCCACAGGAAGGGGCACTGAAGGGCAGGAGGGGGGAGCGGGCAGCCTTACTCGCTGAGACCTGGCAGCATTGCCCCTTGGGGCACAGGGGCAATCCCGGACCCTGTCCCAGGCTGTGAGAGAAAGAAACTGGGCTGCAAAGACCTGCATCCGCCCCAGTGACAGCCCTTCCTCTTAACAAGGCAGAAGGCATACTTTATTTAGCTTTTTAATTACCTCTTACAATCAAAGTCTTAGAAAATCACCATGATAGATACATTCCCAGGGTGGCAGGCACTGCCAACTGGCACGGCCCCATGCCTGCCTGGGCAGTGGCCCCCCTGTAATTAATTTCCCACAAGATTACTATTTCATATAAAGCATTTGGCTGGAAAAGGATTGAGTGGGCAGCTGGCAGGACTGGGTAGAGCTCCCCACTCCACATTGCTCTGCCACCATTGCTGATGCCAGGCTGGCTGGCGAGGCAGGGGCTATATCCAGCACGGCAGGGTGAGGAAAAACGCTCCTGCCACAGGCACAGACACCAGGACCAGCTGCTCCACAGCCCTGCACAGCTCTGCCCTCTCACCCATCCTTCAGGCTGTGCCAGGCCACCCTGGTGCCCCTGCAGGACTTTGGAGGGTGTACACGAGCCCTGCCACTGAAAGTGGCTGCAGGAGCCCCCTCCCACTGTGCCACATGGATCCCCAGCCACAGAGCAGGCACACGGCAGCACGCCACATCCTCCCCCTGCTCTTCTCTTATCCTTCCTATTTTTTGGTTAAAAAAATAAAAGAGGGGGCAGCCCCGCCTTGGGGCAGCTCCAGGCATTAAATACTCTGCTGTACATGAATAAAAGCCCGAGGGCTGGGGGCACCTGCCCCTCACAGTGCTGGGTCTGCAGTCCAGGTGGGCTGGGGGCTCTGCCCCCCTCTGCCCATCACAGCACATCTGCCCGCTTGTCCCGCACGCGGCTCCGGGCTTTCGTGCGGGCTTTGAAGGCAGCTGAGTTGTAGAGGTGCTGGAAGGAGAGGGAAGGAGAGATTAGGGTTCGGGATGCCCCTCTGCCCACCTCCCCAGCAGTGCCCACCACACTCAGGCACTCAGCAGGAGCCCCCGGAAGCAGAGGAGGGGACTGTGGGCACAAATCTCGGAGGTGGCACCCACCTTCTCGAAGCGGGAGACCTTGCTGGCTTTCAGAGCAGCCGCATCCAGGACCAAGGGGGGCCCAAGGCCGAAGATCTCCCGTAGCAGCTCATTGTTCTGTGAAAGCAGGGGTCTGTCAACACCCACCAGCACCAGCCCAGCAGCACTCTGTGGTGCATCTGCCCAGCCCATACCTGGAGGTGGTGGTGGATGCCGGAGCCCAGCACCTCCTTAAAGGCTTGGTAGGTGCGCTGGCGTGCCCAGCTGTCCAGGTACATGCACTCCAGACCAAATCGGATGGTCTCCTCCTGGTACTCCCCACTCTGAGCAGAGAGAGGGGCATCAGCAAGTTATTGCTGGGCACCAGCCCTATGT
Organism: Urocynchramus pylzowi; assembly: GCA_013397555.1. NCBI lineage: Eukaryota > Metazoa > Chordata > Aves > Passeriformes > Fringillidae > Urocynchramus > Urocynchramus pylzowi. The sequence goes on along the minus strand of VZRH01001409.1, from coordinate 2,354 downwards.
GTCCCCTGGCTCTCCAGAGAGGAATCATCAGGCAGCTGGGAAGCAGCCACAGAGTGGCAGGACAGGGAACCACCAGGCTCCAGTACCTCAATGAAACGCAGGATGTCCCGGAAGATGGATCGCTGCCTCCGTCGGTCTGTCTTGGCTCGGTACTTGTTGCTCTCAGTAGCCAGGACCTTGAGTTGGGTACACAGGAACTCTGTATCTTGGTGGCACAAGTCCTCCTGCCAAAAAGCAGGGGATTTATAGGGATGAGATGAGCTCCAGGCACTGCCCACTGCCATGGCCAGGACAGGGCTGGGGGATTATTGGGGCCAGCCCCTCTGCCTGGGTGCCTGCTGGTCAATGCCAGCTCAGATGGGGCATGTCAAGGTGTCACAGCATCTCCCTCCCTGCTGCCTGGTTAGTGCCCACCTACTGCTCCCACTGCCACAAGCCCATACCTTACCTCCAGGTCCTGGGCCAGCTCGAAGAGCAGCGCAATGGTTTCCCCAGCCAGGATGCGCAGGGCAACGCTGCTGCTGGTCAGCAGTGGGGGCAGCTGCAGCCAACGACTGGGACAGGGAGGCAAGAGGGCAGTCAGAGAGGCCAAGCACTGCCCCAAGGGCTCCGTGCTCCACAGCTGGCTGCCCCATACCAGCCTCCACTCACTTCACACCCTACTCACTTGTCCAAAATGCTCCTGAGGTGGGAGGGGGGGCAGATGGTGAGGAGCAGGGACCATGACTGGAGCGCGCTGCAGTGCAGAGGCCCGTGCTGGGCAGGTGCTGATCCCCCTTCGACTGTGCTGGGGGGGCTGAAGATGCCTTCCAAGCAGGACAGGCATGAAACCAGGTCCTGGAGGAGAGAAACTTGCCAGTCAGACCACAGCTGCCATGGAGATGCCACACTGAGCTGTGCACTGGGGACCAAAGGGGACCCTCCATACCAAGGGGTGCCAGGAGCCCCTTGGGACAGGAGAGGCTACTCCACCCACAACACCCCATCTGCTGGCTCCCCCCAGCTCAGCTCCAGCCTGCCCAGGCAAGGGGCCTGGGCTGTGACCCATGTCCCCGTGTCCCTACTCCAGCTCAGATCCAGGCGGCTGTGGCACTGTGGGCTGAGGGCAAGTGGCATGGCAGCCCCTGGGTGCCCTCTTGTATGGGTACAGACGACACCCAGGCACAGTTACCTCGAGGTCAGCAGCAGCAATGTAGCAGCACATGCCCAGGGCCATGGCACACTGGCAAGAGAAGTGAGGGAAACACAGTCAGATCAGACCCAGCTGGATCATTTCAGGCCTGATCCAGCACCCAGCCAAGGGGCAGCCAGGTTGGAGTGCCCCTGCTTTGCCCCACCACACTCCATAGCACCCAATCCTGTCATCCTCCCGGGACTGCAGGGGCTCCCAAAGCCATTGCCTGGTTTCTCCCCACCACGGAGGTGTCCCCAGGAGGAAAGGGGCCAGGCCTTACGCTCTGCCGGGCGCTGGGGCTGGCTGTGCTGTCTGTCAGGACGCTGACGAGCAGGGGCTTCAGGCTGCGGAACACCTCTTCTCCCTCCGGGCCAGAGCCCATCTGGAGGCAGAGGAGGGTGAGGACGGTGCCCGCCAGTGCCTGTTCTTCCCCTTTACCTGTGGGCAGCACGAGAGACCTCCCTCAGACACGGGTCACCGGTCCCGCCGCCCCCCGCCCGCCTGCACCCTGACCTTTCTTGAGGCACTTCTCCAGGGAGTCGGTGAGCGTGAGGCGGCGCTCCAGCAGGAACTCGGACAGGGTTTTGGAGGACAGGGCCAGGCGCAGGCTCTGCAGTGCCGCCTGCCGCGCCTTGGCGCTGCGAGACACGGCGGGACGTCACGGGCTGGGGTCCCGGGACGGGGCACGTCCTTGCCCCCGGCTGGCAGCGCTGGCAGGGGCGAGCAGCGTGCCCGGAGCGCCCACGGGGGTGACAGCCACTCCTCACCTCTTGTCCAGCAGGCTGTCCATGTGCTCTTTCAGCCTGTCCTCTACCTCCTCCTCCTGGCCTTGCTCACTCGCCGCCTCGCTCCCTGCCCGGGCGGCACCACGTGAAGCCGGGAAGCCCGAGGGCGGGGGACACCGCGACCCACGTGGGGGTCACCGTGGGGTCCGCGTGGCTCACCTGGTCCCTCGTCAGCGGCGCTGGCGCTCTCGCTGGCACTGCTGCAGTGGCTCAGCACCTCGCTGCCGGCCTCCTCCTCGCTGCCGGGCGAGCTCGCCCGGACGCTGTCGGTGCCGCCTGCGGGGGTCCGGATCAGATTCGTGTGAGCCCGGCGGTGCGAGCCCGGCGCTGCCAGCCCCGACCCCCCCGGTCCCCTCGCCCGGGCCCCCCAACTCACGGCGCGCGGAGCGGCGGGA
>VZRH01001407.1:118147-172572 GCA_013397555.1 Urocynchramus pylzowi | reverse complement strand
GCGTGCTTTTTCCCCTTTTCCATCCCTGTGGTTCCCCATTTCTGGGTGTTTTATCCTCCTTTTCCTGCCCCAGTGCCTTTCCTGTCCCCGTGCCCAGCTCCTTTCCCTCTGGCCAGGCTTCCCCGTGGCTCTGTGTTCATAAATCAGGAGGCCAGAGGGGCTCGTGTTTCACAGAGGCCACGGGGCTTCCACAAATTAAGTTTTGTTTGAACTGGAGGATCGTTTTTAGTAAACCAAACAAACTCCTTGACCTGACTTGTACTGCAGCAGAACGAGCCCAGAAAGAGCTCCTGGCTGCAGCAGGAAGGTATTTTGTTAAAAAAAAAATAAAAAATGTCAAGTGAAACAGCTTCTTGTGGCACTGCTGAGGGAATGGAAGGTCTGAGGAGACACCCTCAGCTCAGACATTCTCCTGGGTCCAAATCTGATCCCTGTGAGGGCTCTTTATACGATCCTGGCAGCCCTTAATTTGCCATTCTGCACTTTAAGATGCTTTTCTTGGTGTCATGTTTGGTCCCACTGAGCAGTTTTTCCTCTCCTTTGGGTCCCTGGCCTCAGCAGCAGAATTATATGAGCATTTTTTATTATATTTTAGCCAGCTAAGATGCTCAACTGATTTAATTTGGTTCCATCAAAGGCCATGAGGCTTCAGCCGTTTCTGCTCTCAGCACCTCTGCCCCATCCCTTCCTTTAAAAAGTCAACTCCTCATCTCCAAACATGACAGATTTCACTGCCAGGATGACCATAAATCCCACTGCTAACTGGACTCCCACTCTACAGCCTCCAAGAGCCACAGAAAACCCAATCCCTCTCCAGGAATGCTTTTCCATCTGATTCATTCCCAGCTCCTGCAGAGCCCTCAGGACCTGCTACTGCCAGTTCCACAAATGGGGCTCCACTCCTGCCATGTCCAACCCAAGACCAGAAATTCTGGGACTCTTTGCCCCAGTGCTCAGCTCTTCACTCCAGGGCTATTTTAGAACACATCCCACTTTTTTTTTAATATTTTGGTTTTTTTTTTTTTTAGAGGAGCTGTGTATTTTAAAAAGCCAGACGAGGAGCTCCAGCTGAAGGATTCAATTGACAAAGGTCAGCAGCAAACATGACTAATCCATTATGCTGTTAAACAACTCAACATGCAGGGGTTAATCAATGCTAGCCCAAGGTCTAATCCCTCTTTCTGCTAAATAACTCACTGAAAACAAACTCTGCCTGCTAATGTCCTGCAAAGGAAGATAAATGCACACCAGGCTCGAGGAGGTTCAGTTTTCAGAGCTCTCAGCTCCTCCAAAGCCTGACTACTGTCAGCCTGGCCAGATGTTATTCCCATCCTTGCAAGGAGAGGGATTAGGGGAAGGTTTGGTGGCATCCTGCCAGCTTAAAAAAAAAAAAAAAAATTAAAATAATAATTCAGAGTGCTGGATTGCTCAAGCTGGGCTATCAGGGCTGTCCTGCACAGAGCCAGGCCCTGTTCCCAGGGGATATTCCCTATTCCTGTGCATATTCCAGCCCCCTCCCTATTTATAGCCCTGATTTGGGCTTTTCCAGGATGGTCATTTCATGCTGCTCATAAATCTCCTCCTGCAAACTGGTATTTGTGGCTCAGCAAGGAGAGGAAGCTGAGCTCCTGCACAGACACCGAAATGCAGCTGGGGCAGTCCGAGCCCCCTTGTGCTGTCTCTGCTGCTGGAAGGGTTTGTTCCATGAGGATCAGCTGCAGGAGGTTTTTGGGGATCTCTGGCAGCATTTCCTACCCCAGGACAGAGCTCCTGGCACCACCAAGGCCTGGCAAATCCCATTTGGCATTATGGCACAGAAGCAGCAGTGCCTGCTGATTCTCCTTGCTTTTCTCACACCTCTGGGATGGCATTTCCCCCTCCAAAGGGAGCAGAAGCTTTCCTTTGACATTTAAAGATGTTGGGAGGAGGCTAATCCTACTTTAGGCTCCACAGCATTGGAAATACAAAAGTTAATTTGTCTTGAAATCCTTCTGTGTCCCACCGATTTTAGGGCGGCCTCACAAAACTCCTCGGGATAAATGGCCTTACACAGAACTCCTGCAGGTGATTCCAGCTTTTAACAAATTCCACAAGTAGGGATTGATTCTCTGGCTGCAGAGACTCAGATGCCACATTTTCCTTTTTGCCTGGCCATGCTTGCACCACCAATAACCCAGGAAAGGCTGTGCCCATCCTTGTGTTTGTTCCACCCAGTGCTGCAGTAAAACAGCTTTTACTCCAAACTCCTCACTGCTACACATCAACAGCCTCTTTATGCTTAGAAATGATGCTCAATTCCTGAGGAAAAAATGATTAAAACAAACCATTTTCTCAGCTGCTTCCACTGCAAAGGCCCCTCAACTTCCAGATAGCTTCACTTTTCATCAGGACTCTTTCTCCTGCCTCTGTTCAGCACTGAGCAACCTGCAGGAGGGTTGCTGCTGGGCTAAGCACCCAAAAACCTCACTCTTTTTCTAATTTGATTTTTTCCAATACATCCTTGGGAATTGCAAAGTCCACAGAGTGGCTCCACGGGGAATTTGCTGCTTTTTTTTCCCTCTGAGCTCTCCAGGACCACCTCAATCTGATGCACCCTATGAGAAACTGTGATTCCAAAGCAGAGTAAGTTTAAAACAAACCTTTTAAACCTCAAAAAAAAAAATTAAAGTCTCCTTTAAAAGACCCCAGGATGGAGCAGGAGGCAGCAAATGTGGAAAGCAGATGTGAGAGGGGAGGAAGTCGGGTTTGCAGGAGACAAGGAAAGGAAGCGTGGAGCCCGCGGGAGCAGCACCTGTCCTGCTGGATCCTGGAGTTTTCTCCCAAAAAAATCCCCTCTGGAGCAGGGCAGGCACTCCAAGCCTGTCCCACAGGCTCTGCTGATTTGTCTCCAGGCAGCAGGAAGCAGTCTAGCCTGGGAGATAGCTGGAGACAGCAGCAGGGACTGGGATGAGAACTTCCAGCAACGAGATGTGCACAGTTCCTTCCTGGAGTGGGAGCTGGCCACGAAAACCCAGGGAAAAAGCATCTCACTGAGCCACTGGCATGGGGAACAAACTGAAAATATTTCCCAGCTCTTCCACTGCCTCTCAGTGAGTCAACCCCTGAAGTTGAACAGCAGTTTCTGTGCTGGCTGCAGAAGTTCTGTAGAGAAAAGCCCTGAATTTGGGTATTTTGAGGTGCAGAACTGATTCAGAGCACAGATTTACACCTGGCCTCCCCCTCCCCAGCCAGCAAAGAGAAATGAGAAGTTTCCACAGGGTTCAGTCCCAGAGAAGCAGAGCTTGCCAACCCCAAAGGAAGCAAACATGTCAAAATCATTCTCAGACAGCTCTGAAAAATATCCTGCAAATCTTCCACCTGTGGCTTTTCACTTGATCCAATCCAAGGCAGGAAAAACTCAGAAGTGGCTTTTTTTTTTTTTTTTTTTACAGGCATGGAGATCTTTAATTCAATGCTAATTTTGGGGTGCAGGGTTTGGGTGCCTGGGCAGTGTTGAATTGAAATTGCTCAGTCACATCATACAAAATTTAGGGATTTTTGGCACATTTTGTGGTAGCTGAGCTGTATTTTAGTGTGAGGAACATCCCAGATGTGCTGCTCCGACCCATTCCCAACATGCTGGGCCTCTCCAGCACCTGCATTTTTGCATCCCCCAGTGAATAACTCAAAACCTCTGAATCTTTGTATTCCTCAAGCACAGCCTGAGAAAATTGCTCACTCAGGCTGGAAACAAATCCACCAAAACCTCAGCCCGTGCTCTCCTGACAATAATAATAATAATAATAATAATAATAATAATAATAATAATAATAATAATAATAATAATAATAATAATAATAATAATAATAATAATAATAATAATAATAATTTATTAATGATAATAATATCATCATTATCCCACAAATGCCCTCAGTGGGAATAAAGCCAGCCCAGCCCAATGCTGCTCTGCACTCTCCTTGCTGCACCCCAAATCCTGACCCTGCAGGAATTCCAGTGTCCCAAGGGAACCTCTGGAATCCCAAAGCAGCTCCCCCAAAACCCCAGCAGTGACTCTGTTTGCTCATTTTTCCCTGTGATTCATTTCACCACCCCCATCACCCCTGGGACTCCACAGAAACGTGGCTGGGGCTGGTTTTGCTGCTGCCAGCATCTGATAAACCATATCTGTGTCTTCCTCATCATTTCCCTTGACTGGAATCCCATGGATGCAGCAGGATAATATTTTGTAATAAATTGTGGCCTTCAGAGTCACTGAGCACTTCAGTTCAGAATTTCAGAAATTCAGAATTTCAGTTTTTATAGCAGGGTTGAGAGCAACATTTGCTGTTCAAAATGCCCATCCAGTGGGACTGAAGTTGTTTCACCTGCAGATCCTGGAAATCCATGCCCAAAACAAAACTTTGCTGGGAATTACACAAACAACAGAGCAGAATCAGCACCAAGGGTAAAAATACATCTGGAATCAAGCACAGTAATCAAGAGAAAGTTTGGGGTGAAGTTTGAGCCATTGGGGCAGATTATTTCCAGGATTTATCTCAGGGGAAAAGTGGTGTGGGATGAGAGCATGGGCACGAAGAGAAAGTCCTGAAGAGAAGAGGGATGAGCCCAGCATCCCACAGATGCTGTCTCCAGGGATTCCACATGGATCTGGAGCTCTCCACGTCCCTGGAGCACCTCAGCAGCACAGCAGAGCCTCTCTCACTGATTTCCCACCCCTCTCCCCAGCTGGAATTGAGCTGCAGACCCTTCTGGAGCCCCCTCACCCCTCTCCTGGTGTCTTTTCTCCCAGCCAGGAGCTCTCCCTTCCCTCCCAGGGCTCCAGCCCTGCCTCCCAGCCCAGCAGAGCCAGTGCCATGCCTCCTGCCCAGGAAAGGTCCCCCAAGCAGGCAGAGCATTCCCAGTGCTGTGCTGAAGCCAAATGGCAATTACCAGGCTGAGTTCAGCCCTGGCAGCCCCTGCCATGGCAGGCTGTTCATGTTATTACATCCAACAGCAGCTCTGTTGTTCCCCAAGTGCTCTGCTGGCACCAAAACCCTGGGGAGGAGGAAAAGAGCTGCTCTCCATAGCATCACTCCCATTAAAGCTCAGGAATATGAGCAGGAGATAATCTGTGGCCTTTGTTAGCAACAGGAGGGGCTGAAAAGGCCAGATTTTGATAATTCCCTGAGCATCCCTCCCCAGCAGCGCTGACAAACAGCCTTTGCTGGCACTCAGCTCTTGTTTGTTCCCCAAAAAAAGCAGGAATTTCCCCAGTGTCCCCCCTTTCCCTGCTGTCACAGTGACTGCAGCAGCTTTTGGGGTCCAGCAGAAATTCAGGAACACATCTGGGCCAGGGGAGCAGCAGCAACCCAAGGCCTGCTGCCACAGATGCTGAAATAAATCAGATTTGTCACCCTGGCGTGGCTTTGCCTCGTGGCACTGCCACCGTCTCTTCCCAGGGTTTTGGAAGTGTCTCTTCCCCAGATTTAGTCTGGAAAAATCCCCACATTCAGAGGTGAGAGACAAGATTCCTGCCACACTTCAGGGGAAGGTGGAAAGATGAGGCGAGTGCCATAAAAAATGTTTTTCTACAGGGCTTGTTAAAATCCTGCATGAAAACTTGGAACTTCTGGAGAGCAGGCAGCGTGAATACGGATTAAACAAAAAATACAAATATTTCTGTTTCACATCTGTGGAACAGCCAAACATGAGCATTTTCAGGATATTTAGGAAGGTTTAATTAAATTTTTTTCCAAGGAAAAAATAGCACAGCACATCAGCCTCCTCCAAGAGCTGAATTACTCTTGGCTTTGCCTTTTCCATCACTGATTCTTCCAGAGGTTTGACAACAGTGCAGCTCCAGCTGACAACACACAACGAGAAGAGCCAGAATACACCCCATCCTCTTCCCTGCCTTCCAGAACAACCCAAGATATTTGCATTTCTCACAGCTTTTGACGGCAAGGAGAGAAAAAGGGAATTTTTGCCTTGCCAAACACATCCTGCAGCTCCGAGACACCATAATGAATCCACCAGCCCTCTGAGATATCCTATGGAAAAAGCTCCAGCCCTCCAGGCTCTTGGACAAAGGTTCCTTTTTCCCCTTGTTAGAGCTGGGATGGACACAGGGAACAGCTGGGATGTTGTTTGGGTTTTTAACAAGAGCAATCCATTTCATGGAATGGGAAATTTATGAGCTGAAATTTATTCCTCAGCCTTAGGAATCGTTAAGTTCAGGGGCTCTGGGATCCAGAGGGATCTCAGTAATGGAAAGATTGTGTTCTCCAGGATCTGTGAGCTGCAAGGAAGGAACCCTGAACGCCTCAGGGATTGATGTTCCACAAGTGGCACCACGAGACAGAAGTGACATCCCAGTTGTGACCTGGGATATCCCAACCCACAGCTGGGATTTGCATTTCTTCTGGCCTTTTATCTCCCTTAACTGCCTCCAGCAACACGAGCCTGGAGTTTTGGGAACCAAAGCTTCAGCTCCAAGCCCAATCCCAGCTCAGAGACTGTAAATCCACGAGCAGAATTACTCCTACAAGGGGAAAAGCTGCCGTGCTTGGGATGCAGCACAGCTTCCCAAGGCCTTGGGAACGGGGGATGAGCAGGGCCTCCCTCCCTTCCCCCTCAAAACAAAGGTCCCACAAACCTTGGAGAAATAAATCCCACGGTAATGCTGCATGAATGTAATACCTGGCCTTAGGAAGGAGCTGCCAAGACACTGACTGTGAGACAGAAAGCAGCCTGCTCAGAAATCCCAGGGCAGGAAATCCATCCCAGGAGGGAACAGACGGAGCTTTTGCTACTGTAAATAGACCTTTTCATTCTTCTGCAGTGTTTGGAGGCCAAAAGACTGTCCCAGCGTGCTGGAAAGTGTAAGTCAGTGTCTCACTTCTCTGCAGAAGAGGAACATTCAACAGGCAGGGCAGGACAGATGGGGTCATTCTTGCAGGGAGCTGGCAGGGGAGGGACACACACATCCCAAAATCCCCCCACACAGGGTGGAAAGAGCTGACACTGAGGGAACAGAGCTCCAGGACATGCCTCTCTTGGCTAAACTCTACAAGGTGACACATTTGCAGGCTGGGATGGGGATTAGAAATGGTTTTTCAAACCCTGCTGATGGCTTTTTCCTTTATTTCCAAAGCTGGGAGGTCTGTGTGCCTCCTGCCTTGCAGCACGGGGTTTGTCCCGGGCAGGAAATTATTTAGGGCAGCTTTAAGAAAGAAAATTCTCCTTTTGCCTTCATTCCCAGGCTGGAGCCCTCCCCAGCCCCTCTGAATGAGGAGTTGACTGACATCCCAGACTTCCCCAAGCACCCCCAGACAGAGGGATTCACTTTCCACAGGAGTTTCCTGAGGAAATCCCAGTTTTAGGAGAGGAAGGGAGCACCCATCGTCCTACCACGGAGCAGGGCCTGGCTGGAGCAGCTGTGGGCAGCAAGGAGGAGGATCCTCTCCTGTAAAAACATCCCTCACCCCTTCCAGTTGCTCTGGCAAGTGCTGAGGGCAGGATTTGGTACCCAGACCTGCAGCCAGAAGTGCTCACAAGCTGATGTTTGTGCTTGTTTTTCTCTGCCACGCTGGGAGCCAAACCCACCACGTGTGTGCAGCACAATGCATTATTAGTAATTTATTAATTTATAAAAAATAAATAAATAAAGGCGGAAATAACTCTCCAGGGTGAGGTAGAAACTTTAATTTAGCACTGCAAAGGCTTGGCTGAGCCAGCTGGAAATTCCTGGAGTTATGAACATGAGGTAATTCTGACGTAGGTGAGAGGTGAGGGTGGAGCTTGTCCTTGCAGGAGGGTTCAGGGCCTCCCTGGCACCTGAGGCTGCACCTCTGGCTGTGCTGCAGCCACAGCAAACACTGCAATGAGCCCCCCCAGCCCCATCCCATCAGGATGCTTCCCCCAGCCCAGCAGGATTTTGCTCAGCCCGGCAGGATTTTGCTCAGCCCAGCAGGATTTTGCTCAGCCCAGCAGGATTTTGTGTCTCTGGTGTGACAAAAAAATAACAACATTGCCTAAAATCATCCCCCTCTCTGCAGCCTGTGCCCAGGTCAGGGCTCTGCTGGAAGTGGAGGGTGCAGCCAGAGCTGGGGCTTGTCTGGTGCTTCCTCAGCTAAGACAGGATTTCCATTCCATGCTTTAGCAAGGAAATGCCATTCCTGCTCATTCCAATTTGGGAGCAGCTAAATAAGAAGTAACTCGAGTGAGGATAATTGCTGGCTGGTAAACAGAGGAGGCAGAACCATTCCAGCCTTTACAAATTGAGTCCTTTATGGTTATTTTATGATGATTTTATGGGAACTTCCCATTTGCAGCTGGGTTTCGTGCAAAACCTTGGTAAAACCTCCCCAGGAGAAGATCCAAGCACACTTTGACTTCAAAGCAGGGCTGGGAGGGTGTGGAATTCCTGCCAGGAGCTTCAGGGACAGAGACAGAGCCTGAGCAGCACCCTCAGGGCTGCTCCAGCAGCCTCTGGTGACAGTGACAGCTCCTCTGGCTCTGCTTTGGGAGGAGGATGCAGCTGCCCCCAGCCAGGCTGGCACAGGGAGAGGAGCATCCAATTCTCCAGGAATAAACCTCAAACCCCAGCTTTGGGCCCAGGCTGGGGTTTTGTCTCCTGCTGGCTTTTTGGAGAGGGCTGGCAGCTGTGCACAGCACCCAGCCTGGGGGAGGAGAGCAGTGCATTCCCCACAGGCACCCAGCACCTTCCCTGGGATGAGCAGGATGAGCAGGGCAAATGCAAATCCCATCCCAGGCAGGGCTGGGTCAGGACTCATCGTTTTGGAAAGGATTTTTGTGCTGCTTTTTCCTCACTTGTTTGTGACCAGCTGGAGGAAAAGAGCAGTCTGGGATTAAATCTGACAAAGCAGCACAAATTCCCCCAGTTTGGGGTGCTGGGGAAGGGTTTTCTTTTTAGTCTGGAGAGATGGAAATAGAGAGGGAGCTGGGGCTGGTGGGAGTCCCATCAGAAAATGGTGGGAGTGGGAAACAAACCCTGCACAGGGTCTGCAGTGGTAGGAACAGGCTGGATGCAGCTGGGTGTCCCAGAGCAGGAATTCCTGCCTGAGGATTTGGGATTGGGGGAGTCCAAACTGGGGTCATGGAGCATTTCCATGTGTCAGTCAGTCCCAGTGAGGTGCTGCCACGGGAGGAAAGATTCTTGTTTCCTGTAGCAATTGGGATTGCATTTTAATGTTTCTCCAGGATGCAGCATCCAGAGAGCTCCTCCTGGCATTTTGTGCACCCAAAATTCAACTTTTTAGGGGAACTCCCCAATTCCCTGGGTGCCAGTCTGTGGCCATGAGTGTCCAGAATGGATTTAATGATCAAGCAGAGGAAGGAAAACCTGAGAAATCCCTACCCCAGAACAAAGCCTGGGTGTGGAATTTGCTCCCAGGTCGATGGAGGAGCCTGACTCTCCTTTAAGTGGATTTCTTGTTCCTGTGGGATTCCTCTTCTGTGCCAACCAACCTTGAAACACAATTGAAGCAGAAGGGGCTGTTCCAGCCAGCGACCCTAAAAAATCAGTGGCCTCTAATTCACTTCTCCAGGAAGGTTTTTGGAGCCCTGGCATATGGAAGGGGCTGTAAAAATCCATCTCCTGCTCCATAACCCCTGTCAGTGCACGAGTTAATTGCCCATCAATATGCCAGGGTTTTACAGGGCAATTCCTTCTCCTGCACTCCAAGGAGCAGGCTGTGGAAGGAGAAAATATAAGAAAGTTTCTTTGTTGTTTTCTGGCTTATTTGAAGCCTTCCCTGAATTGGTGTTTGCTTGTTTTCCCTGGGTTTTTAAAGCCCCCCTTGGTCCTGGTGGCATCTTGGTACAATATTCAGCTTTGAGGGAAAAATGTGGCTGCTCTGGGGCTGAGGAGCTGCTGAAGGAATCAGGGACAGATGAAAAAACTACAACTGTGCTTCTTCAGAAGAAAAAGAGTTCTTTTTTTTATGTGCTCAAGTGCACCAGCACAAGCAGGCAGTGCTAGATCCTGATTTTGATTAATAGTTGGCTGGAGATAATCTGCAACTATTGGGGATTAGGGAAACAGTCCTCCAACATGGAAATCTTGGAAGGGAAATCTGCCTGTGAGCCAAAAAAGCTCCAGCACCAGCCTAGGAGCAAAACAAGACAGCAAAATTGCTGTGGACAGATCCTCAGCTGGTGAGAGCAGTGCTGGGACCTGTGGAGCTGGGTGCTGTCCATGGCCTGGGGAATTCTGAGGGCTGAGGAAATTGAAGTAGGGGAGATCAGGTGGTGCCTCCTCGTGCTGTTCTAAGGGGATTTGAAATTATTTTATTCACATTAAAGGTTAAAAAAATTCCACAGCAGTGCCCCCCACACCCCCTGTGCTGCTGGAGCTGCTGGAGAAGAACCTGGGCTGCCTCCAGGTGATTCCCAATCCCTCACAGATGCCATTAAACATGCCAGGAAAAGCTGCAGGTGGGTTTGGTTACCTGCATTCATGGTCACATCTCACTGATTTGGCCCTATAACAGCAGTTGTCACACTGGAAGCTGAACTGGGATCACTGGAAGCTGAACTGGGATCACTGGAAGCTGCACTGGGACAAACTGAGGCTCCTGTTGTCCAAAACCCCACTGAGAGCTGGTGCAGAACCCCCAAACCCCCTGGGGAATCCCTGTAGGGCAGAGCTGCTGTGAGCAAAGCACCTCCTCCCATCTGGATCTCCATTCTCCCAGAGTTGTGGGTGCTTTATATCCCTGGGGAATCACTTCCAAGCTTAATTACACTCCCTGCAAGGAAAGCATGGCCTATTTTCCCTTTTTATTTCCTGTGGATGAGTTTTGCAGGGAGGAGGAGGAGCTGGATCAGGTGCTGGGAAGATCATTAGGAATGTGCACACAGCCAGGGCTGATTTCTTCCCTTTGATACCAAAATAACTCCCTGAGGAATATTTAGGAGCTTTGCTCAGGTCTCTGAGAGCAGGGCTGACCTCAGCTGATTGAATTCTCAGACAAAAAATCATCTGAAAACCACGTGGTTCTTCTCCAGCAAGAATCTGGACAATAATTTCCTGGCTGGGAGGAAGGTGGTGTTGGTGTGTCTGTAAATAAATCAGCCAGGGGATGCATTTCTGCACAAACCCAGGCTGGGTCAGCAGCAAGAGGCTTCCCCAGTTTTAGGAATATAATCACCAGGAATCATGAGCAAGGCTGGCTTCCACAACTGCACAGTTTCTTGACAAACCCACCAGTTTGTCTGTAAATCTCCTCAAAGATGCACAGACACCTAAACACGTTTGTCTGGTGAAATCTCAAGCTGCTCTCAGGGAAATTCCCTTATTTGTCTTCATTTCTGAACGATGTGTGTTATAAAGTTACAAATGATGGTTTCTCTGTTTCATTAGTGTGTGTTTGATGACAGATAATAATTGTCATTATGATTTTATACATTCATGGATTCAAGTTTAAGAAGAGATCCCTCATAGATTATTTTTTCTTCAGGCATTAAAGACATCTGCTTTCTGAATGTCTTCTAATAAACCAAGGACTGGATTTAATAGCAGAGGTTTTATAGATTTCTTGAAAATATTAGCCAATTATTGAAACCATACCTGCTGCAACGCAGCAAATCTGTAAGGGGGCTGTGCCTACAGCCCAGCAAATCCTCAATAAATAAATATTTATTAATTTCATTGAATATAAAAATAAATATTTATTTAATAACTGGATTCGTGGTCCAACACCCACCTTACCCAGGAGAGGAGCTTTTCCAGTGCCTGGCAAAGATCTGTTCTCCCATGTCAGAGAGGAGAAAGGATCTGCCCCCACATCCCAGTTTCAGCAATGAAGTTCCTTGTTCCATATCCCATCAGGAATTCAGGGACACACCCACCCCTCTGGACCATGGGCATCCCTCTCAGACCTTCCACGTGGACACCAGGTCAGTTCTGGTTCCAAAATGGGCACGGGCTGCTCCTCCTCCTCCTCCCCAGCATCAGCTCCAGGCACCTCCCCGTGGATCCTTCACTCCCAAGTGCCATCCCAAGGGAATTCCTGGCCCTGGGAATCCCAAACTCTGTCCTGACCTGCACAGAGGGAAAAGACAACAAAATGAATGAAGCAGCAGCACCAGTGCCAGGCAGAGGGGAAGAGAAGCTGGGTTTGCTGGGGGCTGGATCATCCCACTCCTGTCCTGAACATCCCTGACAGCTCCAAGTCCAGCACGTGCTCCTCAGCCTCGGCTCCTTCCCGGCAAAATATCCCACAAACCCAAACTCCATTCCTGATTTTCTCACCCCTGATGTCACAGCTGAGGGCTTCCCTGGAGGTGAGTCCCTGGGAATGGATATTCCCAGATTTTGGATGGAGCAGGACCGGCCAGTGGGGTCCTGGCCCCTCTGCACCTGGAGCTGCTCAGAGCCACAGAGCAGAGCCAGGCCATGGATTTTGGGAGTCATTCCCAGCCCGAGCCCGTGGCAGAGGCTGTGCCCAGAATTCCTGTGGTGCACACAGGTTTGTGTTGGCCTGCTGCACGTGAGCTGCGAGGGCCAAGGCAAACAGAGGGGGAGAAGTGATTCCAATTATTGGATGCATTAAAGGCGCTGCCACTTCCAGGAAAAACACGGGAGGTGAGATGAGGCTTTTTCCTTTTGTGTGGCAGAGCTCTGGGCTTTCATATTTGTCCAGCTCTGGCACAAAGCATCACTTGTGAGCTCTGCTCAGGGATGCAGGGGATAAAAGGCAGCAGCAGCAGCAGAGCTGAGGCACACGTGGGTGCAGCCTCCAGCAGAGGAGTGAGAGGTGAATTCATGGAAAACCCAATGGATTGGCAGAGGAAATGCTGCTCCTGGTGCTGGGAGCTCTGCACAGCACTGCTGTGCATCAGCAGAGCTCAGCCAAGTGGGAATATCCCAAAGACATTTTTACCTGTGGCAGCATCACCAGCCCCAGCCCCACAGTGGGGCTCCAGACCCTTCTTCCTTCTTTTCCTTGGGAATTTTAGCAGGATTAACAGCACCAGGATGCTCAACCCAGTGATTCCAACTGCTGCCCAGAGACCTCTCCCTGTCCCACACCTCGGATTCTCTGCAGAATTAATTTTGCAACTCAAACCCCTCCTGCACTCCACCTGTGACGTGTTTGCAGCCCCAGTGGCCACTGGCAGGTGGGTGGCAGCTGCCCAGGCCCTGCTGGCACCGGGGGCAGGTGTGGGGAAGGAAAACCCTCCAAATCCAGCAGGTTCCTGCCTGTCCTGCTCCTCCCAAGGCTGTCAGAAGGCATTAACAGCAACCCTCGGCTCCTCCACTGCCTGGCAGCATCCTCCTCCTTCCAGCTCATTTGCATCTCCCAAGTGGATCTCACGCTGCAGCAATTACTTAGCAAAAAAAGAGGACACTAATTAAAAGGCTCGTTAATGGGGTTACTGCAAGCACCACTTAGGCAGAGCTCTCCCTTTGAGGCAGCAAGTACAGAACAAACAGGGAAGTGGCCTGGGAGTACTGAGGTTGTCCCTGACCTTCCAGGAAGGGATTCCATGGTGGGGTTTGCCTGGTGAGATTTGGGATCCCCATGAGTGCTGGTGACCCCAGGAACAAAGCTGAGGTTGCTGTGAAATTCAATTACAGCTCCTCAGTGCAGATCCTCAGTGCTGGAATTTGAAATATCAGCACAAAGTGCCTTAGGCTGGGGTAGATCCCACTGGTTTGAGCTGGGAGTGTTGCTGGGTTGATCTCCAGCCCAAGCTGGACCACAGCCAGCAATCCAACCCCAAACCCTGCTCTAAAACCCGGGGAGAGGGGTGAAAACACCCCTAAAACATCGAGCAGCTCTGGAGAGGGGAAGAAAAGGGAAAAGAAAAGTCCTCCATGAGGTTGTGCTGCGTGGAGGAGAATCCTGGTGGCTACAGTGGGAAGCTGGGCATGGGCCAGCTGGCCCCAGATGCCAGAGGATGATCCCTCAGTGCAGGGACAGCACAGGGCCACTCGTGGAGCGAGGCAGCAGCAGGAGCAGGCTGGGAAGGGCTGTTGGGGACACAGCTGGCAAAGTCCCCTGCAGGCTGACACATTTTCCATCCAAAAGGGCCAGGATGCACCGGCCAGACAGCGCTGCCTGCACGGAGCTGGGCGCAGAGGAGAAAACAGCCCCGAAGTTCAGGAGAAGGTCAAGATTCTGGAGCTCTCTCTGGCATGGGCTGTCCAGCAGTGCCTCCAAGGGAGCCAGGAACATGTGCTGGAGCTTAAGTGGAGGAGACAAGCCCTAATCCTACCACAACCTGCAAAATCACACGGATGTAAAAGCACATCCTCGCAAATGAGCTCTTTGCAGAGGTTTTTCCCCCTCTCTTTAGGCCAACCCTTTCTTGAGATTCCTCAAAGTTTGGTAGCTGGAAAATGGAAATGCAGGAAAGAAATAAAGCTTGCATGGGAAAAGAGAGAACAAGGATTTCCTGACCCTTCCCAGGCATGATTTGTCCTGTTAGATTTGGTTGGTGCTGCTATTTTTATTTGCATGGCTTCCAATTGCTTTCTCATTCATGAAAAACATGTGCTCCCTCCTCGGTTCAGGGAACAGGGGAAGTGGTGGGAGAAATCCATCAGCTCTGTGTGCTCCCATCCCTGCTGACAGCACAGGGGGGAGATGAGGCTGGGTCCCATGGGAATTGGACAAGGAGATGGAAAGAGAAAGAGGAAGTTTGGGATGGTGGGGTTGGAGGAGGAGAAGGAGAAGCAGCGGGCGAGTTCCCCTGAGACAGGAGGATCTTCAGGGACAGCCTGATGTGGAACAGAGGCCCTTAATTACAGAGGAATCCGGGCCTCATTTGGTGCTAATTCAGGCCTGGGAGGAGGAAAAACACGTCAGGAAAATGAAGGTGGCTTTTTGACAAGTGCCCTGCAGGGAGGGCACCGCGCTGGGGCTGCGGAGGGTGGGGACTGGGGACAGGCAGGGATTGCTCCGGGGTGGCAGCAGCCAGGAGGGTTCTGCATGTCCCTGGGGCATTTGTTGGGGATTTGGGGAGGATTTGCTTTTTGCATGATCAGGAAAGTTCTCCTTGAGACACTCCAATCCCCTCTGGAAAGATGGTGGTCTTTTCCTAGCCTGGCTTCTTCTGCACTTTGCACCTGCAGCTCTGGATGTGCCAGACCTGAGTTTGTGAGGGGAAAAAAATCCAGAGGATTAAAAAAGGAAGAGCTCACAGGGTCACCAGCCTCTCCCTAGCAGGAGTGTGAGCTGCCTGAACCCAGTTTCTGAATCCAGAGTTTCTGCCCCCATGGCTTCTAAAACCAGTGGGAGTGAGGGTGGAGTGGGATCATGGGATCCCAGACTGGTTTGGGATGGAAGGGACCTTAAAATTTATCCCATTTCACCCCCTGCCATGGGCAGAGACAACTTCCACTATCCCTGGTTGCTCCCAGCCCTGTCCAACCTGGCCTTGGACACTTCCAGGGAAGAATTTCTTCCCGATATCCAATTTAAAGCAGACCAGATGTGAGACTCTCCATCTGGCCCAAGTGGTTTAGGATAAACCTAAAGAAGGAGTGCAGGGAGGGCTGGCTCAGAGGTTTCCACCTCTGTCCTGGACAGGAATGGCTGAAGAGCAGCTGCCAAGCCCTCAGCTGGTGGCACTCAGTGGGTGACACTGGAGACATCCTTTGCCTCAGGGCAGAGCAACTGCAGCTCCTGCAGCATCTGCAGCACCCAGTGCTGGGGGAAAGCCCCACTGCAGCCCAGCCCCAGGACTTTGAGGGACTCTGGGTCATGCCTCAAGCAAAACACTGGAGGTTGCACGGAGGAAATCAGCCATGGAGGGTGGGACATGGATTTTTAAAGCTTGGATCTGTCAGGGCACTTGAAGAGAACAACAGAAAGTTGGTGTTTCATTGCCTCTGCTTCACTCTTTCACCTCAGCACTTTATTGATTCACCAGGACTTTCCAAATGCAGTTAATAGTGTTTTTAAATGTTTATGTTTGCAGTGCTTATGTTGATTAAGGAAAGGCTTCTTTTTAATATTGGCCTTTTCTTTCTCCTTCAGCTGGCAAGCAGCTCCCAGAAGCTTGTGCTGATTCTGATCAGATGCCTCAGACTTTCCACGTAGGACGCCAAATTAACATCTCTGCCTGCAGAAATGGCTGGGGATAAACACATGTATATCTAGGAAAAACAAATGCTAGGGAAAGGATACACAGAGCTGCGTATGCAATAAAAATGCCTCTCTCCTTCTCCGTTAGAGCCCTGCCAAAATGTGAGATGGGGAGCAGGAGAGGGGGAAATGGGAGGGGGAGGATGCAGATCTTCCCTCAGTGCCCAGCTCTGAGTGCCCATGGTGATGCCAAGGGATGGGGAAAGGAGAAACTCTTGAGTAGGGCGAGGGGAGGAGGAGAAGGTGGGATCAATAAAATGCATCTCTGTGAAGGCTGATACCACGCTCCTGCTTTTCCAAGGTAATAAATAAGGGGAAAGCTCCCAGAGCAGTGGTTAAACCAGAGAGAATTGGCAGACAGCATTCCCAACATCTGCTCCCTTTACAAACATATGTCTGTGAAACACAAGCACTGCACGGGGCTCTCTGAAGGTCCCTGCTCAGGGAAGGGAGCTGGGAATTGCAGGGCAGGGTGGGATGGAGCCCACCCAGCTGCTCTGCACTTGCCTTGCCCTGGAAAATGGCTGGAAGAGTCTCCAGGAGTTTGCCATGAGCTGCACCCAGGAGAAAAGGCTGAACAGAGGTGAGCAAACAGAGATTGGTGAAATCTGTTTGTTCCTCCTCTTGTGGCTTCTCCAACAGCATTGAGTGTCTCTCTGGAGTGACACTTGCATCTTGTCATCCCCAAATCCTGCCTCTGATCCAGGGGCTCCGTGAGGGGCTCATTGAAGGTGTCCCTCTGTGTAGCCTTGTCCCCAATTTGCCACTGAGTGCCAAGCCAGACCCAGCAGGTGAGGATGAAAAGTTAGGAATTAGGCAGGAGTTTAGAGCTCTCCTCCTCCTCCTCCTCCTCCTCCTCCTCACACGCTGGCTCACCAGGACGTGATGAAACTGATGCACGCTCGGGGAATGTTACTCATCCCAAGCTTGGCACCTGAAAGGGAATCTGTCATGGGAATGTGGAAGGCACCAAGGAGGCCTTGATTCCTGCATCCAGAGCAGGAAGGAGAAGGAGAAGGGAAGGAGAAGGAGACAAAACTCAGCTGCAGACCCACAAGGGCTCTTGTTGAAATTGCTTCATCACCTTTAACCTCCTGCTGAAAGAAAGACTGCCTGATTTTAGGGAAGGGCTCATCCCACTCTCCCAGAGCTTTCTCCCACTTCAAACTCCATCCTCAAAGCACGTCTGGCTCTGGTGACATCCCCATTTGTGCCATTCCCCATCCCATAATGGCATCCCAAATCCCAAAGGCACACTCCCTGCTCCTTGCTCAGATGCTCCCCATGGCCCTGCCAGCACCCTGTCCCTGCCATGTCACCAGGGCTCGGGTCCTGCCTGGGTCACATGCAGATGAGGAGCTCGCAGTGTCCATGTGGCACCGTCCTCCCACGGCTTCAAAGCCAGCCCTGCATCCCCTTCCCTTCCCTTTGGAGCAGCAGGGACAAATTCCAGAGCTGAGGTTGCCATCTGGGTCCTGTCCATCTGTGCTGAGGCGCTCGAGCTGCAGCTGATGAAACGCAAGGGCTGGACTTGAATTTTCCAATATCTCAGAAATGTTTCACTGAACTCTCCACTCGGTGCTGTGCATTTAATAAAGGGTTTTTTGGACATGTTCTGTATTCACAGCAATGCTTGCATAGGAGCAGGCTCTGCTTCCAGTTACTCTGGATTTCTAGAGGCCATTCCCCAATTTCTGCTCGTGGAAGGAGGAGAAGATGGTCTGTCATTTTAATTGCTGTTTGAAATACCATAAAGGAAAGTGGGGTTTCTGTCTGGTTGAGAAGCCAAGCTGTTGGCAGATGTTTCCAAAGGCCTCATTATAAATGCAAACAAAACCAAGTTTTTGCACTCAGAAATTTGCCAGGGGATGCAGGAGAAAGCAATAAAACCCTGCTAGGTGATTCACAGGGCAGCCACCCAGGAGACTGAAAAAATATATATTTACCATCTGGTGCAATCAGACGCCTTCCAAAATCATCCAAGCCTTCCCATTTTCCTCGGAAATATCTTCATGAGCAAGGGACAGAGGCATCCTTGGAGGCTGCCAGAGCAGGGCCAAATCAAGGCCAAATTTGGAGGAACAAGTCTCTCCTTTCCCCTCCATATTCTGTTTCTAATTTCCACTAATCATGTCCATGTTATTTTTAATTTCTCCTGTGTCGGGATTCAGCCCATCATGAGGAAAAGGGCTGGTCCTTTTCCTCAGGGAATGAGGGCTCAGTCTGGGCTGTGGTTTAGGGCACACTGGTGACCTTTGGCCTTTTTGGGGAGAAATCAGTGTCTTTTGGGCACAGCAA
Organism: Urocynchramus pylzowi; assembly: GCA_013397555.1. Lineage (NCBI taxonomy): Eukaryota > Metazoa > Chordata > Aves > Passeriformes > Fringillidae > Urocynchramus > Urocynchramus pylzowi. Next base: position 154,174 of record VZRH01001407.1, on the reverse strand, counting down.
AGTTCATGGAATCCCAGAATGGTTTGGGTTGGGAAGGACCTTAAAGATCATCCAGTTCCAACCAGTTCCATGGGCAGGGACAACTTCCACTGTCCCAGGTTGCTCCAAGCCCTGTCCAACCTGGCCTTGGACACTTCCAGGGGTGAGGCAGCCACAGCAAATCTGGGCAACCTGTGCCCAACCTCACAGAGAAGGATTTCTCCCCAAGATCCCATCTAACCCAAATCTCTGTCAGTTTAAAGCCTTTAAGGGCTCCTTCAGACCACCTGATCCTCAGGCACTGCCATTTCCCTTACTGCAGAACAGTGATAGCTTAAAAACAAAGGGAAATATCTCCCTTTTTAAGAGGCAAAGCCACTTTTGAGGGTTCCTGGACACTTGGAGCTGTTGGGAGCAGGAAGGTGAGGGTGGCCCTGGCAGCAGCAGCAGCAGCTGGGTGTGCAGGAGCAGATGTTCTGCACAGGAACATGTCAGGGCCTTCCCAAGAGGAACATCTGCTTTGAGCAGGGCTGGGATGATCCTGATTCGTGTGGACAGCACCTCCTGCTCCGCAGGGAAAGCTTTGCTGCACCCAGAGCTGCTGGACCAGATCCAGGCTGGGAGCAGGTGTGGGCAGGGCTGTGGGCTCCCAGGACATGGATGAAGGAATGTTCCTGCCAAGAAGCTTTCAAGGAGCACATTGTCTCAGCAGGGATTAGTTTGGAGAAGGCTGCTGGCTTTGGAGTATCCCAGGAGTGACAGGGAGCTGTGCTTTCCAACACCAGGGCCACACTGGATCTCCCTCTCCCCAGCTGTCATTTATATCCCACTGCTCAATTATCCATTTTATCCCACTACTCAGTTATCCATTTTATCCCACCACCCAAATGTCCATTTTATTCCACTCCCCAATTGTCCATTTTATCCCACTATTCAATTATCTATTTTATCCCACTGCCCAATTGTCCATTTTACCCCACTCCCCAATTATCCATTTTATCCCACTCCTCTAATGTCCATTATATCCCACTCCCCAAGTGTCCATTTTATCCCATTCCTCAATTGTCCATTTCATCCCACTGCTTAAATATCCATTCCACTCCCCAGTTGTCACTTATATCCCACTGCCCAATTGTCCATTTTACCCCACTCCCCAATTATCCATTTTATCCCACTCCTCTAATGTCCATTATATCCCACTCCCCAAGTGTCCATTTTATCCCATTCCTCAATTGTCCATTTCATCCCACTGCTCAATCATCCCTTCCACTCCCCAGCTGTCCATTTTATCCCATCCCAGGCCCACCAGCATTCCAAGTACCACAGCACCAGCTGTGTCTCCTGCTGAAAGCCCCAGAGCAGAGGACCCCACTGCAATGGCAGGACAGGTGACAAAAGCCACGCTGAGGTGCCTCAGCTCCCTTCACACAGAGCCTCCTCCAAGCAGCCCCTGCACTTTCCAAGCACCCAGACAGCATTCCTCAGCCTCGTGGATGAAGGAAAAGGCTTTTCCAGAGGCTGTCTGCAGCCCAGATGCACTCAAGGGACAACTGGGCTCTTCTTTCCAGGAGCTCCTTTGATCTCAGACTCAGCTTTATTATTATTATTTCTATTTTTTTTTTTTTTTTCAGTCTGCGTTGCCATCTCGGGGAGATGCACAAGACGTGGGACATTTGGTTATCATAAAATGATGGTTTCAATTAGCTGAGCCCTCCTGCCCCCTTTTCAGTCCCCTGGCCTGCCTGTCACAGATGTTGTGATGGCATCTGGGGCACACGTTGGGAGCTGAAGAGGTTCTTGGTTCTCTTCCCTTTCTGTGCTGTCCATGGAAAACATGCTGCTTTAATACAACCCAAATTAAAGTGTCACTCACTCAAAGTCCTGATCCTTATGGATGGATTTTTTGGAGGCAGGAGGCAAAGGAGGGTCACAGAAAATGGTGTTATTTTGCTTTTTTTCCCCTCCTTTCTCATTTTCCCTTTCTTTTCCCCTCACTATTGGTTCCACATCACAAAGGAGCTGGGAGATGCTGCAAGATGGCTCCAAAAATGGACCAAATGTGAGGAATTGCAGCTGGCCATGCCATGCCCACATTGCCAAGGGCAGAGTGGAACCCAGGGATGGAATGCAGGATGCCAGAACACCAGGACATCCCCATGCAGGGTGCCCATCCTTGGAAAGCAGCTGGCTGCCTTTCTCCACTGGGTGTTATTTCTTGCAGAATCCACTTTTTTTCCCCTGTGTTTTTCTTGGCTTTCAGGAATTCCCCTTTGCACCCCACTGAGCAAACACTCCTATCAGTTATCCACAAGGCAGTTTCCTCTCCCTGCCAGTGAGGGCCGAGCTGCCACGAACCAACCTCCAGATGTTTCTCCTCTCCCTTCCCTTCTCCCACATTCTGCTCCACTGCAGGAATAAGCTCAAGAGCTGGATCTGAGCTCTTGGATCCCAGATCCTTTTGCTGCTGAGCCACAGAGGAAGCAGAGACTGCAGATTCCTGGAGATGAGCTCCCAGTGTTTCCCAGTCCCTTGGAGGAGGAGGAAGAAACGTGTGGCAGGAAGGAGTGTGGATGAGGAGAGGAGATTCCTGAATTTCTGGTGGCTTTGCAGCACCTACGTGATGCAATCACCATTCCACAGGCACATTTTTAGACTGTTAGTCAGGTTTCATGGAAGTTTTGCAATCATCCCAGGAGCCCGGTGGATTTACAGCTGCTTCCCACCAGAACACAGGGAAGGACACTCCAGCTCTGTTAAGAAGAGCTGGAAATTATGCAGAGAGGGATTCTCACAACAAATTAAACTGGGAGGACAATTCTCCTTGTCTGTGGAAAATGCATGTTGTGTTTTTTTTCCTTGTTCCCTCAATCAAAGAAGCCCCAGACTCAAATTAGCATTTAGAGTAAAACTGGAGATACCTGGATCCAGCCCTAGATTTAATTCCAGCCTGCTCTGAATGCAAGCTGGATTTAATGATATTCCTTTCTGAACACAGACACGTGAGTCCTGCTCTAATTCCATCGGTTCACTCTGGATTTCCGAGGGAAAACATTATTAAAAGGGAAGTTTCATGCTTGCAACAGGAGAGCAAAGCACAGCAGAAGCTGCTGGTCTCTGCTTGGATGTAAAGAATTTAATGACATTTTAGCTCCGAAATTATTGCCTTGTGACTCTAATTAAACACAGCCTAATAAGCAATGAGCAGGGTTTGTGTAGTTCTTTGCTTATTGGGCTACCTAGAAAATGACTCTGTCCCCTCTGGTCCCTCATGATTTGGGGAGAAAGAGCCACCTGAGAAACCTGTGGATGCTGCAGGGCAGGGAAATGGGGCTTCAAACTCCCACATCTTTCAGCAGAGCAGAGCCCCAGGCTGCACATCCCCTTCAAGAAACCCCAATTCCTCTGTCCATGGCCTCATTTATCCCCTCCTTTAGGGGAGCATCCAGAAATCCTGCTGCTTCTAGAGAAATATAAATCTAGAGCTTGTTCCTAACAATTTGCTATTCCTGAACAACTCTGGGTGCTTATTTTTTTCCTAAAGGATGAAGTTAGGGGTTCAATGCCCATTTTTAGGGCACTCGGCTATTTTGGAATCAAGCTGGAAGGAGGAAATGTGACAATTCTAACAAATAAATGCAATGGGTGTGTGTGCTGTGTTTAATCATATCCACACACAGGATGTCCAGGGAATGTTTGCATAGCTGGAGAAATCCTAGGCTTTTTCTAGGAAATCATCTCCTCCAGGCACCAGCGATATGAAAATGCTCCAGAGGTTTTCTGACGTGGACTGTGCTGAACCTGAAGGTTGGATAAAAATGAAAAATTGGGCTTTAATGGCCCGGTGAAATCTGAAGTGACATCCAAGCTTTCCACAGCAGGAGAGGGAAACACCACATCCTTTAGAGGTGGGAGAGCAGCGAGGGATGACGTGTTTAGAGAAACATCCCCGAGGCTGGCTCCTTTCCAGCACATTACTCGCAGCACAGGAATGCCTTAAACAGCTCTTGGAAAATGTATCTTGGGACCTGGAGCTCCATATGTCCTGTGTCACCACCTTTGGGATGCATGGCCGGCCTCCCAAAAGGCACAGCAGGACTGGGAACGTGCCCACTGCTCATCCTGAGCTCCCCCCACCCTCCTCCTGCCCCTCTGGGGTGTTTTATCCCAAAATTCCCAGTGCAATCCCAACTGCTCTGCCTGTGATGGCAGCGAGGCACGGGTGGGAATCTATGCCTGAGGAAAACCCGCAGTTCATCAGCTCTGCCCTAATCCTGCTGCAACAGGGAATAATTCAGGCTATTCCAACAAAACAGGGGAAGCAGTGCCAGTGGAACACCTGAAATTAAGGAGCACAAACCCTGAAGGGGGCTGTGGGTGCAGCACAGGCACGGGGTTGGGCTCCTGCAGTCCCGGCATCGCAAACTCCAGCACCGGCATCTCGGGAATCTCGGAGTGAGGGTCCAGATTCCCTTTTCCCTTCTGGTCAAACCTGTTAAATAACAACCCCTTTGCCTCCGTGGCTTCTCTGTTTCATTGCTTCCAGGTACTGGCGGGGTCAGCTCAGGCCAAGCAAGTGGTGCTGGTTAAGAACTGGCACGGTCCGAGCGGCCGGAGCGAGGGACAGCCAGACCCAATTCCTGGTGGGAATGTGTCTGTCTGGGTCAGGGTGGGACCTGCTCACCCTGCCCTGCTCCAGGAAGCCTCAGCACGGAGTTATTCCTCTTTCTTCTCTTCTTTTATTCCTCTTTCTCTGTGCCGAGGTTCCCTGGAGTGCTGGGAATGTCCAGAGCCAGCAAAATAAAACGGGTTTGTGTTCCCAAATCCATCCCATGGGATGGATCTGTTCTAGGGAGAGGGGTCCCCCACCAGCCAGCCAGGTTTTCATCCCAAATCCTGGGGAGAATTCAGACCTGGGGATTTGGACTTTATGATCTCAGATGTCTTTTCCAACATTAATAATTCTATGATGTTGCTTCCTGTTATTAAACAAGAGCCTCATGTTGAGAAATCCCGGATAAAGTCAAGGAGATGCTTATCCAGGCAGTGAGATAAAAGTCTCTTCCACACTTACAATTCCTGCAGTTATCTGGGGCTGCTGCAGAGCTCAAAACAACTTCAAATAGTCAGAATTACAGTCGCCTTTACGAGTTATTTTTCTGTTTCTTCACTGCAGAAATAAATCCCTTTGTTCTGTCAGATAAAAATGTGCCAGAAGAGACAGTCCTTAATACAAACTCAACTGATTATTCCTTAAAATAAACAAAAAAGAGATGTTAGGAAAGTAAAAGGAGTTTTCTGAGGATAAATCTGAACCTCTTGTGCATTTCAGGTGGCAGCTGGGGGTCGTGGCCCTCTAGGGCACAGTCTTTGCTTGGGGTGTCCAGTTCAGTGGGAATGGGGTGGGATTGCTGACCCCCAGGACTGGATTTGGGCTCTGATTTCCCAGTCAAGGGTGGATTAATCCTGACCCAGTGCCCAGAGCACAGAGCTGGGAATAGGTCGGGCTGTCTGCAGGAGCCTTTTGGCTGACGTGGCCAAGGGTCAGAGGTTGTGACATTAAAGCTGCCAAGAATTCTCCGTCAGGGACTTCTTTTAGTTCTTTCTTTATTTCTCAGCCCAAAGTAAAAATTCGGGCAGAAAATTTTGTTCTACACCTTTGCTCCCTTTCTCCTTTATAATCCTATATTTTTCCCCCCTCATCACTGCAACAAAAAACTCTTTCCACCAGGAAAAGAACAACAGAAAAATTATGGCGAGAGAAAAATGGAGGAAATTTGGTTTCTCTCCAGTGCCATGTTGGATCTGTGGCAGCAATTAAAGTGGCAATTCCCAAAGAACCTGTGGCATTACTTTCCAAGGAATTTAAGTGCCAAGTTCCCTCAAATTCCTGAGAATCTGAATTGCCTGTGGAACAAGAAGTAACCCTGAGCTTTTCCCAGCTCTCCTGCCTTTCATGTCAGCTCAAGGGTTAAGGGAGTCTTTAACTTCTCTCAGCCGGATTGAGCCTCAATTTTCCATTTCATCTCCATCCCCAGAACTCCTATTGATGGCAATATCCTGTTAGGGGCTTTTCCTTCCTTTTGATGTTTGATTTTCTCCTGCTGGCTGTGTTCTTGTACACAGGGGCTGATCAGAGGAGCTGACATTTATTTGAACAAGGGACGAGAGGGAGTGGGATGTTTTGTCTCGCCCAACACGCCCTGCTCAGGGAGAGGAGGGAGCTGTCACCAGATTCCAGCTTGTCCCACGTGGAATCTGCAGTTCCTGGGCTGTTAATTGCAGGGAAGGGATCCTGCCTGGGCTGCTGAGGGAGGGGAAGCCTGGGTGAAGCCAGGCTGAGGTGTGGGGAGGGCAGGGAGCCGGGGTGGGATGCCAGCCACGTTCCCATCCTGTGGCAACTCCCGGGCACTGAACACGCTGTGGCCAGCTGGGGCTGCTCCCGTGGCAGGGCGGTGACAGCTGCAGACTGCCACGTTTCGTGGCTGCCTCCTGAAATCCTCCTTCCCTAAAAACACCGGGATGGGCACTCCACATCCAGCTCACAGCTGCTTCTGCTCCAAACGTTGTTTCGATGCCCCTTGGATGAGGATGAGAAGTTGGATTTGCTACGTGCTCTTCCTACAGATCATTCCTGAATAAATAATGCTCCTTTCCCCATTGCACAGGCACAGCAAAATGCCACAAAAATACCTCACAAAATCAGTATTGGTGTTGGAGCACCTGAACGCCATGAGCTCCATCCAGGCAGAAAAAGTTGGCCGTGAAAATCTTCCCTAAATTTTTTCAGAGTTCTTGATACAACTGTCACCAACTCCAGGGTTTGGAATTCAAAATCTGTGTCCAGATTTCCTTTGGCAGTGACTTCTCCACCTTAGGATGGGCTGACACGACTGGGGAATGAAGGCATGGATTGAAGTCCGAGACAATTTGGCCTCTGCTCAGAATCCACAAGTTCAAGCCTTGTCTTTGCAAATGATTCCTGCTGCCGAGGCTGCTCGGACTCCTTTCCTCTGAGGAAGGGTTGGGGTCTGGGAAAGGGCAGCTCCAGGAGCTCCTGCACCCACTGGTGTTGGGTTTATTGCTGGAGGAGCTGACCCCACCTTCCCTGAGCTCAGAGTGATTTAACAACCAGAAACTGCTCTGGTTTTTGGGAATAACTCCGACCACAGAGAGCACCGTGGTTTTTCCGTGCCCTTCACCTCACCAGGAAAAAATGCAAACCCCACCAAGAACAACTGAGGTCTGCACTTTTCCCAATCCCCAGAGCATTTTGCCCAGTGGCTGGAATGTTTCTGATGTGGCATTTCCTACCATGCTCTTGGGCTGGCAGCTGCAGGAACACGGCTCAGGAGCAGGGATGGTGGCACTGGGCAGGCTCTAGCCATGAGGGAATTCCCCATCCAGTGCTTCACAGATGGGAAATTATCCATGGCACAGGAGTAGGGGGACACAACCACAGCCCTGGAGGGCAGATCTGGCACCTTCAGGCAGCCATGGCTCGTTTTTATAAATATTTTATCATTTTTTTATAAATTACCAGGCTTATCACTCAATCTTAAATCTTTTCCTTGCTGAGCTCACGCCCTACAATCAATAAGTCAGCACATCTAGAAGGATTTGGGATTCCCCAGCAGGAAACAGGGCAGAACAATTATAACTAGATCACTTTGAAACCAGTTACTTCTCTCTCTTGATCAGCATAGGACACTGTGTCTGTCACAGCAGACATGAAGGAAAAGATGATGATGATAATGATAATAATAATAATATTAATAACAATTGGTGAGCTAATAAATTGCTATGCAAATCTGCCAGCCAGCAGGAAAGCATTTCCCTGGCCTCTCTCCATATTATAGGGTTTAATTAATACAATCTATGGACAAACATGTATTTTATTTCCAGAATGGGAGTTGTAATTTCCTGAGGCTTGGAAATCCAGATGGTTTTGAGTTCAGAATATATCAGCATTTGTTTTTAAAGAGTATTTCAGTAAAGGTTGGACGGGGAGGGGGGAGGGGGGTGTCTTTTATTTAGTTCAAAGTTTAATTTGTGTGCCTTCAGCTGAAGTTCAGAGCTTCCAATGGGAGCAGGAATAGGGAAGGGCTCAAATATGCAGACAGCCACAGGACAATAGCTGTGGGAAGCCTTGTCTGCCTTTGAAATGAGCTGTCATCCAAGGGACTGGGATGGTCCCAGGCTAGGAGAAGCCCAGGATGCTGACAGGGAAAGGGAGCAGGGATCATGGCCTTGGAAAGCCAGACACAGCTCCCAAAATAACCCTGGCCTTGTGGCACCAGCGTGGTGTGGCACTGGGAGGGTCCCCAGGCTGGCTTTGAATGATACCCTTGAGATGAAAGTTAGAGGGTGCCTGGGGTTACTCATCCCCAGGCAGAATAAAGATCCATTTCTTCTTTTTCCTTCTTTTTCCCTGGGTTTCTCTGCCTTGGAAGGGCTGGAATTGTGACTCACATCAAAAGCACATTAAACCCTTCTCCGTGGGCCTGTGGATGGAGGAATCATTAAGGGCTTGAAGACATCTCAGGCACAAAAGTCAGCACACACTGAGTCATTCCATGCTCCTGAGCTCTGGATGAAAAGCACTTTGTGCTGTCTCCTTACCCCTCTTTCCCAGCCACTTTTGGAAAGCTTGGGATTCTCATTAAGGTTTTGCAGTCCCACCACCTCCACAGAGCTCAGGAAGCTTTATTCCAGATGTGCAGTGCCAGCCTCTTCCTGGTGCTGCTTCCACACTCATGGGATGGAGCAATTCTCAAAAACAAAGAGCCACCAAGGCCAACTGAACAGAAGAATTGAAAAAGCACAGAATTCCTCATTTTTCCTCTTATCCTGTCATTTTTTTTTAATGCCACTGGTCAGGAGAGCAATTGCAAATCAGCTCTTCTACCAGGACCAAAAGCTCTGATTTTCTCCTTCTAACCTTTTAGGAATTAATGTAAATTTAATTACATCTCAATTAGTGTCTCACTTTATTTCCCTTTGTTTAGTTCACCAGATCAGAGACTCACCATTCAATAAACTGCATTTTGCAGTGCTGAGCAACCCCTAGCAGCCCCTGCCTGGCCAAATCAGGATCTCCTGCAGGAGAAATCGATTGTGGCAGAAGCAATTTCGTACCCAAACACTCCAGACCCTGCTTTTCTCTACACCTACTTACAGGCCACTTTTTGTTCTTCGTGGAGCCCGAAGAGTTTCAGCCAGATTAACCCTGGAGATCGACAGTGTGGTTGAGAGGCCAATAATTGTGGAGTTTGTAACCAAAGCCAGGGCTGAGAGCTGCTGAACCACTCACCAGGATTGTCAGGGGATGGAAAACGCAGCCTCAACTTGGCTCTGCTCAACAACTTCAAATAATGGGGCAATTAAGTGACTTAATTTCCCAATCACTGTGAGTACCAGTGAGAATTGCACTGGAGATGTGGCCTCAGAGTGTCCCCAGATCGGGGTTTTGTGCTGTCACAGCCACCTGGAACACAGCTGATTGGGATCCTGATGCTTTTCCACATGCAGAGTAAATTGCTCTTAGGCTAAGCCTAAAAAATGTGTCCTGCCAGCAGCAGTTCAAGGCCAGGCTTCAAACTGGGTTTATCCTTAGGATGTCTGGGATTGGGAAAAGCTGAGCTCCAAGTGGAAAGGCTCAGCTGCCACATGGAGTCTCCTGGGGGCATCAGTCCTGTGTGAAGCCTTTCCCTTCAGAGAGTTGGGTGGATGCTGGGGAAGAAATTCCACAGGCAGCTGGAAGTTCTGGGCTCAGGGAGTTTTAAGCTACACAAATGGTCTGAAAGTTAGCAGGGTCTTTTCTGTGGGAACAGCAACCCCCAGCCTCCAAAAGTCATGAGATGGCTCAAAATATCCCACTTAATATCAGTGTTGTCCCACCTTGAAAAGCTTCCAGCTCCCAGCTCCAACTCTTCTATGATTCCATGATTAAATTCCACCTCTACAGGTCCCATTTGCTCTGGGAGTCACTGGGGGCCACCAGGAAAGCACCAAATATTCCAAGACTGCTGATAAATTGAGGAATGGCCATGAGAACTCCATCCATCAAAACCAACTGATCAGATTTTTGGGAAGTGATGTCAATCCCTCCGTACCTTGGTCCTCTAAATTGGGACCTAAAAAAGGGAGGCTGTCGCTGTCTAGACAGATTTTAATCAAGAGCTCTTTCTTTTCCCTCCTGCTATTTAGCATGGAAGTGCCATGGCTGGAATCATCTTCCAAATGCAGGAGAGAACTCATGGAATTGCAGGGAGGAGGCACCACCATATCATTATCCTGCTCCAAAGAGCCTGGATAAAAATATCCCATGTATCCATGCAGGCTTCAGTGGCCAGAGGGGCAGCAGCCACCAGCTCAAAGGGATTTAAATTTGGGATAAGCAGTCAGCTGGAATACTGTGGTTTTCAAATCTCTGTTGTGGATTCCTGGCTGAGATTTGGGCTCCCATCTTCTTGTCTGGGGAATCACCTCAAAGTCCATTGGATGGGGTGGGACATTCCAGGTGAAGGAGGTGATGTGTTTTTGGAGTGGGAATGAGCAGCAGCCACGAAACCACATGGAAAACATTGCCCAGAGAATGTGTGGCTGCCCCATCCCTGGAATTGTCCAAGGCCACGTTGGAGCAACCTGGGATAGTGGAAGGTGTCTCTGCCCAGAGGGTGGGACTGGATGAGCTTTGAGGTTCTTCCCAACCCAAACCACTCCATGATCCCACAATTCCAGAGGTGGTTTTGGGGGCTGATGTGCCCCCTGAGGTTGTTTCCTGCTCCCTCCCAGTGGCAGAGGGAAGGAGGGATGTCTAACAGCTCCATTCCTGCTCCTCTTTCCAGCCGATGTCATCTTCCTTCTGCTCATGTTCGGCTCGGGAGCCTCAGACCATGAGCTCATTTGGCTTCTCGGAGCAGAGGCAGAAGCCAAAAAGAAAAAAGGGGGAAAAAAAAGGAAAAAAATACAGAGCAAACAAGCTCCCTGTTTTCTAAGGGCTGGGATGGCACCAGCTCCTTTTCCATCCAGTCCCTTTGGCATTGCAATCCTGTATTTTTTGGGATCGCTCCCTGCTCCAAGTTTTCCGTTTGTGGCTGGCCATGCTCAGGACACTTTTCATACAGCCCTGGTCCCCTCTGAAGGACAAAAAGCTCAGGAATGGGAATATTGCAGCCCTGGGAGGCCTCTCCTGCCTCCATTCTCCAGAGGGACATTGCTTTGGGTAAGGTGGGAGAGCCTGGGAATCTCCCCTAGCATCTCCTCCAGGATGTGTGCAAAGAAGCCATAAAAGCCCCTCTCCAGTCCTTCCACTGCTTTTTCCACCCACTTCATATCCAGGAGCTTCTTCCAAATGCTCCAAGCCCCAAAAAATCCCATGGGAAGGGAGAAGCTCCTGGTAAAATTATGCTGAAATGGCAAGGCCCAGAAAGAAACATTTTTAATTTTTTTTGTGTGTGTGTGGTGGGGGTTTTTTTTTGGGTTTTTTTTTTTTTTTTTTTTTTGGTGATTTTTATTTACCAAATGTTGAATAAACCCAAGCATTTCTATGGACATATAAAAAAATATTTTCACCTTTCAGCATCAATCCCAACTCCAGCTTTTCATTCCAAATGAAACAGGGAAATGGAGGAATCTCCCAGGACAGGAAAAAACCTTTACTCTTTTCTGCTCCTTCTCCCAAAACCTGCTGAACACCTTTGAACATAAAGTCAATTTTCTGATAGAAAAATAAACTCTGGAAAAGGCATTGGGAGGGATGGCTTGAAGGTGTGTGTATGGATTCTGAAGAACTGATAAGGGAGGGCTTTGGCCTTGCTGCAGGCCATTAGAACATGAGAACTTGCCAGATTTGGAGCACTCAGGATGTTTAATTCTCTCCTGGGACAGCTGTACTAAAAAACGGGGCTGAGAAAAAATAATTAATGATGATCCTGGTACCAAGGGAATCTCCCAGTGGATTCCTGGACTCACCAGTGCCATACCAGAGTTCTCTCTCTGCTGGTTCTATGAGATGGGAAAAACACAAAATTAATGTGGGTCAGGGGAAGGAAAATAATGAGAAACTCCAAAACCAGAGCTATCTTTGTACCCTAGGGAACACAAAAAAATTATCATTTCTTTCTCCCCCCAGACCAGGGCACCTTCTGGTGATGATTCTGGTACCACCTGTGCCAAGGGAAGCTCCCAGTGGATTCCTGGACTCACCAGTGCCATGCCAAAGTTCTCTCTCTGCTGGTTAAATGAGAGGGGCAAAATATAAAATTAATGTGGGTGAGGGAGAGGAATATAATGAGAAACTCCAAAACCAGGGCTATTTTTGTACCCTGGGGAACACACACAAAAACCCCACTTCCTTCTCTCCCCAGACCAGGGCACTTTCCCTCCTGTTTGCAAACCTCTCCAATGCTCCCATTTTCCCCCAGGAATTGAGCCTCGTGCCCACAAGGGTTTCATTAACAACCAGCAGAATTCTCCTCAGTTCTGCAAAATTCAAGAGCTGTCAGTTCCCAGCATTGGGAAAACATCAGGCTTCCCATGGCTCTTTGTTGTAGGATCATTGGAAGCTAATGGCCATTCATGAACTCCCAGTGTTGCAACACGACCTTTCTTTTTCTTTTTTTTTTTTTTTTCCAGGATGATTTAAGAAAAAGACAAAAAGAAAAAAAGAAGAAAGGCTTTTAACAATTTCAACAATTCCTTTAATGGCTACAGGAACAGGACCAAAATCAAACAGCAACTAGATGTAGTTAGACTTTAGCCTAAAAAATCCCCCACATGTTGAATGATTTCCATGGGGACTTTTGGGCACACTTGGCTGGCACAATTCTTCTGAGTGTGTCCTTCAGGAGGGAGCAAATTCCTTCCCCTCCTGGTTGATGGGTTTTCCTCCTCCCTGAGGAACTTCCATCCTCAGTTGTGGCTTTGGCAGTGGCTGGAGCTGAGCAACCTGAGTGGAGTAGGCTAAAATGAATGAAAAAAAATCAGGAAAAAATCAGAAAAAAAACCCAGAAAAAATATGGGGTTTAATTTTTGATTTAAAATAAACACATTTTATATGTGCTAGGGGGACTGGTGGTAATTGGAAGCTCAAGGTAGCAGAACGGGGAGGTTTTTGCCACCTCCATGTTCACACACCTGTCTGGGGCTAAGGCATCTGAAGGACATCTCAATTTTCCTAACCCTAACCCTAACCCTAACCCCCACCTGACAGCTGAGTAAATGACACCAATAAAGGGCTGGGCTTGGCCTGTGGAACAGCTGAGGGAGATGGAGCAGAACTGAGCTAAAGATGTTCTGATTTATGTATTTGTTGGGCCTGCTCTGGGGTGGACCCTCTGTCTCTACTTTCCTGTGGCTTGAACCAAGAGTCAGTCTGGGTATGGTGAAAAAAAGCAACATTTCTCAGTTGTAGCTGGGATTGCTGCTGGGAAAAGTGGCTCGTTTACTTCTGAGGGCTCAGCATGAGCTGCAAGACCCCTGGGATATTCCAAATGGAAAACATGTCTGTGCTGCCTCCCAAAAGGAGGAAGAACAAACTGCCAAGGCTGAAAGCACAGGCTGTTTCACGGGACCCAGAAGGTTCCTGTGTGTGTGATTGATTCTCCTGCACAGGCATTTCTCGATGTTTTTGTGGCTTTTAAGTTAAGGGAGAAAAAAGAGCCCAGGCTCAGTGTTGTGGAAGGATTTTCAGTCAGCTTTGTGGGGCTGCCTGAGATCCCTCCTGAGGGGTAAAACCCTGTGGTCCATGTGCAGCAGCAAAAGGATGGCAAAACAACCACGGAGCCTCCTGAAGACTTTGGGAGAGGTTTGGATTCCTCCTTGTGAGCTTCCATCAGGCTCTTTATTAGAGCTTTGTGGGTGTGGATGTGTGTTCTTTTGGGGTCTGAGCCAGCTGAACTCAGTGGGAGTCCTTTGAAAGTCCTCTCCTCTGCCCTGAGCAGGCCCCGGACTGAGCTCAGACTGGGAATACTCCTGGGGCAGGATTTACTTGGAGGAATGTTCTGTGGAAGGAGCAGCTTTTCAGGGCCTGTTGATAGAAAGCCATTACTGAAGTCATAAATAAGAGCATTGGCACTGGCAGGGGTGAATGAAGTGAGGAGTGCATTAGGAGCAGGGGTCATCCAAAGCCAAAACCCAGGCAAGAAAGGCTTTTAACTCCCAGAAAACGCTCACATGCTCTCAATCCTCCCAGAAACTTTGATTTACATCGCCTGGGCAGGCTGCTTGCAGTGTGATGTGGCAGGGGGGAGCAGAGGCTGTGTAAGCACTGCAGTGCTGGAGTTTTGGGGTTGGGTTTTTTTTGCACAGAAGGGTGAATATTGAAGTGCTGGAGCAGTCAGGGAAGTCCCCACTTCAGTGTGGTGGCAGCACCTTGGGGACAGGGCCCTTCTCCTGTGCTGGGCCCTTCAGCTGCTCTCGCTGTTTGAGTGCTCTCCTGGCCTTCCCCTCACATCAGCCGTGCCAAACCTTGAGTGGAACCATCTGATAAAAGCTGGAAGTGTATCAAAGATGGGATTTGAGCACAGTAATTCAGGCCTCAGCTGCAGGCCAGAACCACCATCTGCTCAACGTGTCCCGGCCTGGTCCTGCGCCGCTGCGTCAAGGCCGTGCACGGCATTCCTGAGCCCAAAGGAGCCCAAAATCCTGATTTTTCCCCTCTCTGGGGAAAGATTCTGGGGTTTTATGAATGTCAGAAACAGGAGAAGGAACTCCCATGTTGCACAGCTCGTGGAAATAGCAGAACATGGTCAGGGCACCAGAGGGATGAGTTTGTCGTGGGGAATTAGAACTTGGATCTCCAGCTTGGCTTGGGGTGGAGGAGGAGGAGTGGGCAGAAAAGCAGCTTGGAAGGATTCCAAGGATATGAGCACAGAGAACTGAGGTGGAATATGTGGAATTGGACTTGCAGGTGTGACTGGGAGCACAGGAAACATTGGGAAGAGGGAAGGTGCAGCACAAAGTGAGCAAGATCAGCCTCTGGCCCAGTCTCATATTGTTGCCATGAAAAGCCAAAAAATATAGATTTTAAATTTAGCTAACTGCTTCATTTATTTTGTTGAAGTGCCATTAAACATTACCACTTTTTTCCAGCTGTTTTTGGAACTTCCAGAACAATCATACAAGGTTTTTGTATGCCAGCCCTCTGCACAGCACCATGAATTGTGCAGTTTTAGGAGTAGAACTAAATACTGATATTAAACCAAAGGATATGGAAAAATTACTGGTTTTTCCACAATAAATTGGCAAGAAGGCAGGATCTGTACGCTAAAAGATTTTAGTCTCCAACATGTGTGATTGTGGAATTTCATCTATTTTTCATCTTTGACTGCCCAAATCTCTGCTGGCATAAAAAAGAACTCTCTGAGAACGGCTACACTTTATCTTAGCCCAGAGTTATTCCTTAAAAACCTCTGCATATTCTTACGTCATGCCCTGGGAAGCTGTCAGTAATTAGGGACAGATGAATCAATCCAGATAAAATTAAATCCTGGTTCAACTTTTGCCCCAGTTTCTCCTTTCCTGCCGCCCACAGGAGCCTGGAGTGCCTGACTTGTTCTCACGTCTTTGGTTGTGTTTTGGTGACTGGAATTCTTTGGGAATACAGGAATGGGATGCTTTTTGTCCTATCTAAAAGAAAAGCTGTGCTTGTTTCAGCAAAGAAACCTCAGACTCAACAAGCCTCAAGGGGAGGTGAATAGAAACCAAAGCTTTACTTTGCTCCAAAAAAAAAAAAAAAATCAATTTGCATTAATCAAAAACCTCTTAAGAGATTTCCAACGTGGTTTTTCCAGACTCAAGTTGCTTTGGAGGCAGAGATTCCCATTGGCTGAGTTGGAGTCTCTGCTGGCATCCATTTGAGGTGTCTAATCCAACAGATCTCCCACTGATATCCACCAAAGCTCCCCTCTTGGAGGTTCCTTCATCAAACCAAATCACCTGCGGTCCAAGGAGCGTGTGCCTGTGGAATGACATCCAAGGGAAAGCTTGCCATGTCAGCAGAAGTACATTTAGAGCTGATTTATGGTCGGGTGTGTGAGTGGAAAATCGCCTTTGCAGTGTTGGGATGGACACCAGCAGCTTTTCCCTCAGCCAGGCTGAACCCCCAGGCTTCCTGAAAGTCATTTATCACCGTGCTCCCAATCTCCTTGGGAACAAGCTGAGGGGAATTCTGCATTCCACAAACTCTCCTCTCCCACTGCTGGATTCAGGGAAGGCTCCAGTTACTTCCCTGACCAGGATTTGCTCCTGTACAAATCCCTCAATCAAATATCCACAGGAACCTTCCCTTTGGGACAGAAAGTTGAGGAGTTCTCCTGAACAGCCAGTACAGTGACAGTCCCATGGCAAATCCCTTTTACAACCTGGTTTCCAACACCTTCATTTTTTAAAATTTGATATTTTTCCTAGAAAACATATGTAAATCTCATTTCTGTGGTGTTTACTTTTTGCTAAAACATTTCTTTGGCTGTGCCATCCCCCTCGGAGTGTTTGCAGGGTGGGACAGAGAGATGGAGACAAGGGTTCAGGAGGAGAACTTTGCTCTGTGTCCTGATGTTCATGTGAGCCAATGCTTGTGTGATTTTCACAACCAGGATGACTCAAACAATCAAAAACCTGAGCTATTTCCTGCCCAGGCATCATCCTTGCCCCTGCTTAGTGTGACAGCATCTTGGGATGGGACTCTGGTCTTATTTGGGGTCATTTTCCATTAAAATTCCCAGCTGAGAAAGACATTAAATCCCCAATTTCCACCACTCTAGCCTCTGGGAAGAGGACCTATTGAAGATGTGCAGGAGCCAGAGATGATTTAGGGAACTTTCTACTTCTCATCTTGTTTGCTGTTTGGGTCCTGATTTTAGTGCTGGGCCTCTCCCTCCTCTCCAAACGGGCTCTGCTTTTTTTAGGGAAAGCAAGAAGGCCTCAGCCACCACAAGCTGCTGCCAAATCTCCAAACAAATCTGTTTGAAGGTTCCTGGTCTGGGAGTGATTAATCCAAGGTGGAGGAGGGGAGTGAGAGAGAAAAAAAAGAGGAGAAAATCAAGATAAGAAAACCCTTCTTGCAGGGATATTGCAATTATTCTGGGTTTAATTTATGAACTCTCTGGCCTCCTTGCAGTGTGTTCATCTCGGGTTTGTCTGTGGTGAACAACATGCCTTTCAACAAGGCCAGGAGAAACTGAAGCTTGGGTCAGGCTGTGACAAATGTTTTCACTCTTCTGATGGCCTCAAAGACCAGCAGAGAATACCCAGTCCCCAGGCACAGGGCTGCAGCCAAGAGGGAACAAGACACAATCTCCACTGGCCCAAGTCAACCAGGGATTAAACACCATCCTGGGGACAAGTCCAGCATGGGCTCTGGCAATGAATTAGATCAATTAAAGTGTTTTCAAAACACCCTCCACAAAATATCTTGGCTTCCTCGTTGGTGAGTCAAGTGAAGAGCACCAGGAGCACGCGGGAACGTGGCCACCACGACGGCCTTTAATTCATTCTGGGGATGCTTTTTTTGCATGGAAAGCCTTCCATAAAAAGCAGAGCAGCACCGGGATGCTCAGGATCCATCAAGGAACAACTTTTCCACGGCTGGAAGGAAGGAATCCAAGCTCCAGGTTCCAGCCCTGCAGGAGAGGCGTGGCCGCAGCTCGGTACCTGCGCCTTCCCCTCCCTCTGCTGGCACCAGGGATGTGGGAATTGTGTCCCAGCCGTGGCTAAAGAAATCGGAGGGGATGGTTCAGCTCCGGGGCAGCTGTTCCAGCCTCCTGTCTCAGATGCTGCTCATGATTTGCTGCTCATGATTTTGAGCTCAGAGCTCAAATTTTCCATCCGTCCCTCCAAGCTCTGCTCTCTGTTTCGGGGTCTGACGCTCTGTCGCCGCTCCGAGCCCGATGTCAAACCTCTGTTTTACAGAATATTGTGAAAAGCTCCAGCCAGATTTTCTCCCCAGGTAATTTTCTGGGTTTGGAAGGATTTTGCTGCCTGGTGTTTTGTCACCAAATCCTGGCATCGTGTGGTGATGCCATGGGCAGGAAGCAGATTGTTCCCAGCCAAGGACAGAGGATACAGGGATGATCATCCTGTGCTCACACCCAGCCTGGCACATTCCAGGGCTCACAAGTAGAGCCTAGAAGGTGGATTTTGTCAGGATCTTTGCAGAGAAGGCCAGACTTCTGAAGAGGGAGTCTTTGGGGCCATCCCTACCACCCAGGGAGAATCTGTATGAAAAAGGAATAATTTCTTTTTCCTCCATCACTCTTAAAGCGCTGGTAGCCCACAGGGTGGTCCAGAGAGATGGGAACACACAGGGTTAAAAGCAGCCCTGGCTCCACTAAAACTGATTGCAAAACCCCTTTTGGCTCCAGTGAAGCAATTTTCCCACCACTCTCACCAGTTCTGCCTTCCCAGAAAGGTGAAGGACACGCTGGGGAGTTGCAGTCAGAGCCGTGCAAGGAATGCAGATGGTTTATTAGGAATCTGTGCCGGTGCTCCTGCAGCAGCCTCGGTCCTCCTGCGGCCCTGCCTTGCAGCTTTGTTCTTGAGAATCCTCTGGGGAGCTCATTTAAAAAGCAGGAATGCTCACCAAAATTCTGTCTCCTGTGAGCTGGGAAGTGGAAGGAAAAAGCAGGAGAGACCTTTGAGAAAGGCAAAGATCCATCGAGTCAGGGCACAGGGATTGTTTGCTGCAGCAAAGCCAGGATCTTACCTCTGGATTTGCTGCTGGCTCTGCCCCAACACTCTCCAGAGAACTCCAGTTGTCCTATTTTTGGTTTAGGCTGCAGGCTCTCCCTGCAAACCTGGGCTCAATTATTTGGGTACAGCAGGCTGGAAGTTGACCTGCAGGTGCAAAGAAAAATGTTAATAAACCAATCGTGTCTCTCCAGCAGAGAAACAGAAACAAAACCTGAATCAGGCACCGTTTGGCTGGGAAAAATTTTGCAGAGCAGAGGTGTTTGCAGAAGCACTGGGAGTAATGTGAATGATTAAGAAATTAGAGTTGTCTTTGCTGAGACAACTTAGAAATAAATGCATAAATTAATGGGAGTTTGATGAGATGGTTTTAATCATTTTTACAGACAGCTGTGCACAGCCAGCAGCTCCTTTTCCTGACTGGGAAAAAAACAGTGTTAATTCCAATGTTAAGATGCCACTGAAGGGGAATTAAGGTGTGAGGGGAAGGCTCTGGGAAGTGAACACTTTTATTCAGGATGAATAAACCCCTTGGGGTAAGCAGATTTCTCTAATCCCCCTCTCTCGTGGTGTAACTCCTCCGATGGTATCAGATCTTTGCTAGAACCAGCGATTTTTCCTACCAATTACCCACCAGTTCCAGCCCATCTCCCTCTGAAATAACAGGCAGGGCATTCATGTCAGATTCCAATCAGATGATAAGGGAATTTATTGCTGAGATGATCACTGCAGCCATGGTGATGAACGGCCTCGGAAGGATTTCAGGGCATTATTTCCCCTTCCTTTTTGTGCCTGTGGCTGCAGGCCGGTCCTCCACGGCCTTTCAGGGGGTTATTTCTGCACGAAGATGGACATTTTTCTCCAGATTTTACTCTCCTCCAGCTCTCCTCACTCAGAAAACAAGAGAAGGACAATTAAATCCATCACAGGGACGGCGCTTTTGATGGGGTTTGTTGTACTTGGCACCCTGTCAGCAGCAGGGCCTGCGATGAAAAAGGTGCACGTTTAAGGGGCTTTAATCATTGCTGAAGAGCCATGTAGGGTGTTAAAAATGAGCTGCTCTGCTTCTGAAGCTGCTGAGGAGATGCAGTTTGAAGATGGGCTCCCTGCTGCTGCTCAGCTCCAAGATTTGGGTTGTTCTCTTTCATAGAAAAGAGCTCAGTGGTTTTATCTGAAGCTGTTTGATAGCAAAGGTGGATCAAAGGGGAAGATTCCCTGCTGCAGCCCAATAAATTTGGCTGGTGGTAAAGCAGGTTGGCATCTGAAAGGCTGGTCCAGCTCAGGGATCAGGTCAGGCTTTTTAATAATCCCAAGCATCAGGAGCCACTTTCCTTCACCCAGCCCAATTTAGACCAGTGACAGCAGCAAGAAGCAAAGCAGAGCCAGGGAAATCCCCAAACTGCTGCTTCTGCTGGAGAGGAAAAACAATTTGATGGCTTTTAGCAGCCCTACAAAGCCTGAATACCTCAAGACAGCCCCAGCAGATCTTCCCAGACAGTTTTTCTCTCCAAGCCAAACTCTTCAGTGTCCTTTTCTCATTAAGGATCATCTGTTGGATCACTCTGAGGGAGCAGTGGGATGTCCAGAGCTGTCACTGTCATCTCACACCAGCCACTGCCAGTGATGCTGTCATGCTCCAAGGGAAGAAAACAGAGCTGAGAATGCAGATTTATGGTTTATTTATGCAGAAAAACCTGATATATTAAAAATCTGGGGCAGTACCCTGATGATTTCCGAACAAGGAAGGGCAGGGGGCAGGGGTTTATAACCAGCTGAAAGTTTGAACCCTGGCTGGTTTTCCCATTCCCAGAGATGCAGTCAGGATTACCATGCCTTTATGTCATTAGAACCTGGGTGGATTTTTGGGTTTGGCCAGAGAAAGACAGTAATTTCCCAATGGAAGTGCTGCCCCTTTTCCAAGCTCTGCGTTTGGTTCAGCTGCCTGAATCTTGGGATACTGAAATTTAGGGATCATCAGTCTCCTCCAGCTGGGCCTCATCTCCAATATCTCACCCAGAGAAAAGTCCAAGGTGTTTAAAAGCAAGATCTTCTGCTAAATGTATAGAGATGCAGATTTTACTGTATCTAAAACTGACCAGGGAGCAAATGTTTGATCTGGGTTCAGCCTTTCCCCCACTTCATTGGAAGACAGTCACATTTGGGGCTCTGCAGTCTGGATCCAATACACAGCACAGCATTAATAGATGTTGGAGAGGGTTGCTACAAGCTATTACTGAGGCAAAGTAAAAGAAATCAGATGTTTATGTACAATTATGCTTTTGTACAGAGCCGTGGCCAGGAGAGAGCAGAGACAGTAAAAAGGAAAAGTGCCTTTTTCCATTTGGGGACGGCGTCGAGATGGATGGATAAGGACAAGGAGAGAAGGCACCAGGGGCTCAGGTTTCCCTCACATCCCTCTGGCAGAGCAGTGCAGGGAACAAACAAATCCCAAATCTGCTGACTCTGCCTCAGAGAAGGCAAAAGGGGTTTTGCTGTGGTGCCTCTGCTGAGTTTCCAGTCAGGAGTGGAAGTGCAAGCTCAGCCCTCACCCTACGCACGGTGACATCCATGGCATGGGCAGCAGCCCCTGCTCTGCTCCCTGTTGGCTGCAGCAGCAATAAATCAATTTTCAGACACTTTGCTCTACTTCTGCATCAACCCTCTGGCTCTCTAACCCACCCTGCAGCCATCAAGATCTCCAGCAAAGCTGAGGAGCTTCATCCCCACCTTGATCCTGGGGCTGCAACATTTTCTGTGGCCAAGTTTCCCTGTGCACACCTGGAGCAGCTCCATCCAAACCCCCTTACAGAGGTTCCCCAGGCAGTTGTGGTGCTGAGCTAGATCCCATCAGAGTGCTGGCCATTCCCAGTGTCCCCCATGGCACCCAAATTTAGGGACAGAGCCATCTGTGGCCCTTGGGAGCAGAACTTTGGTGTCACTGGGCAGAAAGGGAGACGTGACCAGCAGAAGGGGGCATGTCTCCAGCAGAAAGGGACATGCCACCAGCAGAAGGGGACATGCCACCAGCAGAAGTGGGCATGTCTCCAGCAGAAAGGGACATGCCACCAGCAGAAAGGGACATTTCATGGCCTGCATTTGCCCTCCCTACTGTCCCAGCTGTAACAAAACCCTGCCAGCATCCCCAGGCCAGTTCCCATCGCCAGCGCCCCGGCCATCCACGCAATCCGTGGGAGGATAAAGGCAGGCAGAGGGAGAAGGGGGGAGAGATAAACAATTTCCTACACAGTTGTGGCTCAAGCCTGTCTTACAAGAAACACATGGTCCCTGACACAATATTTAGCTCTCCTGTAACATGGTCCATTTGGAGGCTGGTGGCTGTGTGGAGAGCTGTAGTAAAACATTCCTCGCTGGTAACACACACATGCACACACACACAGAGAAAAATCCAACCTCAGGAGGAATGTTTGGGGTTAACTCCATAAAGGCTGGAGAAGGGGATGGCAGGGAGGTTCCTCTGCAGCAGGGATGTGCCTCAGCATCTCCTCAGGATGAGGAAAACCCAACTCCATTGGTTTGAAAAGCTTGTCCTGATGGGTGGTGGCCCCTTGGCTTTGCCCCATTAGACCCAGAGGAGAGGAGTTTTTGGGGCTGGAATTTTTCCTTCACTGTGCTGTTCTCTGCTCAGAAAACAGTCCTGGGGAGGATCACTGTGTTAGGCCAAAAAAAAAAAAAAAAAAAAAAAAAAGCCCCTTTTTTATTATTATTTTTATTCAACTTTTGTGCTCATTAGCTCAAGAACTTACAGTTGGAGTTGTCACTGGGCTCCTCCTGCCAACATCTTGCAGGGCTTCACGGGAGTTACATCATTTGGCCTCGGAGGAGCAGCTAAGTGGAAACACATTTGGGTTCGCTTGTGTTGCTCCGGCTCCTTTTCCCTCTCTCCCTGGATTCCCAGGGCAGAGCAGGAGGTCAGGCAGCTCTCAGTGCCCACAGAGCACAGGGACCCTTTGGGATACCCATCCCATGGGCATTGCACTCCCTAAAACCATCCCAAATCCTCCTGCAATTGGGCCAGATCTGCTCCAGCCCTGGGTGAAAGAGTGAAAAGCTGGGTATTTAACTCACCTTGGCTCATCCCTTCTGCTTCCTTAGGTTTTCCCTCAGATTTCTCCTGGAGTTGTGTCCCTCCCCTCCCAGCTCGCTCCAGGCCAGCGTGTCCCCATGGCCAGCACTCTCTGCCCTTCCCACTCCTTCTCTTTCTGCTCTGCAGAGCAGGCTTTGTTTTGCCCAGACATTTTTATTGCGGGATTGAAAACACTCCCAACACCAGCCCAGTCCTGGCATCACCGAGGCCAAATCAGATCCCACAGCAGGAAATTTGCTGGTGGCGTTGCCTGAATTTTTTCCTGACCATGGCAGGACTGTGAAGTGACAATTGTGCCTAAATGGCTTCGTTTGCTCCTCAATTCATCCATTAACAAAATTCCAAGGGTGGCTGACACCCAGCCTTGCCCACCAGAACTCTGGATGTTGTGCGGTGCTGGCGCTTTTCTAACCTCAAAGCCGAGGAGGAAGGGGATGATAAAGCAAAATGAAGGTCCCACTTGCAGGCTGGAGTGATTTTTAATTAGTTGCAGCCTGTGGGCTGGCAGCCACTCGTGCTCTACTGTGCCCAGGGAAGGGGACTTGGGGACTTGCCGGGAGCCGGAGCGGGTTTGGAGCTTCCCCCCCAGTTTTGCATGTCAGTGCAATCCCAGCTGCTCCTCTCCCTCGTGCCCCAACGAGCTGCTGAGGAATAGCTCATTATTTATAAAAATAAAGCCAAGAAGCTGTCCCAGCAGAGGCCACCCCAGCGAGCTCCCTGCCACCCAGGTCATCAGCTCTTCGAAAGGAGCTGCTTTGGAGCAGCCCTCACCAGCACACCCAGCCCCTCTCCCTGCATCTGCTTCACACCACGACACCCACACCAGCCTTTCCTCTGGGCTGATGGCTTTGAATTGAATTGATGGTCATGGTTCTTTTTTTTTTTTTCCTGTCCGTTGATATTTAGTCATAAGGAAGCAATTCCTTGTGAGAGTGCCCTGAGCGTGTCCCGCTCCTGTGTGGGTTTGTCCCGCAGGATGTGGTGGTGCAGGGCTGCCTGCGCTGACTCACGGCCCTGGGAGCCCCAGGGAGCTGCAGGAGCCTGGGGAGAGGAGCTGATCCTTGGGAGGAGCAGCAGAGCTCCGTGAACACCCCAGGGACACATCCTACAGCACCTCGACCTTGTCCCTCCCCCCGACCTCCTCTGGACAAGCGGAGAGATGGGAAACATCTTCCTCATGTTGTCATTAATGGCAACGACTCCCAAGGCTCCGGCGACACCCAGGAGCCCCCTGAGCATCCCCGGGCGCGGCTCCGCTGCTCCGGGAGCTCGGGAAAAGGCAGCCGTGAGCACCATCTAGTGATGTCGGCGCCGGGCCCGGGGCTGTCCCCTCCGCGGGGACCCCACTGGCCCCAAAAGCCCCGCACGAACCGGGCAGTGCCGGGCTGTGCTGGGTTTGGCACCACTGAGCCGCGTTCGGGTCCTGTGACGGGCTGGGTACCGCTCTGCTGGGGGCTGTGCGTGGCATCCCACCCCCAGGGAGGGATGGGAGGAGTGCCAGGGATGCCTCGGGAAGGCTGACCTAGAACACAGGCTAGACAGAGATGAAGAATAAAGTAGGGGTTTTTTAATAGGCCTCAATGGATCCAACCCAAAATGGTCACAAAATGCACGACTGGTCACGAGGTCTCTCACTTTTATAAGTTCTGCTCCATTTGCATATTGGAGTTCATTGTCCAATTCCAGCTTTAGATTATGCAGTCCCATCCTGCTTGTTTTTCTCTCTTCATTCCACCATTATCTATGCTCTTGGGTCTGAGATTTGGATCATTTGTCCTTGGTCCCCAGCTAGAGAAGGAATTGTTTTGTCTCCCTGCTCTGTGAAGAGAGGTCACCATCCCCTAATATGAAGCCTAGACTTACACACTAAATCAGCACAGAATCTGAAAAATAGAAAAACTAAAACCTGAGGCATCCCTAGCAGCAGGGAAATTAGGGAATCCTATCCTTGGCTAGATCCTGAGAGGTCCAAGCCCTCCAGATCAGCTCCAGCACTGCAGCTCTTCATCCATCCCTTCCCACTCCCTCCCACCAGCCTCTGGCACGGCCCTTCCCAGGAGCTCACCCCAGGGCTTCCAGCACCCTTTTAGCAACAGAGGATGGGGAACTCTGCAGGCTGCAGGAAATCCCTGCCCTGGAAGTGCAGAGGAGGCAGATGGCAGCAAGATCCTGCCTGGGCCCATCAGGGGACACGATGGCATTTCCTAGGAAGGGTCTTGGTGTCACAGGTACTTTTCTTAATGGTCCATTTTCCACCACCATTTAAATGTACAGAAATTTCAGAGGGTTTTTTTTAACAGTATTCATTTGAATCTTGTGAAAATATGAGCTAAGAGAGTGGCAGGGTTCAGAAACTGGAAAAACCAATTCCATTGTGCTGCAGATACTGAATTTTAGGGATGAGTGGGAAAAGCACAATTCCACTCTGTGAACATTTTCAAGGTAGTGAGGGAAAACGTGGCCTGTTACACATTGAAAGTAGCATGTTTAGAAGTCAGGGGTTTGCCTAAAAAATCAACCCTGCCTGAGACAGGATTTCTGATCCTGGGGCTTCTCCAGGCCCCATTTTGTAGAACCACATTTTGAGCAATGCAGAGACACCAAAAACCTGCTTTTCTCCCTCATGAGGAGCAGGGTTGTCAGTTTATTTTGTTCCAAAGTCACGGCTTTAAAGATAAACCTCCTGCTTTCTGCTACCAGCCTGGAATCAGGAATGATGCATTCCACTAACAAAGCCCCATTTGACAGGCTCTGAACTCCTAACACAAAATATTCACCACATTCCTGTTTTTTTTTTTTCCCAATTCCAGCTGAGGACATGCCACACACCTTGTCCCACACGCTAAAGCACGCTAGGGGACAGGCAGGCAATTTGTGGATGGTGGCTATAGCACGGATCACTGGAGTTAAAATAACAGGAAGCATTTGGGAAGGGATTTTCAGTCTCACTCTTCAGGGCTGAGGTGGATCTGTTGTTCCTAAAGACAGGGATGAGACTCAGAAGGGGCAGGAACAGAGAGCAGCAGAATCTGGCTGCTGCCAGAGACCCAGACAAGCTTAAGGTCTCATTTAACCTGGATTTCCTGGGCGAGGTTTGGTTGTGTCACTCAGCCCTGCTGCTGGACACCAGCTCGTTTTCAGGGTGCATCTGATGCCCTCAGCTTCTCCCTCTGTGAGAGGCGAGGGCTTTGAAAGGACAACTGCCAAATCCAGGCATTTCCACTTCCCAGGTGGTTTGGGGACAGTGGGGCTGGGGAATGGCTCTGTCCAAGCCTGTGAAGGTGAAGGGAATGTGCCAGGGAAGCTCCCCCAGAGCAGGGCTGCTGCCCACTCCCCAAATCCCAAGCTGTGCTCCCTGTCAGCCCAGCTCCATCTCTCCCTTTTTTTAAGGAACACACAGCCTGTTCCCAGACTGGGCTGAGGACCAGTTTTCCCTGTATCCAGAGGCCCGCTGGCCCTTTCCTAGGTGAGCTCAGCAAGCACAAATGTCCTCCCTAAACAACACCAGAGAGGAGACAGCTGGATCCGAGCGCGCCCCTTCTGCTGCAGGCTCCCTTTCCAGTGAGTCATAAAAGTTCCTTGGCAGCTGCCTGTGTGTCTCTAACTGGGATCAGGTTAGGGGCAGAGTGGAGAGCTGAGGATGGAAAATATGTGTTGAATTTACTCCTCTGTCCCACTGCTGATCCCAGGGCTTGGGAACGCTCCTGCTGGAGCCCTCTGCCACACGCCAGCTCTGCTCCCCGCTCTCTGGGCTTGTTGTCCCTCCATTTGCCTGTCCTTCCACCCTCTCCTATGTGGCCTTCTGCATTCCCACCTGGAATGCAAGGCAGCAGCCTCCAGTCACTCCTCACATTGTCCAGGCCACAGAAAAAGCCTGAGGACTGAGGCTTTCCCATCTTTTTTTCTTTTTTTTTTTTTTTTTGTTCTGAGCAGCAGCAAGAGGCAAAAATTCCCATTCCCTGCCTGCAGCACCTTCCTGTCTCTCTCTCTCTAGGAGCCCTGACTGGTGCAAAGTGTGGTAACACCCCCCAGACCTGTGTCAGCCTGGCTGGGTGTTGGACCAGGGGATGCTCCCACTGTGTCCTGACACTCACCTGCTTGGTGGTTATGGAAATAGGAGCTGGATGTGCACATCCCAGTGGGAAACACCCAGGGGAAAATGCTCCCAGTCCTCTCCAGGCTTTGTTTTACCTCAGTGAAAGTGGCAGGGCCTGGAGGAAGCACGGTGTGGAGGCACAGCTTGGATGTGGTTCCAGCCCAGGAGTCTCAGTGCTCGCCCCAAACACCCACAGAGAAGGGAGGAAGGATCAGCACAAAGCTCTTGGAAAGAGATTCCCAGGAAATGGAGTTACTGAAATCCTGGAGGAAATGGAGCTCTTGGCACGGAGCAGAGCTGTGCTTTTTCATAGATCTGTGTTTGGTTGGGAGGAAGAAAAGCCCCTCTAAGGAGCCTCTGCTCTCAAGGCAGAAAGCAGCACCCTGGTTTGAGCAGAGCCTGGAATAAGGAGGGAAAAGCTCCCAAAGCAGGAGGAGAAGCTGCCAGGTCCCCTCTGCAGCCCTTCCCTTGTCACGGCATCTGAGCCCTCAGTCCCAGCAGCAGCTGTCAGGCACTGCTGTCCGTGTTTGCCTCCCATCCCACTCCCACTCCCAAACACGAACCAGGACAAAAGCAAGCTCAGGAAGCTCCCCCACAGCACCCAGGCAGATCCTCTCCAGGCCTGCAGCCAAAAAAGCTGCTGGTTCTTCTTTTCTCAGCCATTTCTCTGCCTGAAGTGGACACTGAGAAAGGAAAAAGTGAGAAATGAGCAGAGAGTGCTGGGCCTGCAGATGTGTGGAGCCTTCCTGCCAAAATCCCTGCTCGCTCCTTCCCCTGCATCTCAGCTTGAGGAAATCTTCCAGGGACTCCTCGGGGTGTGAGGTCACATTTTCTACTTTTTCTGCTGCAAATTGGGAAGTGGCCAAGGCCAGGTTGGACAGGGCTTGGAGCAAGCTGGGATCATGGAAGATGACCCTGCTCGTGGAATGGGATGAGCTTCAAGATCCCTCCCAGTCCAAACCAGTCTGGGATTCTGTGCTGTGTCCATATAAATCCCATTTCTTGTGGCCAAGGCCACAGAAGGAACAGGAAAGGGGCAGGAAAGGCTGATCCCAGCAGGGAGGATCCCTGTGGATGCTCCCTCTGGGGAATGTTTGCAGAGCTGATCCCATGTCTGCAGTCTCAACTCTTGAGTGTTATTTTTGTAAGCATCCTCCTCCTGGGGTGTGAAGAGATCACCAAAGAAACTCTGCCCTCACTCAGCTCACACTTTTCCTGAAGAAAATAAGTTTGGCTCCCCACCAAAAAGCAGTAAAATTAAAAAAAAAACAAACCAAAACTAATCTTTTAAAGTTAAATTTTTCACTGATTTTTGGCATTCAGATGAAAACTTCAAATCAAAAATATCTCTGCAGAAATCCTGAAGCTGTTATTTTGACAGAAAAGTTGGCGCTGCTAAAATTTCTCATGGAAAAAAAAATAAAATATTGAAGAGCCATCCCAGCAGTGATGCTGATCCTGCAGCACTACAAGAGGCTCACAGGGCTTGATCAGCTCAGGATTTCTTTGGAATGTGAGATTTTCCCCTTCCAAGAAGAAGGACTGAAACAAAAGCAAGGAGGAGCCATGGTTCCCTGATTTTAGGACACTTTCTCTAACAGATGAGAATTTCCCCCAGGCAGTGGGAAGTCACTGCTGGGGTGGGATGTTGAAATGGGGACCACTGGGTTGATTTCAGATTTTCTCAGCAATTCTACGAGCCCTAAATTCCTAAAATTACCTTTCCTACCCCAAAACAACCCAGAGATGAGCCACCACTCAGCAGCCACACTCTGTCAGGAGCCACAAGAGGGCATTAGATTTGTATTTTTTCCCTATTAGATTTGCATTTTTTCCCTATCCAAAGAAATCCAAGATATTTCCTTGATCCTACTCCATTTCCCAGTGCCCAGGTAGGACTGGGGGAATATTTAGTGAATCCTAAAGCCTTGTTAAGGCAGCTTGGCTTCCTTTTCATTCCTGCAGTTTGGCTTTTTGTTGCCTCTGTGGAATAAGAGGAAAGGCAGGGAGTGGGAAAAGCAGAACATTTTGAAAATAACAAAAAAAAAAAAACCACAAACAAACCCAAGCCACAACATTTCCAGTGCCTGCAGGAACTGAATGGACATGAAAGAAATTGAATAAATATTAAATAAACTTTTGGAAATGGTAAAGGAAGCAGGTTTAGGGGGCTTGCTGGGATCCAGGGATTCCTCCTGAGCCTGGATTTCATGGAGATGTTTCCTACCCCGTGCTCAGGCCTGTCTGGTGTCACTCCAAAGTGTCCCCCTGTCCTTACCTGAGGTCATTCCTCCAGTGAAATAACATTTATAGGAGCAGGACCACGTCCTGGGAGTACCCTGCAAGTGTCAAGGGACATTTTTCAACCCTGAAGTGCCATTAGGCCTCGACCCCTTAATTAAGAAATCATTCAAAGCAGCTGCAAAGAAATCAGCAGAGGCCCTTGGTGCTCAAAGTTGAAGTTTTTCAGCAGTATCAGCCCTGAAACAAGTGAAGAAATCAATGCAGAGCCAGGTGTGTAAACATGAACCTGCCAGGCTGCTGGTCAGAAGAGGAAGGTGCTGTTCAAAATGTCCCAGCTGCTCTGTGCATCCACCAAGAAGGGAGAACATTTGGCCTGCAAGGACCTAAAAAAAATAAAAATAAAAAAATCAAAACTTGAAGCAATTTAAGGAAGATTTATTCCCTTTTTGTTCTGTGCTCTCCTGGGCTGCCTGACACATTTGGGATTCCAGGGAGAAGTGTGAGCCAGAGAGAAACTTCCCAGGCCAGGAGAGAAATGCAGATGGAGTCAGCCCTGACTTTGCTTTCCCTGCTAAAACTGTGTCCCAGGGAAGTGTGGCACCAAATCCAAGGCAGAGCTGGCCTGGATTTGGCTCCCAGTGCCTGGTGGCAGACACAGCCCTGACCTGGTGTCCCCATGTGAGCTAAATCCCTCGTGGACTGGAGAAGATCGGGAGCTGAGCATCGTTACACTGAGCAAATCTCTTCATCCTCAGCCCCTGGAAGGAGGAACATCAGCCCCAGGAAGGAGGAACATCAGCCCCATGGCTGAGAGGAGCTCAGCCCTGGATGGAGGAACATCAGCCACGTGTGCAGGAGGAGCTCAGCCCTGGAAGGAGGAACATCAGCCCTGTGGGCAGGAGAGGGATCAGCCCAGGAAGGTGGAAAATCAGCCCAGGAAGGTGGAACATCAGCCCCATGGCTGAGAGGAGCTCAGCCCTGTGGGCAGGAGGAACATCAGTCCCAGGAAGGAGGAACATCAGCCCTGTGGCCAGGAGGAGCTCAGCCCCAGAGATGTGCTCATGCCTGAGTGTCTGCAGGTGTCTGGAAGAGGAACTGCTCCAAACCCTCTCCAGCACCATCCCTGAAGTGCTGGGGAAGGGCTGGAGCTCTGTCTCTCCTCTTTGGGGGATTTGATGTTCTTCCAAGCCATCCTGAGGCTGCCAGGTTATGCAGCTCGAGGGGAAGCAACAACAACAACGCTCGTTAATCAAACCAGCCTCAGGTTCCTGCTGCCAGCACGTGGCTGCCACACATCCACTTCCCCAGCTGACAGCTGCCACCCCGGGGAAAATCGGGTGCATTCCAGCCCAGGAATACCTCCCACAGCAAAAATACCTCCCACAACACACCCAGCCCAGCCAGGCCTGCATGGAGCTGAGAAACTCACCCAGGATGGAAACTAAACCCCAGCACATCCCAGCAGGGAGGGGACATCCTGCCCAGCATCTTCCCCTGATCCTTTCCTTTCCCAAAGCCAGCCTCATCCCTTAAAACACATTAAGCACTGGCACCCCTGGTGTCTTCTGTGTTCCTCTCCTGGCTAATATGATTTATTTTGCAGGCCAGATAATAAGGCCGTTAATTCTTTGGCTCCTGCTGTGACCAATTTAATGGAACATGACAAGGAAACAGCGTTTCTTTCGTGGGAGTAATTATTGGCTGACTTTAAGTCTTTACCTACAGCAATAGCTGTGAGAATAGTCCCATTAAAGGCAGGTGGAGACATTAAATCCTTGGAAATTGCGAGTGTTTTTTAAGCTGAAAGACAGCAGCAATGACCAGAGTTTGGACAGTCACCTTAGTGCAGATGAAATCTTTTCCTCAGGGCAGAGTAGCTGCCCTGACTGTGGCAGAGGATCCATCCTGTGCTGAAGGAGGGCATCAAGAATATCCATTTATTCAAATTTTTCAAGGACAAGCTTGCTTGTGGGATGCACCCACCCTGACCATTAGGGAAAAAAAAAAAATTAATGGAAAAATAAACGGGGGGAGAACGGGGAAAAACAATTAGGATGGAGGAGGTGTGAGAGCCACGGGCAGACGCAGCCCTGACCTCGAGGCTGCCTCAGACAAATGATTTCCCTCTGCAGGACAGAGCTGGAAAATCCTCCTCAGGATTTCACTGCAGGCTGAGTGGATGCAGGTTTGCTGTCGGGGCACTGGTCCCACGGGTTGGTTGTGGTGGGGCTGCTGCCATTGCTAGGAGACGCCGTGTTGCTGTTGGCACCGGGGATGGATGCTGGCTATGGAGGAGCCCACATGTGCAGGGGAGGTGACTCATGAGATCTGGATCCTGACTGTCAGGCTGCCTTGAAAATGCTGGAGAAGAACATTCCCTTCTGCTGACAGACAGCCCAGAGCCCCACAGGGACCTGAGCACCTGCAGGGCTCCCAGATCCGTGGGGAAGAGCCCTGGAGGGACTGTCCCATCCCTGGAAGTGCTCAAAGCCACCTTGGATGGGATTTTGAGCAACCTGGTCTAGTGGAAGTTGTCCCTGCCCATTAAAACAAGATCTTTAAGGTCCCTTCCAACCTAAATCCCCCACAGCTGCAAGATCTCATCACAGCCCCTTTCCAGTGCTCAAAAAACCAGTGGATTTCCCTTTTTCCCTGGGGATCTTGCACTAAATATTGTCTGAACATCCCTGGATCAGCTGCTCTGGGTGCCCAGGCTGAACACAGGTTTTGCCACCATTGTTGGTTGTTTGGATAATGTCCTATTGTTGGTCGCCTCCCCCAGCCCTTGGCACCCAAAATGGTGAGGTCCAAGGCCTTGCACGGGTGGAAAAAGCCACCCCTGAGGAGCCACGTCCCCAGTGTCCCCAAGGACAGGGGCCAGGGCCAGCCCAGGGCTGGGCTGCAGCTCTGGCAGCGTGGAGGAGTTCAGGAGTTCAGCCCTGGCTGTGAAACATCTCCAAGCTGCAAAATCAGCCTGGAAAAGCCACGTCCCAAGCCCTGGCTGCTCTTGAAAGTCAAAATCCCAAGAGCAGATAAAAACCTCAGATCCAACCACTCTCCAGGAGGGTTTGCACTGAATTCAGCTCCGAGCTGAGACCCAGCACCCCACAGCTCCCACCTCCTCTGTTTTAGTGATGCTTTGCTCCAAAAATCAAAGAGCTGCAGGGATATTTACTATCACACACTGACTTGAAGCCCAGGCCTTTGTATCCCACTTCCCTGCTTTGCTTCCCAGTTTTCCACAGCTCCTGGCAGTCTTTGGAGACACAGAGCAGCTACAAAGGTCATTGTGGGTGCACAACACCCTGGCCACTGCCTGTGTTGTGCCTTACCTTTTGTCCCTGTCCTTAAAAAGCCCTGGAATGTCTCTAATCAGCCCCTCATGTGCCAGCTGGATCCCTGGAGAGTAAGAAATCTGGCATTCCAGCTTGCACAGATGTCCTGAAAGGAGAAAGGAAAAACTGTTCCTCAAAAGTGGCCCTTTGTGGCACAGAAATCCCAGTTTGTCCTGGTTTGTGGGGCGCCTCGCTGGGGGTGCTCTGATACGGCTCCTGGGGGTGCTGGATGGTGCCTGGCTGCATTTTGGGACTCAGTTCCCTCTGCTCTGGAGGTGTGGGACCTGCTCTGGTCCCTGGGGTTCTTTGCAGGTTGTGTTGAGCAGCTCAGAAGTGACAAAGAGCACAAAGGTTACAAACACCCTCTCCCTAATTCCCTAAATCTGCCACGTTCAGGCCATCCTTGAATTTCTGCAAACCCAGTGTCGAGGCTGCCCCTTGCCTACAGAGCTGCCAAACCTCCTCCCAAACCTCTTTGCCAACTCCTGCCAAAGCTGGCTGAGGCCCAGAGGCCCCAGGGGAAGAATTTTGAAGACATTCCAGGCAGAAGTGCAGCTGGAGAAAGGCGGGAGCATCCCGAGAGCAGCCTGGCAGTGCCAGCAGAGCCACCAGCGATGCCACACACACAGCCCTGCTCTGGGGCTGGGCACGGGGATGCTCACACGTGGCCTCAAGCTGCCATCTAGTGTTTTCCACATGGATCCTGCTGCCAGAGCCAGGGAAAAGCATCCCGGAGCTGGGTTTGGCTGCAGCTCCAACAGGACCCCCAGAGCAGCAGGGCAGGAAGGGGGTGCTGGCTCCCAGCACCGGGAATTTCAGCCATCGAGGTGATGGAATTGTCCAGATTGGATTTTAACTCTGCTGGGTTAGTGCCATATTCTGAGGAAACAGAGCATCCAGGGCTTTAGAGTGTTTATAAAAATCAGCAATTTAAAAGCTGGCAAGATGAAGTCAGTCCAAACAAAAAAGGCCCGCTCTAATCACGGCAGGCCCAGCTGGGATGGTGTCACATAAACAGGGAAGGGGTGGCCACAGGGGTTGTTGGGAGTCAGATGGAGCTGCCAAAGACAGCAATAAAGTTATTTCTTTTGTTTAGAAAAGAAAGCAACATTCTTTGAGAAAGAAATCTGAGAATTCCAAATTTGAGAATTCCTTTTTGAATTTGAGAATTTTCAAATTCTCAAGTTCGAAAATGTTGAGAGTTTGAAAATTCAAAATCAAAAAGGAATTCGAATTGAATTTCAAATTCAATTCAAATTTTTCAAATTTCAAATTTTTAAATTCCTTTGAGAATTCCAGGATTTGTCCCCAGAGCAGATGCAGGTGACATTTTGGGATGCATCCCCCATGTCCTGCTGGAGCTGCCCCTGGGGTGGGAGAAAGGGGACTGGACTGGAGGCACTGGGCAGGGGGGTCACCTCCAGCACAGGGAATGGGATGCACAGAGCTGGGGTGGCACCCAGTGTTCTGCCTGGTCTCGGGGACAAGCTGTGGCCAACTTCAGCCCCATCTGGGCTTCCCCAGCCTGGCCTAAGGAGCTCCAGAACACAGCAGCTTTGGGCAAAGAGCCTCGCCCATCTCCGAGCTTGAATTGTTAAATTAAATTCCCTCTCCAAACGGAGAGGAGTTTGACATCAGGTGCTGAATTCCCCCGGGCCCTTTGGAGCAGCAGGCTGCTGGTGCTCAGAAGTTTTGTTTGTTTTGTTCACCAGGGCCCCTCCCTCCCTGCCGGCGCTGAAATCCAAGCCCTTCCCACCGAAGGACTGTCCCATTCATTCCCTGTTCATTCCCTGTCAGCTCAAACCCTTCCAGAATCCAGAATTTTGAGCCTTCCTCGTTAGGATCGAGAAGAGGGAGTTGATTTGACGGGAACACTGGTGTCTTTTTTGGTTTTAGGGTTTTTTAGGATCCTTCCTCGTTAGGATCGAGAAGAGGGAGTTGATTTGACGGGAACACTGGTGTCTTTTTTGGTTTTAGGGTTTTTTAGGATCCTTCCTCGTTAGGATCGAGAAGAGGGAGTTGATTTGACGGGAACACTGGTGTCTTTTTTGGTTTTAGGGTTTTTTCCCCAGCTCTTTGTTTGAGAGATGCAGCTATCATCATGCAGCCTCTGGGCTTGGTGTGGACAGAGGCT
The DNA here is from genome assembly GCA_013397555.1 of Urocynchramus pylzowi. NCBI lineage: Eukaryota > Metazoa > Chordata > Aves > Passeriformes > Fringillidae > Urocynchramus > Urocynchramus pylzowi. Next base: position 119,594 of record VZRH01001407.1, on the reverse strand, counting down.
TCCAGGTGAGGCTGGGCTCCTTTGGGATGGGATGCTTTGCCCGTGCTGCCCACCCTGGAATGATGTGGGGTCCCTCTGTATGCTCAGGTGCTGCACCCTGCACTCGGTGGGGACAGAAATGTCACAGCAGCCACCTCTGTGTCACCAAATGAACGTGCACCAGGACGTGGATGGGCTTGGAGCAGCCTGGTCCTGACAAACATTAACGTTATATGAAAACCAGATTATTTACTTATTATCATTTCCAGCTCACACTTCATCCTCCCATTGCCCTCCTAAGAGTTCCCTGCAGGAGGTTTGATGGGGTTCTCCTCCTGCCCTCCTCAGCCACCCCATCTCCCCCTCAGGCCTCGTGGCTCTCTGGGCCGTGACCTCAGGGTGCGAGGCTGATCCTGCAGGTTTGATGGGATTCTCCTCCTCCTCCTCCTGCTCCTGCCCTCCCCAGGGACCCCATCACCCCCTCCAGGCCATGGCCTCAGCATGCAAGGCTGATCCTGCAGGTTTGATGGGGTTCTCCTCCTCCTGCCTTCCTCAAGGACCCCATCTCCCCCTCCAGGCCATGACCTCAGGGTGCAAGGCTGATCCTGCAGGATTGATGGGGTTCTCCTCCTCCTGCCTTCCCCAGGGACCCCATCACCCCCTCAGGCCTGGTGGCTCTCTGGGCCTCCGGGTGCAAGGCTGATCCTGCAGGTTTGATGGGGTTCTCATCCTGCTCCTGCCCTCCCCAGCCATCCCATCTCCCCCTCCAGGCCTGGTGGCTCTCTGGGCCTCCGGGTGCAAGGCTGATCCTGCAGGTTTGATGGGGTTCTCCTCCTCCTGCCTTCCCCAGGGACCCCATCACCCCCTCAGGCCTGGTGGCTCTCTGGGCCTCCGGGTGCAAGGCTGATCCTGCAGGTTTGATGGGGTTCTCCTCCTCCTGCCTTCCCCAGGGACCCCATCACCCCCTCAGGCCTGGTGGCTCTCTGGGCCTCCGGGTGCAAGGCTGATCCTGCAGGTTTGATGGGGTTCTCCTCCTCCTGCCTTCCCCAGGGACCCCATCACCCCCTCAGGCCTGGTGGCTCTCTGGGCCTCAGGGTGCAAGGCTGATCCCACATTATCCCAAACGCATCCCAGGTGATGGGAGAGCCCAGCAGGTCCAGCCTTGGGGGCTGCTGGAGCAGCACCTCAGGATAACCCTTCCCTGGGCACAAAGGTTTGAATTTGGGGGATATTTCTACTTGAGGCCTCTCCACTGATTTTTTGGTTCAGCCTGCTCCCCAGGGAGGGGCAGCACCACTTTTCACTAAATCAGGTTGATCCAAACCCCATCCAGCCTGGGCTTGAACACTTCCAGGGATGGGGCAGCCACTGCTGGTGGATGCACAGCATCACCCACTCAAAGCCCAAACTCTCAGGGAGGCTCTTTGCACAAATAAAAATAAATAAAATAATAAAATAAAATAAAATA
>VZRH01001407.1:106474-117892 GCA_013397555.1 Urocynchramus pylzowi | reverse complement strand
CAAATAAAATAAAATAAAATAAAATAAAAAAAGAAGGGACTGGCTTAAATTAAATGGCTCATCTCACTCTGACAAACTCAACTGCAAGAACCATGTGAGTTCAGCAAAAAAAAAATCTGCTCCCTGCACAACACAAACAACCCCCGGAGCAGATGGGAGCAGCTGTCTGGGAAAATTGGTACTAATTGGTGCTTTGCTGGAGAATTCACAGCCTCAGCTCTGAGCAGCTCCCAGGAACGAGGGGATCAGCTCTGGTTTGGGTTTGGGGAAGGAAAAGAGGCTGAGGGGGATGAGGTGAACCCTGAAAGTGGCAATGATTTAAACCCTGAAAGTGGCAATGAGTTGAACCCTAAAAGTAGCAATGATTTAAACCCTAAAAGGGCAATGATTTAAACCCTAAAAGTGGCAGTGAGTTGAACTCTAAAAGTGGCAATGCCAAGGAGGCAGAGGAGCCTGTGGGGCCCCAACGGTGCCATCACCACCCAGGTGCCTCCTGGTGGGAAGATTTGACCAATTTCATCCCAGTGACACTTGGAACCACGTCTGTTCTGGCAAATATTGGACAAATCCAAACCTTTCCTGGCAAATATTGGACAAATTCAGACCTCTCCTGTCCTGCCTTGCCCCAGCTGGAGAATGGAGCCAGCCTCTTTGGGTGCCAGGGCTCCCCAGGGAATGGGCACAGCACAAAGACTGGCAGAACTCACGGAGCTCTGAGGCCCAGGCTGGGATTGTTGGGGTGTCCCTTCCAACTCAGGATATTCCTTGATGCTCTGGCTCTCTGCTTTAGCCTAGAGGAGCCCTCAGCACACGGTTTCACATCCCAGATCATCCTGAAGCAGGATTTGAAGGCATTTCCAAAGTTTCTCTCCGTTTCACAGTGAGTATCAATCCACCAGGCTGTAAATGCTGCAGCAGAGCTGTGCCTGAGCTCTGCTCCTCCTGCAAAAACCCCTGGCAGCTTCAGGGAGCCTCTGCCCAACCTGCCCTTCCCAAACCTCCATTCAGGGCTCAACCCCCAGAGATCTCTGCCCAGTTTGTGACATCATCCCCCAGATTCCACGGTGGGAGAGGAGGTGAAATTTCCCAGCTCCTGTCACTCTCCAGGCTGAGCCAGGAGCTGAGAGCTGAAAAACCTGGAGAGGTTTTTCCTGAGAGCTGAAAAACCTGGAGAGCCTCTCCAGCAGCATTTTCATGCTCGAGTGGAGTCACTGGAGCTCAGGAGAGGGAGATATTATGGCCTAATGCAAACAGCACTGAGAAGACTGAACATAATTAAGGCCCTAACGACAAATGTTGGACTTGGGGTTTAATCTGCCAAAAAAAATCTCCTTCCTAACATCCCTGCAGAGGGATAAAACGCTGAGCAAACCTGGGGGAAAGAGAGAGAAGATCATGCTTTTCATTTCCTAGACTGATTTATGCTCTCCAAACAGCAGCACATGCCGTCGCTGACAATTTCATGCTGAGTTACTCCTGCTGCCTCCCTGCCAGAGCCCTACCTACAGATGGGAAGGAGATTTGGTGTGCCTGCTAAAGAAGAGAGGGAATATTTCTAGTTGACAGCTTGTTTTCTTTGGTCAATGTGTGGAAGGGTTTGAGTTCATTATTTCATGTCTAGGCTCAGCTCCCAGCCACCAAAGGCAGAGCTGGAGATGGGGGGTTGGACAGAAACCCAAATGCTTCTCCTAAATTTGCCCCAGCAAGCGAGCAAGATGTGCCTGGGGACACGGGAATGAGTTAATTGCTGTAATCCGAGCCCTGGAGAACACTTTGATTAGGTTGCAAAGGGGAATTCAGTGCTTTAAAGCACTTCTGGAGCCAAAAACCTTGAGGCACCGAGCACCCATGGGTGCTCTGCTGGGGCTGAGCCCCGAGGGAGGAGATTCAGGAGGGAGGGGAGGAGGAGGAGGCACAGGAGCGGTGCTGGGGATGGGGCTGATGGGCACCTCCAGCTCCCAGCCCTGCCAGGGCTGCCCTGGGTGCCCAGGGAGCTCAGCCAGGCCTGGGGTGCAGGGCCCTCACCCTCACCTGCCTCGGATCCATCCACGGGTCAGGATCAGTTCCAGGATCAGGGAGGCTGGAGCTGTAACCCGAGCTGCAATGGCTCAGGGCAAGAGCCTGCATCAAGAACAGCACTGAAGGAATAACATTTTCTTCATGGGGTGATTCAGAATGCAAAAATGGGGGGTTGGAGGGGTTGGGCACCTCCTGTTCAACCCCCAGCTGATGGAAACTGCTGGGACTCAGGTGCCTCAATAAAATTTCAGTGCTGAGTGACACAAAAGGTGCTTGGACAGGAGAACCCCTTGCAAGGAGGGGCTGGAGAACATTTGAATTCTCATTTGCTCTCCTGCCTGCCCTTGGGGGTCTGCAGAGAGCCAGCAAAGCCTTTCAGGATGCTGAGAGCAGCCTGGGCAGGGTGCTTGGGGTGCATGGTCCAAAGGCCTGACCTGCATCTCCACAGACATGTCAGGGGATGCTCTTTGCTGTCACCACTGAAAAATCTTGTAGCAGGTTGGGGACATCACTGCTGAGCAGTGTAAACAGCTTGGAAAGGTCAGGGCAGGGAAAAAACACATTCCCAGGCCAGCTGGGCTGGGAGTGACTGCGTGGATTGAATGCAGGAACGGGGAGCTCATGGAGCACTGTCACCTCAACAGGACACAGCAGGGACAAGAGGCCCAGGATTCGAGAAATTTCATCCCAGTGACACTTGGAACCACGTCTGTTCTGGCAAATATTGGACAAATCCAAACCTTTCCTGGCAAATATTGGACAAATCCAAACCTGCCTTGCCCCAGCTGGAGAATGGAGCCAGCCTCTTTGGGTGCCAGGGCTCCCCAGGGAATGGGCACAGCACAAAGACTGGCAGAACTCACGGAGCTCTGAGGCCCAGGCTGGGATTGTTGGGGTGTCCCTTCCAACTCAGGATATTCCTTGATGCTCTGGCTCTCTGCTTTATCCCAGAGGAGCCCTCAGCACACGGTTTCACATCCCAGATTTAACAGGAAGCAGGATTTGAAGGCATTTCCAAAGTTTCTCTCTGTTTCTGTGACTGCTCCAGGGACAGGTCACGCCCTGGCACCTGCTGGGCTGAGCTCTCCTCCTGCTTCTGGGGGCTCTGCAAGGTCAGGCTGAGGTTCCACCACGGCCACACCCAGCTGCTGGGCTCATCCTTCTCCTCTGCAGGAGTCCTCGTCCCTTGGGTCCCCACCCAAGGGTGCTCCTCACATCCCTCTCTCCCTCCCAGAGGTTTTTTTTGTGTTTGTCTTTGCCCAAACCAGTCCCTGTGCCCACACTTGCAGCCCTGCTGCTTGTGCTTTCCAGGAACATTTGTGGTTTTGGTGTTTCCAGCAGGTAAGGAAATCAGCTTGTGGCAAACCCTTCCCAGGCTGGAGCTGGGCTGGCTCTGGCTCTGCAATGCCACTTTCCCCATGGATTCACCACTTCCCAAACTCCCAGACTGCCCCGTGCTGGGCAGACAGGTGAGCTGGAACTTGCCTGAGCACAGGAATTCTGGAATTCTCACGGTTGCTGAGCTGGGATCGACATCTCCAGCTCATCCCATTCACCAGCTTCCAGCAATTAATGGGCCCTGCTCAGTAGGAGCAAGAAGAGCCCAGCCTGGGATGTGTCTGGGTGGGAGGAATCCATTCCCAGCACTGCCCAGGAGGATTTGGGGACTCGTGGCACACACAGACAGCAGGAGAAGGAGATCATTTGGAGGGATCCAGGAGGACAGAGAAGGAGATCATTTGGAGGGATCCAGGAGGCATTTCCCCTCTCCCACGGGATCAGCAAGGTCCAAGCCAAGGAACCAAGGAAGTTCTTCTGTATTTCTTTCCAACCAAGCCCAGGAAAAAAATATAGAAGAAATCCATCAGGACAGTACCCTTCTTCTGATTCAGAATGGGAAATAAAATGCCAGAAAAGGAGCTTTTTCTCTATTTTTTTTTTCTATTTTTAATTTTTTTTTTTTTTTAATTTTTTTTTTTTTTTAATTTTTTTTTTTTAGACCAGCCAGTAGGGCCTTCATATTTTCCCACTGACATCATCCAGCATGGTTTGAATCTACAGTGACTGGTAAAGCCTCAAAGGCATAATTGCAGTTGTCTTAGGAAAGTGAAATCATATGGTGCTCCCAACATCCCCTCCCCCTTTGCTTTTTTCCTCTTCTTTTCTTTTCTTCCCCCCTCCTCCCTTTTAATGTTTCTCACTCAGCTTCCAGATGTTTCCTGAGGAAAAAAAAAGGAGAACAAGAGGCAAAGCAGGCCCAGAGCAGGATGCTGGAGTGGAAAAAGCCACGTGGCAGTGGGAGCTTCCCGGGCAGAGGAGGGGAGTGCTGGGAGGTGCAGCCCGAGGCTGCTGGGACACGGAGCTCGGGATGGACACTCCCCCTCATCCCATCCCAGCCCATCCCAGCCCATCCCAGCCCTGCCGGGAGCTGCCCCAGCCTCTCCGTGCTCCGGAAAGGAGCTGGGCACCAGCACATGGCCCGGGCACCAGCACGTGGCCCGGGCACAGCCAGCCTCCACACCCGCGGTGATCCCAGAGCCAGGAAGGAGTTCTTGCGACCCCGAGGGATGGGGGATGCGGGATGGAGAAGTCGGGATGCGGGATGGGCAATGTGGGATGCAAGATACGGGATATGGGATGAGGATGAGGGATAGGGGATGAAGGATGTGGGATAAGGGGCGGGATGGGGAGGTTGGGATGTGGGATGCAAGATACGGGATATGGGATGAGGATGAGGGATAGGGGATGCGGGATGAGGGGGCTGGATGGGGAATGAGGGATGCGGGATACGGGATGAGGATGCGGGATGTGAGCTCGGGGATGCAGATGCGGGTATGAGATGCGGGATGCGGGGGCGGTACCCAGGGCCGGGGCCGTTGCCATGGAGACGCTGGGGATGCGCGGGGTTCGGGCGCCACCCGGTGGGGGCGCGGGGACATCGCAGCTCCCAAAATCCCGAACGGCCCCGGAATGGATCCGCGGGATGGCGGGACGAGGGAACCCCTCAAAACCCCTCAAAACCCCGAGGGAACGCCTCAAAACCCCTGAGGAAACCAACAAACCCCCGAGGGAACCCTACAAAACCCCTGAGGAAACCCCTCAAAACCCTTAAGGAAATCCACAAAACCCCTAAGGAAACCCCTCAAAATCCCCTAAGGAAACCCCACAAAACCCTTAAGGATCCCCACAAAACCCCCGAGGGAACCCCTCAAAACCCCCGAGGGAACCCCTCAAAACCCTGAGGGAACCTCTCAAAACCCCGAGGGAACCCCACAGAATCCCAGACCCCGCCGTTTGCAAGCTGGGCTTTCACTGCAGCCTCTTCCCACCCAGTGCAAGAGCAGAGCACCAGAGCTGACGAATTCTTTCCTGATCTTGGCCTTGCTGAGGCCAGCAGGGATCTGCAGGGCCAGATTTAAAGTCTTCCTTCCTCAGATGATCCTGATGTCAGGCTAAGAAGCCACAGCCTCCCCCCCACCTGCCCCAAATTTGCTTTAACAGGGGCAAGTTGGGATTTGTTGGCAGTAGGAAGGGAATTTTGAGATACATAACAAGATCTATTACCAGGTTTTTATTTTTTGAGGTATTTCTTGAAAAAAATGTAATAAAGGGTGACTTGGTAAGTGATAAGACACTTGCCTTGTAAAAGCAGCTATAGTAGTTTGTAATTGATAACTGTTGGCAAGATGGGACTCAAAATAGTAATTTTGAACAGCTGAAACAATTTTTTCAGGATCTCGACTGGTCAATTCAACACATCATTTATGAGCTTCAATAATAATTTCAGCAATTAATTTAAAAAGACTAGGGGTGGTTTTTATAGCTTGAAAAGCTAAAAATAACTATTCTAAAACATGTAAAGGATCTTCCCACTGGCTGGGCATTGGGAACTTCCTGAGGCTTCCTGAGAAACCTGTCCATGCCACTGCCTTCTGATCCTGCTTCCTAACACTGGATTCCATAAGCTTATCCCTTCCAGATCATGCAAATCCTGTGAATGCAGCAGGCCCAGGGAGGTTCCCAAGCTGATGTGCTGGATTTTCCTTTCAGGTTGGATTTTTTCCCATGGGAAAAAGGAAAATTATTCAGCACAGAACCCCTACACTTACTCCTGGCATCAAGGATACTGGAACCAAAAGTGTGGGAGAGGGGATCTCTGCAGCACCAAAATGAAACCTCTCAGCAGAGCAGAGAGAATTTGGGCAAAAACCCACAGCTGGAATTGTAAAATCTCCCTGGTGGGAAAGAACTGAGTGTATGTTAATAGGAGAGGAAGAACAAATAGGAGAGGAATGGCAAATTTTGGAGCTCTCAAGCAGAAGCCAACCTGCAAACAGAGCAGGGGAGAGGGTTGTGTGTTTTTATAAAATAAAGTGGAATATCCTGAGTGGTGCAACTAAAAAAGAGCCAAGAGACAGAGCCACGGATTAGGAGGCTGCTCCTGTACCATGGATTGTTCAGAGCAGGAAAAATGGGGATTTACACACCTGGGGGGAAAAATGAGATCAGAAAAAGTGATTCTCGAGCTGAAGGGCTGGGTTTGGAGGGCAGGAGCGGGGCTCTGGGAAAAGAGGAATTTCCTCACGGCTGGAGGAAACATCCTGGGGTCGGCGAGGTGCTGGGGATGGGTGGAAGGGCAGGGGATGCTCCAGAGCCGGCTGAGCGCACTGGGGGGAGCAAGAGAGCCGGAGGGAGGGAGGGAGCGCGGAGCAGCTCAGGTGTGCCACAAACCCGGCCCCTGACCCTCCCGGGCTGGCCTTTGCTCCCTCCGTGGCCGTGTCACCCTCCAGGGGACGTGGCCGTGTCAACCTCCAAGGGCCGTGGCCGTGTGTCACACCCCAGGACTGTCCCCTGTGCTCGGCTCCAGCCCCCAAAGCCCTTGGGCTGTTTTCTGCTCACACGGGAGGGGAAAAGCTCCTCTCTCTGCCCTGTCCCCCCGCCAGAGCCTTTATCCCAGCCCCTCCAAGTCCTCACCTTCAGGTGGCTGCCCGGGTGTCCTGCCTGTCCCCAGGGTCCCCCAGGGTCCCACAGGGATGGAGAACTGCTCCAGTGGGGCAGACCTGCCCTGCCCAGAGCTCTGAGCTGAGTTCATCTGTTCCCCAACCTCTTGGTTATCTCCTTAGCTCCCGGATTTTGGCTCTTCAGAAACCACTTCTCTAAAACTCTATAAATAAATCCCATTCTGCGTGCTTGAGTTAACATTAGCCTAAAAACCACCCTCCTTATAGCTCATGTCAGGCAAACAAGACAGGCTTGATAAGTGGAGAGAGTGATTTATAAAGGCACCATATGGGAGCTTGTCTAAGAATCATAATTGATTAGTGAGCTGCAGAAATATTGCCGTGGTGCAGACACCGAATCCCCCCGAGGTTCTGCTCCTCCCAGGGGCCTGGCACCCATTCCAACACAAAAATCACCCTCCATCCTCAAAATTCCAAATCCCCTGAGGGGCTTCTCAGCCCTGTCCCACCTTTCAGTGAGTCTGGAATGATCCTGAGCGCTGGAGGACACGATGCACCCCAGGACAGCAGGGCTGGGTGTGAGTGCAGCCATCCATCTGCCAAGACTTTGATTTTCTCCGTGCTCCAGGAAGATCTCCTGGCCTGGGATCTGTCTGGACACTGCAGGCAGGGCCCAGGCCGTGGGGATTCTCATGGCAAGAGCTCCCAGTGCTGGCAGATAGTCCCAGCAAGCAGGGAGGGGAGGAAAACACCCTGGATTCCCTCTTCCCCCAGGATTTGGGGCTCAGCAAGAGCCTGAGGATCCCTCAGGACATTGGATTTGTTCTGCACCACGCTGCAGCTTGCCCAGGGCTGTCCTGAGCCCCAGCATGGAGCTTTGGGCTCTCTCAGTGCTGTCTGTGCCTCCAAAGGGTCCTTGCAGGCTCGTGGCCTCACTGTGTCCCTGGGCATGAAGAGAGACATAAAATACTCCATTTAGAGCACGTGCCCAAAAAAAAAAAAATCCCTATTTCTAGCAGCAGACAGCATCCAGTGCCCATTAGCCAAGAGTTGTTGAGTTAATTAGAAATGTATATTTGATACCGGGGCTGAGCAGGGCCCCGCACGCCGCTAAGGTTTAATAATTGATTTGTAATTTATTTGCCCATTAATTCTTCCTCTTTCAGAGCCAAGGCAGGAGCTGGTGCAGGCTCGTCCATCATGCTGGGCAGCAGCAGAGCAGCCCCTGCTCCCCCTGAGCTGTCGGGGGTGACAGGCTGGAGCCCGTGCAGGCTGTGATTAGTTACTGACTTCAGGAGCTTTTTATAGGAGCTGCGTGTGCCTCTCGAGGAAGATTAACAAAGGGTTCCTCTCCCAGGGACTCGGGCCGTGTGTCAGCACGAGCCAGGCTCCAGAAATTATTGATTCCCTTTCCAGAAGGTTTGCATTTCCAAGGTAAGTGATTTGGCTCTTACAGGCAGCGGGTCCCGGGGCTCCATCCATCAACGGGGCTGACCCAAGCACCAGCAGCAGGTTCAGCCTTAAACACACTCTGCAACACTTTCCCTCTCTGCCTCCACTCCTGATGGCAGGGAGAAGGGTTTCCAAGGTGCCCATTCCCAGTTAATCAGAGGGAAAACTTAATTACCATCCCTGAGACCCCCACTCGTTTCTGCTGTCACGGGATCAGGGGTTCGTTCCTGGCTGCTCATTCCTTTTCTTTGCCGTGTGCTTTCTGAAATTTCAGGGCTGTGTCTGAAAATAGTGTGTCTGTATATTTCAAAGCAGAGGAAAACAGAGTTTTCCAGATGCCTGGAATGCCCCAAGGTCCTGGAAACCAGGGGCAGCCTGGATGGACCAGAGGACACCGAGACACCCACGAGCAGCAGGACAAAAATCCCAGCAGGGTAGGAAAGGACCCTGACCACAAAGGTTGGCAAGGAGGAAAATATTTTGAATAGTCAAGACAAATATTTCACAGAGGTGAAAATCCCATTTTTAATCAAGAAAATACAGCCCACACTCTTGCTAGGAAGGAGAGCCCTGTGCCTGCCCAGTGCTGGCTCCCCTCTCATCTCAGCAATCCTCATCCTCCTCCTCCTCCTCTGGAAACCTCTGGCTGTCAGAACATGCCCTGATAGAGGAATGAGGATGGGAAAAGTGGGTTGGGATGGGGCAGGAATGCCAGCTCCCCACATGGGCAGGGTAGAGACAAGACAGAAGCCTCCAGGAAGGTTGGGAGGCCCAGGGATGATTTTGGCAGGAGGGAGGCCACAGAACAAGCCAATCTTCATGTGTGAAATCCCACATGGAGCTGCTGCTATAAATAAGGCTGACGGATTGATTGCCATAAATCATAACCCTGCTGACACCCCAGAGCTCTCCCAAGCAGCAGGGATGCTCGTGGGGCTGGTTCTGGTCCCTTGGCAGAGGCAGGAGAGAGATTACTCATTCCTTGTGTTTCCTGAATCCACCTCCTCCCTCCCCCACAGGGAGAGAAGGATGGATTCAATCTCCTCAGGAAGGAGTCAGTGACATCTCTTCATCATGGGGGTCCCCACATTTGCAGGATCAAGGCCTTGTAGTCCCAGGGGAAGTGATGCTTTCAGCAAGGTTACAGCTTGTTTAGGGAAAAAAAAAAATCAAAATTGTCTTCCTTTGAGGCTAAACCCCTTATTTACACAGAGCTGTGGGGTGGCCCTGAGCTCTGGAGCAGATCAGAGGGGACACAGCTCTCACCTCTGAGCTCTGGAGCAGATCAGAGGGGACACAGCTCTCACCTCTGAGCTCTGGAGCAGATCAGAGGGGACACAGCTCTCACCTCAGCCTGCTTTGCCCTCAGCCTCCAGAATAAAAGCCATGGGGCAGGATGAGCCCAGGATCAGCTCACACCTGCCTGGGAATGACCCTCTGGGAGCACAGACCCCACCTGGGGCTCTCCCTGGATCCTGCTTTAGAGCTGCCAACCCAGCCAGTACAAAAGCACCTGGATCTCTGTCTGATCTGCCTGTACCCACCCTGGCTTCAGCAGCATTCCTGATTTACATCCCTGGGAAGATACGAGAGTTTTCCCTGGATAAAGCCCCTCAGCAAAACCCAACACCCCCAGCCAGCACCAGAGCCTGGAGCTTGCCCCTCTCCTTCAAAACCTTTCCCACAAACACACTTTCCTTAAAGTTCACCATGTTCTGGGCATAAATCCTTCCCCTCCCTTCCATGCTGCTGGAAGTTTGCTACGAGCTATATATTTTTAGATTTTAAAAATGTCACCCTCAAGTGCTCCGAGCACACGTAAGTACCGTGAGAAACAAACCCATATAGACTTGCTGTCAATAAGCCAGCCTCAGATGGACTCCCTGCAGCCCTGGCACAGTAAATTACAGCCTTCCCCCCCTCCTCAAATGATGGCTGGCTGCTTGTTATTGGCTTTCATCTTTATTGCCTCGGCAGGTGGAATGGTTGGAGTGACAACAGCAAATAGCCAGCCACAAATTGTGTCTGCCTTGTCTGCAGGCTGAGGGGCTCAGGGAGCCTCCAGAGCCCTGCAAGGCTGCTGGGGTGGGCTGGCCACACAAAACCAAGCAACCCAGGGGGAATTCCTAAATCCCAGTGTGAGGGTGCCCTGGGCAGCTGGCCCTAATTGACCCTCTCACTTACCCCACTACAGATTTTCCTCCTCTTGGAGCATCCTGTATGAGAGCCCAGTGAATCCACAGCTGGCTGGATGTACAAATGGCCCTGGAATTGGAGAATGTTCCCTGGGGCTGATGCTTTCACTGCCACATGTTGGCCCCCAAGTGTCTCTGCTGTCACCAGAACAGTCTGATTTGTGCCTGGAGAGTGGGGCTGTGTCAGACCAGAGTTAAAACTGAGCTGTTGTGGCTTTGAAACTCGTGGGGGGCACTTCCATGGGCAGGAAGGAATCTCCTGGCAGTGATCCTCTTCCAAAGGGGCCGAGCAGAGAGCTCGGGAAGGCAGAGAAGAGGTGGCAATGTCCAGCAGAGGAGGGTGGCACCCTGAAAAGAAAGAAGGAAATTTCTCAGCACATAACGAGCAGAGAAATTCCAGAGCCTTCCAGGCAGGGGTTAATCCAGGGGGGCTTTGGGGAGCCGCCCCCACCCTGCAGAGAGCAGGAAATTCTGTTCTTTGCCACGAGGAGGAAACAATCCCGGGGCAGGAGCAGACAGGCCAGAGCAAGCTTTTGTCTCTTTTCTGACGGGAGGATCCAGTTTCAGGATTAGGCAACGTCCCGGGAAGGCACGGGCCGGGGGGGCTGGGAGGGGACACGGGAGGTGAGGGACAGCCGGGAGCAGCCCGGCCCTGCCACCTCCCGCTCACCTGGAGGGCGTGGGACGGGACAGGGATGGGACAGGGCTGGAATGGAGATGGGACAGGGCTGGAATGGAGATGGGACAGGGACGGGACAGGGATAGGACAGGGAATGCGACAGGGATCAGGC
>VZRH01001407.1:86204-96771 GCA_013397555.1 Urocynchramus pylzowi | reverse complement strand
TTTTTTTTTGTCTTCTTCTTCTCTTTTTTCAAAAACTCCATCCTCTGAAAATAGCCCAGCTGCAATCTGGCAGAGTCCAACCACTCCCCTCGGCTCGTCCAAACCCCGCTGCCCCGAGGGCTGGCACCGTCCTTGTCCCCAGGGCAGGGCTGGGGGTGACGCCAGCCCGCGGTGGTGGTGGCTCATCCCAAACCTCATGGCACGGCGGGGGCAGGGGTTGGCAAAGCTCTCTCCGCTCCCACTTCTCTACAAGTAGCACAGGGGACCAGCGAGCAGGTCTGGAGACGCAGCAGTGACAGCAACGGGCGGGGGGCAGGCGACGAGGGGGCCGGGGGTCCCGCGGAGCAGACGGTGCCTCCGGCGCTGGGGACAGCGGGGAGGGACGGGCTGGGGCCGAGGAAAGCAGAGGAAGGGCCCCGAGGGAGCCGGGCCGGCCGAGGGACTGACCCAGCAGAGTTCTCTAAGTCATTTGGTGCGGCGCTTCCAGCATTTCCATCAAGAAGGTGTCGATGGGCGTGTCGCCTATTAGCTTGAAGAAGAAGAGGTGCTCCAGGCATTTCAGGCCGATGGATCGCAGGGCTGGGAGGCGGAGCAGGAGCTTGGCAAACCTGGGGAAAGGGAGGCACGGCACGGTCAGACAGCCCCAGGTGCAGCCCTGCTTCTGCCCCGGCCCCCCCAGGTTTGGAGCCAGAGTGTTGCTGGCAAATCGTGGGGGCTGCAGCCAGAGCTGTGCAGGGGCATCATGAATTATGGCCCAGCCTCGGGGAGATTCACAACAAACACGTGCTGGGAACTGGGCTGAAAGAGTGGAACAGGGCAGCCCTGGACTGGGGGACACCCCGAGATGCTCCTGGGGTCCCTGCACTGCAGCCATCGAGAGGAGGCACCCTGGGATCAGCCTTGGCAGTGCTGCAAACAGCATCAGCACCTCAAGCTTTGGTCAGGGAAAAGGACAGACAGCTGGGAAGGGGCTGGAGGAGATGCCCAGCGGGATGAGCTGGCATTTGGCTGGGTGATGCTCCTTTTCCTGCAGGCTCTGGGCACTCCTGAGCAGCCCCAGCAGCCCTCACTGGGCTTTGACCATCCCCAGCTGAGCCCTGGGGCTGCCAGCCAGGGGTGGCACCAGGGTCTGTGACACAGGAGATGGAGGGAGCACTGCGATCCAGCTGGGAAAGGGGGTGCTCTCCTCTTCCTGGGCCCAGGGCTCTGAGGAGGGCAAACAAAAACCCTTTCTCCACACCCTGCCCTCCTGGAGCAGATGGTTTCAGCAGGCAGGAGGGCTGGGCAGAGCTGGCAGCTCTGCAGGTCCCAGCCAGGATGGAAATGAGCCATCCACAGCCATCCCCACAGGGAAAAGCTGCTGGGTGCTGGGCTCGGAGGGTGACAAGAAGCTGTGGAGCCAGGAGAAAGCCAGCAGCTCCTGCAAGAGTGCCTTGGAGCAGCCCAGGTGCCACTGGATGTCACCTCCTTGTGTGACCAGGGAAATAGCCCTTTAATGGCCACAGCATGGTTATCTGCTTTTCCTGCTGCAAAATCAGGGCTTGAAGAGCAGCAAAGGGCCAGGGAGAATGGGACCCTGCAGAAAACACACACACAGAGACATGCACAAGCACACAGATATTCTACATGCATCCACAATTCCCTCTCCCTACTTTTTTTTAATTTTTTTTTTTTTTTTTTTCTGCTGAGCTGGCGAGAACGGTGGGAGCAGAGCCAGGAAAAACAAATCAGTCCTACCATCCCATTCAGGAAGTTTCACTTTAAACCAAACCAGATGATGGCTCCAGCCCTCGGATATGTTTAACTGTGAGATAACCAGCCCAGAGCACAACGTGCCAGGGCTGGGAGGGGAGAAAAGAGCCCTGATTCCTGATTCCCTGAGGCTGCTGGGTGTCACGTAGGCACCCAGCCCTCCCTGGGGCTGCACGGGGGCAGCAGGGCTGGGTTTTTCCTGGGAATGCCTCTCTCTGCAGAAAAACTCCCTTTTGGTGTTTACAGGGTGCTCCCCAGCTGCTGCTGGATGGGGATTTGGGGCACCTGAAAAGGTGGGAATTCCAGAAATGCCACGGCAGGGAGCAGGGGAAGGTCCCAGAGGTGGCTCAACCACAGGGAGAACTTGTTTGCAGCCCCAGCTGGTGATCACACTGTGCCACAGGGGCAGCAGGATGCCCAGAGCTTCAGAGAACTTTGGGGAGCTCTTGTGCAACCCCAGCCCATGGGTTCACCCTCCTGAGGCACCTGGGGGGTGCCAGCCCTGCCCTGCAGCACTGAGGGGTGCAGGAGGGGCAGCAGGGCCCAGGCACAGCTCCAAGGACATCCCTGAGCCTGCAGAACCTCTCGGGTCACCAAGGATGGGTGTGAGCATCACACAAGAAGGTTGCCAGCCCAAGGTCACTCAAAGCCAGTGAGAGATTGAATTTCAGAGCCCCTGGTGCAGCTCCTGGGCTTCAAACACTCCCTCAAACACCACAGAGCACTGGCACAGAGCCCTGGGGAACTGCTGTGGGCTGGTGGCTCAGTGGGGGTTTGGGGGGCAGGGCTGTCCCTGTGCCACCTCCTGTCTGTGTGTGCCAGGGCTGCAGATCCTGCACGATGTGCAAAGCAAGAGCTCACCCCACCAAGGGAATAATCCAGAAGAGCTGCTGGCCATGATTCCCAAGGCAGCTCTCCTGGTGCCAGAACAGCTCTTCTGCAACACCACAACAGCCAAAGTCCAGGGTCTGCCTCAGGATTTGCTCCAGAAATGCAATTTAATAAAGCTTTCTGGAAGAGGAGAGGTGACAGCCCTGCTCCGTGCCCTGTGCTCATCCCTCAAACCAAACACACCCCGTGGCACCCTCATCCTCCCTCTGCCTGCCTCAAACCAAGCAGCAACACCCCAGAAATCCCTTCACAACACACCTTTCTTCATCTGCCAGCACTCTGGGACCCAGAGTGGGGGAAAAACCAAATCCAACATCACTTCTGAGGGCACGCTCTGCCCGCTGCTGTGAAAGCATCCTTTTCATTCACCCATCCACACCAGGCCAGGAATGCAGGTGAGATGCAAATCCCAGTTGCCTGGGCTGTTTTCCCCCAACATTCATGCACCAGTAGCAGCTTCCAGTGCTTTGCTTGGTTTCTCAGGAAGCTGTCAGGAGCTTAACTGGCAGTTGCCAGCTCCAGGCTGTAACTGGGAAAATGCGCCCACTCAGCTCCGGAGCCGTCCAGGAACACATTCCTAATTCCCCCTCCCATTCCCAGCTGGATTGGGGGAGGCAGGGAGGGGAGAAAAAGAGCATCAATTGAGGCTTTCACTTCCCAGCAATGATGCTCATCTGCCACTGAAAATTAACTCCATGTGAGTCCTATTTTTGCTGCGGTTTCGCCGGCCGTGGTTTCCAAAAGGGAAATGATACCCCCCTCCCACATGTGCTCATCCCACTGCTGGGGCTGTGGGAGCTGGGGCTCCTCAGGTCTGCCCACCTTGCTGGATTTCCTGGCAAGGGAATAAAGAGCTCTGTGCATGCACAGGGGAGGATTTTTAGGGATGCTCGCAGCTGCAGCGGGCACAAACGAGGGGTTTATCCGCAGGGAATCCCTGGGAACGGAGAGGGGACTCAAGGACACCCTGGGAGCTGCAGCAGCCATTGCAGGGGGTTTGCAGGGGGGGGGGGATGCAGGAGGAGGGGCAGAGGGAGCTCACCTGCCGGGCTGGTCGGGGTATTTGTGTTTGCAGTAAGCCTCTAGCGACGCGTACACCTTCTCCCGCAGCGCCTCCACCTCGGCCGGGTTCGACAGCCCCTTGGAGTCTGGAAGGCAACACAAAAACCATCAGCCAAACACCTCCAGGCTTCCCAGGCAGGCAGGGGCCCCTCTGTGCACTCCCTGCATCTCTGCCTGCCCCACCAAAGCGTGGCTGCAAGCTCTGAGCTCCAGGGATTTGGGGAGCACTCGGGGGCTTACCCCGCGATGACGGATTTTGCCTCACCTCATACCCCAGCCCCAAATGTTTGGGCTCATTCAGTGACCCTCATTTGAAAGGGTTTAATTCCCCCCCCAGGCCTGGGCTTGTGGGATTTCTCCCAGGACAGGACACAGTGAGGATCTGTTTTCAGCAAGGAGAGAGGGACAGTGCAGAAATCTATATCCCCAAGCACATGTGCCACGGGAGCCTCTCCAGATTCCCCTTCTTTGACCATATACAGCTAATCCCAAATTACAGACAATAAATTACTGCTGATTACAGGAGGGGGGACTATTAAAAAAAACAAAACAACAAACCAAACTGGTCAAGAAGAAAAACAAACCCAAGAAATTGTAATAAACCCTGCTGGAACAGCCTGGCCTGGCTGTGGTGGGAAAATCCAGGCAAGGAGCTGTGCTTGGGCACAAACTGTGCTCCAAGAGGGCAGGGGTGGTGGTGGATGGGGAGGTTTGTCCTTGGCTGCCATCTGGCTCTGCTCTGATCCACTCTGAAATCCAGAGAGATGTGCAGGTATGTGCAGGCTGGCTCCTGGCTGCACAGGGATTTGCTCCCTGGAATGCTGGAGAAAAACCCTGGCACTGAATCTTCTTCTTCCCCTGGGCAGCTGGGGCTCAGAGGGAAAGGGAGCAGCGTGACCCTCCTGGAGTCTGTGAAATCATGGTCAAAAATTGAAGGTTTTGTGTATTTTATGAGCACATTTCATGTCTTTCAGCCTCTCCAGGTCTGCAAAGGGCTTTATCTGAAATGCAGGTAATAAAAGCCCTTGGATGATGAGGTTGGGAAGCAGAGACAATAATCTCCATGCTCTGGTGTTGCTCTAATCCATATTTTTCTCCTCAACAACATCTAGATTACACTTTTTTCCAATCCAGGGACAACTCCCTCAAGCACCTGAACTTTCTTCTCACAGTCACTCTAAAAGGGGGAGAGCTGACAAGGGGGAATGGCTGTAAACTGAAAAAGAGTAAGCTTAGATTGGACTTTGGGAAGAAATCCTTCCCTGTGAGGGTGGTGAGGCCCTGGCACAGGGTGCCCAGAGCAGCTGTGGCTGCCCCTGGATCCCTGGCAGTGCCCAAGGCCAGGCTGGATGGAGCTTGGAGCAGCCTGGCACAGTGGAAGGTGTCCCTGCCCATGGCAGGGGGTTTGGAACAAGATCAGCTGTAAGGTCCTTTCCAAAGCAAACCAACTTCCTGCCCTATCCTCAGCATCTGGGTGCCCTCTGCTACTTCCAATGGGGCTTTTTGGGGGAAGAAAAGGGGCCAAAAAGGACAGAAGAGGGGCCAGGAGAGCAGAGCCAGGCACGTACCGGGGTTGAAGAGGACAATGGCTCGCAGGCAGCCCAGCTCTGTCTTGTCCATCAGCATGTCCCTCATTTTGGACACCAGTTCTGTCAGTACTCTGCCAAAGGACACAGAAAGCACAGAGTCAGCACAAGAAAAAAAAGAAAGGGAATGAAAAGCCCCAGGTGTCAGAGGCGGAGTGAGAAGCTCCGGTCACGTTTAACGAAGCTGGGGATGGTGCTGGCCTGTACCAGCTGAGGATGTGGCCTCATTTTCCTCCTCCATCAAAAAGAGCTCATTAGGAACATCAATAGTTCCTGTGAGATACAACAGGGACCATAAAAACCGCCTTCATCCATTCACCGAGAGGCTCTGGCACCTGAGAAAGCTGCCTAAAAATAAAAAATAACAATAAAAACCCGCCCCAACAGGTATCTAAAAGTAATTTCCTCTGCTGGTAATTCTTATTGCTCCCTTTGCTCTTACTGAAGGTGTCGGTCTTGAAATATTTTCCACTGATTGCCCAGTTTTTCATGTTAGATCCTGCAGCAAAGTCATGATCTTGCACTTGTGACCTCACAGGAACAAATGATGTCACCCAGGTCCGAAGAACAATTTCCTCACAGAGCAGAGCAGCAAAGGTGATTTGGTTTCAACTCAAGATGAGTCTCAGGGAGAGAAATCAGCATTTCAGCAGCGTCTGGAGTCACGCTGTGGGTCAAACACCCTGCAAGCCTGGCTTTAAAACACTCTCCCAAAGCCTGAGATTAAAGAGCCCTCGGGACACGCCTGTGGAACCTGCTGAGAATCGCCAGGGCCTTTTCATTGTGCAAATAAAATCACGTCTTGGTCCAATTAAAGATGAAAAGGAACAAAGGAGTGGCCTCCTCCTAACATCAGAAGGCATCTGGACCCCATGAAAGGGGCTTTGATTTGCACTGGGCATCCTCCTCCCTGTTTGGGGCCGTTGGGTTTTTAGCACTGGGCATCCTCCTCCCTGTTTGGGGCCGTTGGGTTTTTTGTAGTTTTCAGAGAAGGGATTTTCTGCTCATGTTTTCATGGGATGGACTCCCTCATCCTGGGCTCCTCCGACCCCTCAAGCAGGAATGGAGGCAGTTTGGGTGGAGACAGGGATGGGGATGTCCAGGAGAGGTGATCTGATGGAATCCCTGCCCTCCATCCCTGACGCTGTTGAGTCAGGGATGGAATGAAAGACTCCAGTCTTCAGAAGGTGAATCAGAAGGCAATTCAATGAAAAGCAGGGTGTTTTTTAGAATGTGACTCGCTACGGTGAGACTTGATTGGTCTCAAATTAAAAACCCCTCACACTGTTGGGTGAGCTACGAACAGCACACTCTGGAGAACCGTACCTACAAACAACGGCCACAGAGAGAGAGATAATAATTGCTCCAATTCTTCTCTCCGAGTTCCCCACAGCTCCTCAGGAAAATCCTGGGCCTGTCTCAGCCCAGGGGATGTGTGACTAGCACAGCCCCTGCCTGCCCACCTGTCGAAGATGGCCCCGACGCCGGCGCTGTGGGCGCTGTTGCGGTGCACGTGCAGCCCCGTGGCCAGCAGGATCCCGTCCTTCACGGCTATGGAGCGGTGGGAGAAGGAGGCAATGAGGAGCTCGTTCCACCCTGGGGAGGAGAAAAGCAGCGAGGCTGCAGGTTAGAGCCGTGGGAGCCTCAGGAAGTTGGGGATTTGGTGATATCGCCTCTCCAACAGGAGCCTTTGGTGCAGGAACGTGGCTGGATGTGGGAAAGGAAGGGGGAGCCAGCTTTTTCTTGGATGGCAGGGAAGGAAAAAAACATCAGGAACCCAATGCACTAAAAATAAAGCTAATAAGAGGAGCAGTTTCCTCTATAAACCGTGCAGACACCGAGCAAACAGCTCTGCCTGAAGCTCCCCGTGGGTGTGGAGCCCTGAGCTCCCTCTGCCCTCAGCCTCACAGCAGTTCCAGCCCTATCAGCACTTGCTATCAGCTAATCAGGCTCCTCCTCAGGCCACAGAAGTTCATTCACCAGCCCTGAGCTCTGTAAAAGGGACCATGTAGTCTCTGGCTTCATTTGTGAGTTTGCTGCTTCTGCCATGAAAATATTGGGAGGGATTGGGTCTGTTCTCTGCACTGCCCCACGGCTGTGACTGCTTGGAAAACAGATTTTTGTCTTATCAGCTGGACAGGCTGCTTTGGGATATAGGAAGGATGTCCTCTGAGCCCAGAGCTACAGGGAAGGGAAGGGAGATGTCACCTCCACGTCTTCCAGCTCCCTTTCCCAATCCAACACCTCTTCAATTCCTAAATCCATCACAGGCTGAGCACAAGAACTCCTGAAACAAAGCCCCCAACGAGAGGAAACGCTGCCAAGCTTGAAGGGTGGAAATCTGGGTGACTTCCAGCCAGGAGCAGCATCTTCAGTAAGACAAGATGGGGTCTCCTGAACACCCTGGCCTGAACATGTCCTGGAGTTCTGGTCCAGAAACCTCAGGATATTTGGATTTAGGGTTTTTTTTTCCCAGGCTGGAAAAGCAACACAACAATATCCCTCACCTCTCCTGTCACAAGAACACATCTCACTGCCTGGAATAAACACAAGGCCCATGTGTGCTGTATTTACCTTCTGCTGCAGCCGTGGGTTGTGCCATCAGAAATGTTGACAAGGAATAAAGTTCACTCTTTCCTAAGTGGCCACAGGATGTTTCCACCCCAGCCACGGGAACATTTCTTTGGCTATTTACTGGGTGAGGCCTGGCACTTTCACAGGGATTGCAACACTGAAACCCGAGGAGGATGGAGGAGAAGGAGCCTGCAGAAACCTTGTTCCTGGGAGGAAGAGGAACTCCCAGAGCCAGATCCATGGGAATTTGTCACACACAGCCCCACAGCAGCTCCAACCAACAGGAGCCAGAGCTGCCTCTCCACACCCAGTCCAAGCTGGGCTTATTCCAGTGAAGGAGCACTGGATTCAGCAGCATCCTTCCTCTGGATTATTCCCATGTAGAACTGGGATGTTTCAGCTGAAATGGGGAAGATTTTCCTACCTTGGCTTTCCCAAGGAGCTGCCAAGACAGAGGCAAGCAGGGAAAATTCACCATAACCACAGGCAGCAAATTGGAATTAGAGACCAAGCAAGTGTCCCCTGAGAGTTCTGCATTTCAGCCCAAGCTCTGGAGTGGCAGAGCAGAATTCTGTGACTTTTGTGACTCCTTTCTCACCAAACAGGGTGGCTGCAGCCTCCAGGGTGCTCTGGGATAGGGAAGGCACTCTGGCAGAGCAGTGGCCATCGTGTCAATCCTTATCCCTGCCAAGTTTCCCCACCAGCCCTCCAAAACCAGCTGCAGCTGCAGGGATGTAACACTCAGCAGCCTTTGCCAGGCTGAGAAAACATCAGGTTATTCCTGTCTCAGCCTGGAAACAAGGAAACTGGTGGAAAACACGCTCAAAAAGTCAGCTTTCCTTCCCTTCCAAACAGCTCAGAGAGGGAGTATTTTTAAATGATTCAGGATTTGAGGAGAGCTGCTGCCAGCCCATCCAGCTCTGCTCCTCCAGAGCTGTGTGCTCCACTTGTTTTGCCTCCCAGGATGCCTGACTGAGGCTCTTAGCTGGATTTTAATGCTTCAATATTTCATGGGCAGCTGTTCTCAGCAGGCCACTCAATAATACATCGAGCCACTGCTTAGAAGACCTGGGGAAGGTTATCTGAGGCCCTGGCAGAGATGTCTGGAGCAGGGAGCTCCAGGGAGCTGCTCAGCAGTCTCAGGGTTGGAGCCACCACGAAATCTGGGATGTGATGGGGCTGGCAGCCCCTCTCCTGCTGTGTGGAGTGAGTCACAAACAGAGAGCACAGGTCAGGAGTTCTCCAGCCCCAGTTTTAATCAGCTGCCTGCTCAAGAGAGAGGGAAACCTGGAACTGCCATGGTGGGTTTGGGTTCCACTTCCCAAAATGAAAAGGCAGAGCTTTGGCTGAATCCAGCTCTTTGCAGAAAGCCCTCAGAGATCCCTACAGAGAGGCTTCCCTGCTCATCCCCTCTCACAAGAGGCTCTAGAAATCCTCTTCAAATCCACACTTTGGATGTTCCAAAGGGCCCTGGGCCAGCTCTGGCAAAATCCAGGGAGCACCTTCACCCAGAGGCTGCAGGAGCCATTCTGGAAGGGTGCAGGACCTGAACAAAAGTGAATTTATGGGAAATAAAAGGAGCTTTAAAAGTACCAAGGACTTCAATGTGCCTGGCTTACAAAGACCTTCATGCCTCAAACACATCCTCCCCGAGCTCTGCTCCTGGTTTCTTGCCCTCCACCAGCTTTGTACAGCAGCAGGAGCTTGAATTCACTCAACAGAGGAAGACCCTTCCTACAACCAACTGCTTTCCACCTCCCAAACCCTGCCCCTGCAGCCCCTCTGCTGCACAAGGAAATTTAAAATAAGCCCTGAGAGTTCTATTTTCATCTTGGTGGGTGGGAGAAGAAGTGAGATGTACTTTTCTCTCCTTTCTGGTTTTAATTATGATCAAACATTTCAGTTTGATGAAATTTTCATGGGGGCCTGAGCCCACTTGGTCTTTCAAGCCTCAGTTGGGGAGGAAGGCAGAGTTTAACTCCTTTGGTTTAAGTCACCCAGCACCCATCTCTGAGTTCCTCACAGATCACAGATGAAGCTGGGCCATTTTTCAGCTGGTTTGCCACATTTTGGATCCAATTCACCAACACATCCCATGGAAGGCTTTTAAAATCCTATTAAAAAACTGAAATAGCAGAGTCTATCAAGAATCAATTAAAGATTTTCAAGCTGCCAGGACCTAAATCCTGAGGGTACAACCTGTCCCAGGGGACATTCAGCACTGCCCTCGTGGGGACAGATGTCACTCACCTGCTCTGAGCAAGATGACCTGGTCATCCAGGGGCAGCTCGGAGAAGTGGGGGATCCTCTTGGCCCACTCCACCAGGGTGAAGAGCTGTTTGTCTGCTGCCTGGCAGATGTTTGTCACCGGGTCATTGGGCTGCCAAAAAAAATTTAAAAAAAATAAAATAAGAGATGAAAAAGCTTGGAAAAGGCAAAGTGAGGAAAAGAGAGGCTGGAGGAGCAGCCTGCCTGCCGTCCCTGAGGTGGGTGTTATCACTCACAAGCAAAGGAAGTGATTTGACTGCTCCACCACAAGGGCTGTAATTGTTTTTAGCAAGCCCCAACATGGGAATTGGGAGTGCTGAGACTCCATATCCATCACCCTGACTGATGAATCCAAGCAGCTCCAGCCTGGGGAAGGGCAGACTCCAGCATCTCCCAGCTCCACAAACCAGCACCAGAGGGGGCATTACAGAAAG